>SKCR01031992.1:0-383561 GCA_019454045.1 Zanthoxylum bungeanum
AGAATAATTAATTTCATGATCAAAATTCAAAACCTCCATCATAGCGGCAAATTAGTGTAATATTGGTAGGTTTTAGTTGGTTGATTGGTTTGTCTACTTGTGTTTGTTTTTCTTTTTTTAAAAAAAAAAATTGAAAAAATTAAAAAAAAATGACGTTTTGGTTTGGTTTGGTTTGGATATTAGGAATTTATTAAAGTGGGTGATACTTTTGTTCATGTTCCCATTTATTTTGGGAAATAATTTGACATTTTATGTGATGAATTTCAATTTAGTTGAAGAGGAAATGGAGTCTTGCTCGAGTGGAATAAGGATAGCATTAATTTCTTTCCACTCCTTTTAAGTACTCAATGTATTCAATGGATATTCCTTCACTAAAGAATTACAGTTAAATTTAAATTTTAAATTAATTAAATACTTTTTTTATACATACAGCCTATCTTAATTGGTTTAAAATTCTAATTATATATTTATGGAATACATCTATCACTACTCTTAAGTATTAATGCATGTTGGTGATAAATTATTACTATATTTAGCTAATCCAATAACTATCATATTATTATTTATGTACCTCCAATACTATATAAATGGTCTTTAATGATAGTTGTAATCGGTCTTTGATGATAGTTTTAAAATCGTCTTTATTTGTATTATTTTGTGTTGTATTGTTAGCTTAGAATTTTTGGGAAAATCTTGTTGTAGGCAACATTTCTCCTTTTTTTTTTTTTTTGTACAAAGTTTTTTTTCAATATTTGAATTTATAATCAAGCGGATAGCAAATTAACACTTAATTATCGTGCTAGACAGACTTTTATTCTTATACAAATGATATCATAAAAAAATTAGATAAATGATCCAATATGAAAACATATTTAGACTAATAATTGTAATTAGAACAGGAAATTCTCAATTTATATGATTATTTTGAAATCCTCAAAAAAAATATAAAAGCAGTTAAAGTTGACTAACAAACCAACAAAATTATAGTAATATTATTTATCTATTAAATTCAATTTGTATTTGCATATCATATTAAATTTCAAATGGTAACTGCAAACTCCGTAGCTTCTAGGCTAATATATTAGAAAATATTTAATTGATGATGAAACCATAATTTTATTTCATCAGTATTCTTAATTCCTTAAGATTATTAACCAATTAACTCCTAAAACACTTCACCAAACCAATTTATTAGCAAAACAAAATCAAAGGATGACAGAATGAGTGATTAAATTGAAACTAATTAAGACGAGTTTACATAAAATTATTATTATAAACTTTCCACCACACAATTTTCATTCAATTACTGAACACAATCAATGGCATATATTTCTGCCACCATTAAGTGGCAAAATCAATCAAAATATGACTTTTGGCAACACCTATTTGCTCGCCTGGCCGTGCCTCATAATTCAAATTTGCTTTGACAAATTGATCACACTTCTTTTTCCATTTATAATGAGATAAATGGTCACTTTTTTTTTTGTCTCTTTGTAAATCATTTAGATGACATTTAGGGGACAAATGGGTATTGATAGATCTCAGCATAAACTTTTTAGATCAGCTATATAATCATATAATTTTGATATTTAGGTTTAAGATAATTCAAATCTCTAAACACTTTAAGCATTTACTTGTAAGGGAATGCCAACTAAACACTTTATTTAAATATTAAAAAACATGTTTGATGTGATGACATGATGTTACCAAAACTTGGAAACCACTGTGGATGAAGTGAAATTTATCTTAAACATTGTATTTGGTGCTCATAATCAAAGTTTATCATCACAATGGTGATTATGTTTTCATTAAATTTCAAAGCAAAGGCTAGTAATGGATTTGTGGTTAAGATGTTAATTTCTCATTCAATAATATCTTTTAAATCCAATGTGTACACTAATTGCCTCCTATGATATGTTATATTCTACACTAGTGAACGAAAAAGGAAAATGGTATACGCTTAAGACATTATTAATAATTTGGCCTGCGTTTTACCGCCGTATGTTTAATTCTTTCATGAGACATAAAATGTATGAATAACCATGCTTTTGAGAATGTGTATAAAAATATTTCATTTTTGTAATACGTTGTTTGATATGATTGAGCTTCAAACTGGGAATGTGTTCCATAATACTATTTATGTTCAGGTTATAAATTGATAGAAATGGAATTCAATTATCATTTTAATCCATTTCAATTATTTTATCGGTCATTTAATTCGACATATTCGACCCTAATTCAATTATCATTTCAATTAGCTATAAATTTACTTTTAGAGTTACACATGACAGACTTTGAGGGCCTAGACTCTAGAAGACAAAAATAATAGTAAGTAAGATAAGATAAGATTATGGAATCAAATTAAAATTTAATTGTTTTAGGAAGTTTTCATATTGCACCCTTCTTTTAAATCTATAAATGATAACTTAGTTAGCATAACACTTACCGTGAAAGTAAGAGGTTACAGGTTTAACTCTTATGGGATTCGTTTAATTTGAGATTTGGTTGGTATGGAAGTGCAATATATAAGGAAGAGATTTAAATATTCCTTTAAAAAAAAAATTGATTTGTCATTTGGGATTCATATCCATTATCTATAGCTTAAGAATTTCGATCTAGTGCCGAATTATTGAAATTTTTGTAATCATCTATCATACGTATATTTACAGTAATGAGTGATTAAGATTTAATATATAACATATAAATTTTTATCCAATAAATACCAATTATAATTTCCAGATATAATTTCAAATCAATAATGTTAAGATTTCCAACTTGTATATAAATTGTTACTCATTTAACATATTTATTTGACTTGTCACTGGTGTTCGAAGCCAAAATATCAAATAAGGACTAAAAACTTAGGTTAAATTTGCCCCTATCTTTATAATAAATAAATTAATAAAAGTATGCATATACATCATGTAATAATTGTAATACTATCTACTCAAATTATAATCAATGTAATTAAAAATAATTAAATGATTTTTAAAATATGACATAGTTCTATGGGATAAAAAAAAAATGTGCCAACACAATTTAATTAATCGAATTTTCGTGTGTACCTAAAACTCTAAACTCAAACTTAACATGGTTAATAAATGGGTAACACATATTTACTATTAATTAATAATAACAGTGTCAATTAATTAGATCAATCTAAACCCCGTTAATTGGTTTCATGTTCATATGTATATTACAAATTGTCTTTCCTACTTACAATTAATTGTCAATCCGTTCAAATTGGAAATTCGATTCTCATTGTCCCCACATGAAAAGTAAGTCCATAGATTTGATTTATATTGAAATGATTTTATAAATAATAAAAATAAAAAACTAAACCCAAAACTTCAATAATTTAATTGGAAATTTGCAGCAAATTACTCGATGAGCGAATTGAGTGATTTGCGATTAATAGGAAATATTTAGAGATTAATCGAAAATTAATTTAAAAAAGAAAAATTGATATTTCGCATGACTAATAATAAAAAATTCAAAATTCATATCCGATTAAATTATTTAACCGAAAATACGTTAGGACAAAATCCAAGTTTAGAAAAGTTGTGAATTAATAAAAATCAAAGTTTCAACAATCAACTCTGTTGGGCGTGTCCTCACGCGCTCTTTAAGAATTTTCCAATTTGAAATCATTGATCCTGGAATTTATTTATACAAAGGAAGTTCCAGAAACTATATATTCAGCGAGCAAAAGATAAAAAGAATCTTCCATGCAAAACGTCACGCACCGCAGGTTCCTTTGTTGGGCAGTTGTTAGCTTACAATTCAACCTTGCAAACATCACCGTCTTGAATTTTAATGTCCACCAAATTTCCATAAAAAAGCTTCACATGATCATAATAATATCCAAAAGCTTAGCTGGCTAGCTACCTCATTTCATGTTCATTTAGCCATCCCCTGGATCCGTACTCATCACCATGCAGCAGCTGAACCGCCTCTGTTTCATTCTACCGGCGGACGTTGATGATATCCGGCCGTATGAGAAACCCCATCTGCACAACTTATCAAAAGTTCAAGGGGTCCAGCAACAACATGGACGTGGCTGTGGTGGTCGATTTCTGAGTTTCATTGGTGATCAATTACGCCGCTTGTATGAAGCCGAATGGGTTTGTTATTTTCATCATAACATATTACCGAGGAAGCAGAATTATTCTGGTATGTTTCATGACCTGGAAGGAGTTCAATTGTCTGAGAAGGTTGGTGGTGACAATCCGAGGATTTTTAGTTATGCTGAGCTTTACATAGGGTCCAATGGGTTTAATGAAGATGAAGTTCTTGGGAGTGGAGGTTTTGGCAAAGTTTATAGGGCGGTTTTACCTAGTGATGGAACTGCGGTGGCTGTGAAATGCTTGGCAGAAAAAGGAGAGCGTTTTGAGAAGACTTTTGCAGCTGAGTTGGTCGCGGTAGCTCATCTTCGCCACAGGAATCTTGTCCGGTTGAGAGGATGGTGTGTGCACGAAAACCAGTTGCTGTTGGTTTACGACTACATGCCTAACCGCAGCCTTGACAGGGTACTGTTTCGAAGGCCTGAAAACCCGGAGGCTGCACCTTTAAGCTGGGACCGTAGGAAGAAAATCATTAGTGGCTTAGCAGCTGCACTGCATTATCTTCATGAGCAGCTGGAAACCCAAATCATTCACAGGGATGTTAAGACGAGTAATGTGATGCTTGACTCCCATTACAACGCCAGACTTGGTGACTTTGGCTTGGCTCGGTGGCTTGAACATGAACTCCAGTACCAAACAAGGACATCATCAGCGAGAAGTCACCAGTTTCACTTGGCAGAGACGACTAGAATTGGTGGCACGATAGGGTACTTGCCACCTGAAAGTTTCCAGAAGGGCAGCGTTGCTACAGCAAAATCGGATGTTTTCAGCTTTGGGATTGTGGTTTTGGAGGTAGTTTCTGGCAGGAGGGCTGTGGATCTTGCATACCCAGATGATCAGATCATCTTACTTGATTGGATGAGAAGGTTGTCTGATGAGGGGAAGGTTTTACAAGCAGCGGATACTCGGCTTTCGGATGGATCTTACAAGCTTTCTGATATAGAGCACCTGATTCATCTCGCGCTACTCTGCACGCTTCATAATCCACACTTGCGACCTAATATGAAATGGGTTATAGAAGCTGTTTCTGGCAATTGTTCTGGTAAATTACCGGCTCTCCCATCATTTTTGTCATACCCACTGTACATTTCTTTATCCTCACCAACCAACACAAGTTCGAGCAACACGGACACCACCAGGTCCACCAATACAACATCCTCAAATGCAATAATCACATCCCCTTCATCAAATTATGTCACAGCCAGAGGAGAAACTATATATGCAACAGCTGAATTTGGAAACAGTGAATCTAAATCTTACAACAACAGAAGTCAGAGCCAAAAAAATTTCTTTATGGTTGAAACTCCACGGGAAATATCCTACAAGGAAATCATTTCTGCCACAAACAACTTCTCAGAATCGCATAGGGTAGCAGAAATGGATTTTGGAACTGCTTACCATGGCTTCCTTGATGACCACCATTATGTTCTGATAAAGAGGCTTGGCATGAGTAAATGCCCTGCATTGAGGACACGATTCTCAGATGAACTCCAAAATATAGGCAGGCTTCGCCACCGCAATCTGGTTCAGCTCCGTGGTTGGTGCACTGAGCAAGGAGAGATGCTTGTTGTCTATGATTATTCAGCAACTCGCATTCTGAGTCACCTCCTTTTCCATCATGATCATAGAATTGGCCATTCTATCCTGCAATGGCACCACAGATACAACATTGTCAAGTCACTTGCTTCTGCCATACTCTATCTCCATGAGGAATGGGATGAACAAGTTATCCACAGACACATTACCTCTTCTGCCATCATTCTTGATCTGGACATGAACCCACGGCTAGGTAGCTTTGCCCTTGCAGAATTTTTGACACGCAATGATCATGGCCATCACAAAGTTAACAGTGTAAACAGATCAGTTCGTGGTATTTTTGGTTACATGTCACCTGAGTATATAGAATCCGGTGAAGCAACCACAATGGCTGATGTTTATAGCTTTGGTGTAGTGGTGCTCGAGGTGGTTACTGGACAGATGGCAGTTGACTTTCGGCTTCCTGCAGGACTACTGATGAAAAGGGTACGTGAATTTGAGGCACGGAAAAGACCGTTAACGGAGCTGGTTGATTTAAGGTTGAATGGAGAGTACAATCTTAAAGAACTGATGAGACTCATAAAATTAGGAACTGTCTGCACACTCTCCAAGCAAGAATTAAGACCAAGCATGAGGCAAATTGTAAGCATACTTGACGGAAATGACAAATGCTTCATGGAAGAAGCCCAAATGATTGAAAATTTAGAAGAATGGAAACAAACAAATGCGCGTTCTTTCTCATTGATAAAAAGAATCCAAGCTCTAGGAATACAATGAAAGCTTGAAATTTGGGAGGCACTGGATAGTGGTCACAGTGTTTTTGTTGTTTAGATATTTTCTGCATTGTGCCATATTTATGTTTTATATATACTGTTTGAGGTATATGATGTGTATAACATGAAACGAGCATGTCCTTAGATATATTTTTCATGAAATTATAGTATTGTGTGTTTTACTTGTATGAAACAAATTCTTGTCAAATCACTGCTGCGAATTTTTACTCATACAACTCTTTTCCACTATAGTTTCAACAGAGCAATAAGAATAAATTCTGGAAGAAGAAAAAGGGTAACCATAATTAAGGAATTTGTTAATTTATTGAAGAGACTGATGTTTATACAATTTGAAAAGATATTATCATCAACACGAGAAAACAAGAAGTAACAAGTGTTTCAGTCTAACCTCATTTGGGACTATTACACACTTCACTGTTCACATACAGGTTGTCTTGCTCTTGCCTTCACTCCATTTCCGAGATTTCTTCATCGTTGTCAATCCCAATTCAACGGATGAAAGCATAGAGGAATCCCCCAAAGCTGACCTTCCCATTGCTGTCCCACTCCATTTCCACTAAAGTTTGTCAAGGGAGTTACCGTAAGTGAAAATAATAAAGTACTTATCACAATTACAATAACAGAACCAAAACTGAAAGTATAGCAAGTGAAACAGGCAATACTGAATCGAGTCCTGGTTATTTTCCCCAAGGATAAGACACATTCAAAATCTTCAGCATGTCTTTCTTGTTCAGCTTTCCACCACCATTTTATAAAGAAACAAAATACTTCAACTATAGCATCAAATGTCGCTTTGAGCTGTGGTGAACCCATCTTTGAAATCTGAACAATTCCAAGGCCATCAAATCACTGATTAGTGTCCGTTCATTCAGCTGGTTACATACAGAGAAAGGAGTAAGAGAAAAATATTGAGTTCATTTGTGGGTACAGTTTCAGAAGACGAGTAGGGCATCATTATGAGATAGATGAGGCAGAGAAGACAATAAACTCGTTGAATTGTATGTCTTCACTCCTCAATTTCCTCCTCTTTCAATAGTTACATATGAGTCTTCATATATGAATGGTAAAATGATGGAGAGAGTTAATTAATCATGAAAATATTGAAAATATCTGAGAAAATGAAAAATCAAGCTCATTGTGACTCACCATATTGCTCAAAAACACTTTAGATGATTTTCAGGCCCTCTTTGAACTGAGGGAATCTTAAAATTACGCTTTCAATAGATTTGAAATTGATATGCCCAGATGAACTTTTCTTACCTTCAATCATCTTCTTCTCAAGCTTTGTACCTAATCTCGCAACTTGTTCTGAGAACCACAATGGCAAAGCATGGCTCTAGGTTTGTTGGATAAGTGCTTCACAGATAATGAAATTTGTAACTTCAGTACGTAAATGGACATAATCTACCTTACACATGTTCTCTGTCTCAAGATCAGAAATCAAATGATCAAAAATCCTTCAACACGCCTCTATAATCTCAACTAGCTTTTACACCACTCTATAAGAGAAAATGTAATAGTTTACTTCATGCATTGGTGGTTAAGATGGGAATATCGATATGGAGTTGGCAGTGCTAAGATCAGTGACACAGATGCTGCTTGTAGAAGTGATTGATGTTGACATTTGTTGCGGAATGAATTGGTAATTATGAAAGTAGCAGTTGCGGACATAGCTAATGGTACTTAAAATGGTGTGGTGGTGAAACCTATATTCCCAAATAGGCGGCAGAAATGGTTGTGCTGTGATACAAATGCCATTGAACACTAGTAGTTGTTGTAGCAGAAGGATGTTGCAGTTCCGGTGATTGATAGTTCAACCAAAGATTATGAAGAAGGCTAGCTAATAGTCAATGTGGGAAAGTATTTCAAAGAATGAAGTCCTATATACAAAGATTCAACGAAGACAGCAATCACTTAAACTATAATGACCAAACAGATCCTATTATCTGCAATCTTAACCTAGCAACAGTAGATAAATTTAATACTGATATTTCTGCAGAGTGGTAGCCGCACACAATTAAAGTTCCAATTAAAAGACTATCCGTATAACTAGGACAAGAAATATCAAAAAGAAAAGTTACCAACAATAAATTAATATCGGCTGAGTTTTTTCTACCTCTACTAGTAAAAAAATATAAGCAAAAGAGTCGAGGAAGATGAAACAAAGCAAAACAGGCTAAAAAACTGAACATAAAACTCATCCCAATTTGTAAAAAACAACACAAGAACATAAAATAAGATTCAGCTGCGGAATCGAAGTTCAAATATTATCTGCAAAAATATTGAAAAGAAAATGCACAAAAATTTGAAACTTACCCATTGAAATCTTTTTTTATGGCAGATGGGTTTTGAGGTAGAAGGAAGATGGGTCTTTAATGAATGAGAAAGGAAGAAAAAGAGAATCTAGTTCAGGCCCGTAGACTTGAACCGTTTCTTAATTCGGATCCTGAACCGGCCAAGAGAGCAGAGCATAAAAATCGAATCTTAAAATGAGAGGATACACTGATTGAAAATGACGAATTAAAGTTAGAAAGAGACATCAAACATAGGATGGCCAATAAACGAAGCCTATCATCTTCTCTCTCTTATCAACTGCGGAAGCAACTTACATCACTCATCTTGTAACAGTGTTCCCGTATAAGAAAATTCCTACACTTGTTTCTTTAACTGTTTTAACGGTCAACTATGACTCGGTCCATTACCACCACCAATATGAACACTTTCTGTACACCATTTGCATCCCTGAGAATCAATTCTCGACTTTCATCATCATTCACAGCCCCGACCTCGATCCCAAACCAGAGGCAGAGGTTTTTGTCTCTCAGAATCAAAGAGGGATGGAAACATTCCATGTTTGTGAATGGAAGGCCTGTTCTCAAAGATGGGAATCTCAGGATTAATGGAAAAGATGCACTGACGGGTGTGCCTGGAAACATAGTAGTGACCCCATTCAACAACACATCTGCATTTGTGGGAGCTTCTGCTACTTCTTCCACAGACACCCGTTCACGCCATGTTTTCAAGCTTGGAGTCATTGAGTAAGCCTCTGTATTATGTTTCTTGAATTTTAATGGGGAATGGAATAATGGATTGTGTAAAATTCCATGGCCTGACCCAACCCAGGGTTGCCTTATACTTCACGTGCAGGCCAGTCTCTTGACTGAACTATGTCACTCATTCGTGTGTATGAAAATGGCTTTGATATCATGTTGAATTCCATGACCTAACCCAACTTGAAAACTAGTATGAGAATTGAATGTTGCCTTATGCTTATTTTTTTTAGATCAAGATTTTTGATGATGTGAGATATTTTCCTCAACATAATGGAAGGGTTGATGTTGATTTTGTTTGCATTATGTAATGCAGGGATGTGAGATTACTCAGTCTGTTTAGATTTAAAATGTGGTGGATGATACCTCGGATGGGAAATTCAGCAAGTGACATTCCTATTGAAACTCAGATGCTACTCCTGGAAGTGGAAGCAACTTCTGATGCTGCTTCTACTTCTTATATACTTTTCTTGCCCGTCCTGGATGGTGAATTCAGAAGCAGCCTACAAGGGAACTCATCTAATGAACTTGAATTTTGTGTTGAAAGTGGTAAGACTTTAATCATTTGAAATAATTATCGCAGATTCACATTTTTGTTCTTTCTTTGAAAAAGTATAGTAACACTCCCTGTGAAATAGTCACGTCACCTTGTTTTCAGAAATGGTCACACATACTCCTCTGGGGACACAGATGACAGAACCCTTTATAGGCAAACTTTGAGGTCTGTGCGACTATTTTGAAGACAAAAATGGAGTCTGTATGAATATGCCAAAACCATGTTGTTATCTTTTCTGTCACTTAATTGTGCTTTTTCACAGGTGACCCAGCAATAGTTACCTCGGAGTCCCTCCAAGCAGTTTTTGTTAATTTCGGAGACAATCCATTTGATTTGGTCAAGGAATCTATGAAGTAAGTCAGCTCTTTGAGCAAACCTTAAGTTTCATGGTAAAATAAATTCTAAGAAGTTACAAAGGCACACTTATGCTTTGGATTATATATTTATATATGCAGGACATTGGAGAAACACTTGGGAACATTTGCAACCCGGGAAACCAAACAGGTGTGCTGCATTTCAGATCTTGACCAAACGAACGTTCTTCCTTCTCAGGACCTTAGTCACTTTCAAATATGTTATAAAATCTTTACAAGAAGCAAATTTTCAATGCAGATGCCAGGAATGTTAGATTGGTTTGGTTGGTGCACCTGGGATGCTTTCTATCAAGAAGTGAATCCTCAAGGAATCAGAGACGGCCTGAAGAGGTTAGTTAGCCTGTGAGTATGTTCTCACTCTTGAGGATTCTTTGTTTCAGACCATTCTCACTCTTTTCTCTATCAGTTTATCCGAGGGAGGCACTCCTGCAAAGTTTTTGATTATAGATGATGGGTGGCAAGATACAACTAATGAGTTCCAAAAAGAAGGGGAGCCATTTGTTGAAGGGTCACAGTAAGTTTATCTTTTTTATTTATTATTTTTTGGGGTTAGCGGATTGCGAATATATAAATGTAACTGTAGTTTCCTTGGATTGTAGGTTTGGTGGGAGATTAGCCAGTATCAAAGAGAACAATAAATTTCGGGGAACAGCAGAGGATGGTCAAAGTGAACCAAGTGGACTAAAGGATTTTGTATTAGATATCAAGAAAAATTTTGGCCTTAAGTAAGCTACTAAGCTTCCTATAATCCTCGAAAGTTTTTATTACTATTATTATGGAATCTAAAATATATGTGTTTGTTAGAACCAGCTTGTTGTCCATCTTATTAGCCTTTCTTTAGGTATTTCTTGTATAAATTTTCCAACTCCGACTTGTGAATTCGCAGGTATGTCTATGTCTGGCATGCCCTGATGGGATACTGGGGAGGCCTCGTTCCAAATGCTCCGGGAACTAAAGTGTATAATCCAGAGATGAAATACCCAGTGCAGTCACCTGGGAATTTGGCAAATATGAGGGACATATCCCTGGATTGCATGGAGAAGTATGGCATTGGTGTTATTGATCCTGATAAAATTTCTCAGTTTTATGATGATCTACACAAGGATCTTGTTTCACAGGATGTGGATGGGGTTAAGGTTGATGTTCAGAACATTCTGGAAACCATTAGCGCTGGTTTAGGAGGCAGAGTCTCACTTACTAGACAGTTTCAACAAGCACTCGAGGAGTCCATAGCCACCAACTTCAAAGACAACAGCATAATCTGCTGCATGGGACAGAGCACAGATACCATTTTCCAGTATATGATTTATGCACTTCAATGCTTTACCATTTTGCACTTGCAGATTTTATATTTTAATGGACATATATGGTAATTTTGCTTTACTCTTGTTACTGCAGTTCAAAACAAAGTGCTATTACACGAGCATCTGATGATTACTATCCAAATAATCCTACTACACAGACATTGCACATAGCTGCTGTGGCTTTCAACAGCATATTTCTTGGTGAAGTGTTCGTCCCGGATTGGGACATGTTCTATGTATGTCAAAGACCTACACACAAGATTTTATGTCTTTCTTTTTTTTTTTTTTTTCAAATTCTGTCACTGATCAACATCTTTAACAACTTTCAGAGCAAACATTGTGCAGCTGAGTTCCATGCTGTTGCTAGAGCTGTGGGAGGTTGTGGAATCTATGTTAGGTAAATAGAATTATTCACAGTTATGTGCTTATTTGAAGACATGTTCATAATTTAGCCCTGAATTATTTTTACTTTATGCAACTTTAATAACAGTGATAAGCCTGGGAAGCATGATTTTGAGATACTTAAAAGGCTTGTACTTAGCGATGGATCAGTGCTTAGAGCTAAATACCCAGGAAGGCCAACACGCGATTGTTTATTCAGTGATCCAGTTATGGATGGGAAGAGGTATCTATCTCCTTCTTACTTCAATTTCATGATTTTAATACGAGCTGTTTTTATTTTCTCATCGCCTTTTCCTGCATATTTTGCATATAGCCTTCTCAAAATTTGGAATTTGAACAAATGTACCGGCGTTATTGGTATCTTCAACTGCCAAGGAGCAGGCAGTTGGCCTTGTATGGAAAATGAAAACTCAGTTCAAGAAAATATTGATTCTGTGACATCTGGGAAGGTCTCTCCTGCCGATGTTGAATACTTTGAAGAGGTCTCTGGGAAGCTGTGGACCGGAGACTGTGCAGTTTTTTCCTTCAATACAGGTATATATACAAGAAGCAACTTTGGGAATAAGATGAACTTTTCATCCATCTTCTTTTAATTATCTTCCACTGTCTTTGAAATATCAGCTTCTCTTATCCGATTACCAAAGGAAGAATCATTTGGTATTGCATTAAAGGTTATGCAATGTGATGTCTTCACCATATCTCCTATAAAGGTTGGTTACTGACACCAAGTTCTTAGCTCTTGTAATCTCACATCACTACATCATGAATTATGAGACTTTTGAGTATGTTTTTTTTTACAGGTTTACAATCAAAAGATTCAGTTTGCTCCAATTGGGTTGATGAATATGTACAATTCTGGGGGAGCTATTGAGTCAGTTGACTTCATTAATGATGGTTCTAGTGGTAAGATACACATCAAAGGAAGAGGAGAAGGGACCTTTGGAGCATACTCAAGTACAAAGCCAAGTTCAATTTTGATAAACTCAAACAATGGGGAATTCAATTTCAGTGCTCAAGACAATCTGTTGACAGTAACAATTCCATCCACAACCAACTCTTGGGATATAGTTCTTTGTTATTGAAACCCTTCTTTTTAAACCATACATACATCAGGACCTTCTCCAGATCCTGTTTATAGCGGAAGATTTATACACTGGGTACGACCTTTATATAGCCGCACAAACAAATATATAGTTATTGAAAATGTAACATTGCTTTTCTAGATTAGAATTTATTTCTCTCAATGTACCAGCAAGTATCATTTCACTGTCCATGTGGTGAATATTTTGGCTATTTGTTTGGTATTGTGATGCTTTTAAAAGCTCTTGAAATATTATTATAAACAAGTTCGCTTAACCCCTTTAATTCTCTGTGTTTGGTTATTTTTTCAACTCTTAAAAGCTATTGGATTTAATGATAAGGACATCACCATAATGGAGTTAAAAATGACCTTTTTCGGATGAAATGAAAATTAGATTAATTTAGTAAAAGAAAAAGTTTCACATTACTTGGAAAAAAAAATTGATTAGGTTGTAAAATCGTGATAATACCCTTTTTTTTTCATATTTAAAATTAAAACCTTAACTTCATAAAATAATATGAAAAAACAAGCTATCCTTAACCTAGTAGTAGGTAATTTAAAATTAATTTACAGAAGAATTAATTCTATGATCAAAATTCAAAACCATCCACCAAAGCAAAGAAAAATATGTGGTCGAGATTTTAGAATGACTTATGTAATCTTTATTTAATCACCCATTATGTCATCCTTTGATCTTTTTCTTTGTGAAGTGCAGTTGTTATGATTTAACTTGTTAATCTTAAGGAATTTATAAGATTATTTTAATGAAATTAAATTATGCTTTCATCATTAAATGGGAAAAAAATTCATATACAATAACCTAGAGGCTACGGAGTTTGCTATTACCATTTGAATTTCAAAACCCAATACGATAGAAATTGAATTTCATAAATAAATAATATCATCAAATTTTATTAGTTACTTTAGTCAAGTTTAAATGCTTTTTTAATTCAAATCAACCATGTGAATTCAGTATTTTGGATTCTTATTATGACTATTATTTATTTATGGGGAAAACGAGCTAAACCCATAATGTTTGATAAAATTAAATGAAATCTCCTCATATTTTAAAATTAAGAAAAACATTTATCATGCTTAAAAATCTCAAATTTTATCATAAGAAATTCATAATTTCGATCAAGATTCAAGATTTCTAATTATTTAGTTCGAAATCCGAGATGATTTTTTGTCCATATTTAAAAAAATATATCGGTATTCGAGATGATTTTTCTTCTCAAATTACAATTGGGAAGGAACGAAATCGATTCGGGATAAGATATCTCAGTTGTCATCTCTACCTCATGTTTTCCATTAAGAATCAAAATATTTAAAACAAAATCATATATAAAAGGGGTAAAATATCATGGGGTTTCGCTTTTGCTATTTTTCCCTTTATTTATTTATACAAGTTTTCATTATTGAATCATGGATGTAGTGTTTTACCTCATCATTTCCCATAAATATTTTCATTGAGTGTATTATTTTAATATAAATTTTGAGATATTGATCCAATAATAGATATTGAAAGTTAAAATAATATTTACTGATATTGGAATAAGATCATTTACTTAAAATTTGTCAAAAAAATAAATTAATAAAGCTCAACTATTTTTTTTATCATTTTATATTGAAGAAGTTGTATACATGTTGAGAATAAATCACTCTTACATATAATGAATAAACTAGATATTTTTAAGAGTATAAAAAGATACATTAATTTATCCATTAAATATTTATAAATATTACATGTTAATTGTTAGAAATGGTTAATTTTTGTATAAGTATTTTATTATTTATGCAATATAATATTTTCTTATTGGAATTTTTTATTTAATCATATGATAAAATCTTACTTTATTCATATATTGTAAATCTAAGGATTAGATCACTCTAAGAGTTAGAGATTTCGAATTTTGCTCGAAACCTTATATGAAATTATTAAAAACTTGAAAGTTTCAATATATGGTGATATAGTTGCAAGAGTTACAAATGATATTGAGAAATATCACACATATTCTCAAATATTAATTGTTCTTAGTCTTGATCTACTGACATGAATCGATCACTAGATGTGCATTATCTATATATGTAATGTACATATGATTTGTCTCAACAGACGATGAACTTAGCGGAAGCTCATATAGAAATATAGATATTCATTAATGGAATGAATATTGAACTGGCTCACTGAAAATCGTCAATAGTTGTCTTCTCGAGTTGAGTGTTTAATGTGGTTCTTTGACTTAAGACATCACGGTAGTGTTGTGAGTGATCTTTCATGGTTGATACCATACATGTCAAAAACTTTTTATTGTTTGACCGTTGGATGACTGTTAGGTATGAACCCAATGCTCATGGACATCGATGTATGTCAATATAAATATCTGTCATTCCATGTGGTTTAATTATATCTCATGATACTTAGGGTTATATTTCGAGAACCTTTTGGCCAAAAGTATGTTTCAAAAAAATTTCGGAACATTATGAATAGTATCAGAAAAGAATTTTTGCATATTATTTATAATGGAATATAATCATGAAGATAAGTTTTATACATTAAGTATATAGGGCCTTGACGATAACACTATGCATTACCTAATAGGAGACAATATGACAGAAAGATTATACATAAGTATTACAACCTCAACTTGTATGATTCGACACGTCGTGATTATTTTACCATGAAGTCCTATATATATATATATATATACCAGACGTAAACATATTAAGTGTCCTTATTGAGCACTATGACAACATTTGTCGTAGACAATACTTATTGTATTAAATTTTTAAGATCAAATTGTTTGATCTGGTAATTCATTATATGAATCAAATTAACTAATAATATCTCAATAGTTGATATAGGATTGTACTGTAATATTAATGTAACACCTCGCCTATGGCAGGATGCTACCAATAGGAGATATAAATAACCCATCTTCCCGAGCCTCAAATCTAACGAAAAACGGACGTGACACACCCTAAATTTTGGACATCCTGGAACATATTCCAGCACCAATACAACCTGTAAAAAATATTATATAAGCAAAAAAGACCTCTGGTCCAAATCCAAGACAGATCAAATCTCAATATTAGTACTTCGGGGCTCCATGATCACAATCACACATACAAAATAAAATTTTCATTTACAAATATACAGATACAAAACAACACAATTCCTAGACTTTTAACATGTCCCTATGATTCTAGAGTGGCTGACAGCAGCTTGGATGATTCGTCCCCGACTCATTCTGATACCCTAATTTCAATTCGAGAGCCTTTCAGAACTGTTCCGAAAACTCGGGATATTACAATTAATTGTTAACAATAATACAAATATAATTTGTATTAGTGTATTATAATTAATTGCTAAATTAATACTACTATACAAATAAAAATATATTAATTAATTAATATAACTATGGTTAATTTAAATTAACGATCATGGTTAAAGTAATCATGAACACTAATTAAATTATAAGTTAAGCTTGAATTAACTAAAGTTATATATTTAACTTAGGTTAATCTTCATATTTATGTCATGGTTGAATATAATCTTGACCAAGTGTCAAGTTTATCTTAAGATAAAATCAAGGTTAACTTTGGTAAATTAAAAAGAAACTTAAGTAGCTTTGGTTAGTTGTAACATAAAAATGGAAAGGCCAAAACAACAAGAAATAAATGGGAAGAAATTTTTAGTTTTGGAAGGCCAAAATCAAGATCAAATCCATCCTAAAAATCATCTGAACACACAAGTAAATGCACAATAATATTTCTTAGAGGAAATTAATATAATTCTCCTGATATTTGATACAACTAATCGAAATTCCTCTATCTTCCAAAAATAGTATCTATGTTGATTAGGATTCGTACTAAAAATCATCTCGAATTCCGGATTGAATGGGACGACATCTCGATCGGGATTCAAGATTCGGGATTCAGAGATTTTCTGCCAACCCTACTTAATAGCTTTACTGAGAAAGAGTATTTTTGGAAGGCATGTGGGTTTTGTTTAGCGTAAAGATCATGGGGGTCGATTAATTTTATCAAACATCAAGGGTAATGTTGATTTTCCCTAATTCTTGAGTGTTAGAAATTAATTAATGTGCTTACATTTTCGTTCAAGTGTTAGAAGAATAATGAGAGAATTTGTTGTTGTCATTTTTGAGTAATCAAATTACTTATTAATTGTCAAGGTTGATCAAGTAGGACAATAAAATAATGCTTGGAGAAGAACCTTTTTTGGTGGACTTGGAGCAAAGTTTGAATGATTGGCAAGATTTAAAAGTTATAGTTAACATATGTCTCAACTTTTGTATAATTTAATTAGATCAAATTTTATGAATATTTTATGAGTTGTGATTCATGTATATGAACATGAGAATGATTATATTTATGCATTAAAGGAAAAAAAATATTATTTGCATGAAACAATAATTTATATAATGATATATATTATTCATATGTATTAATATATTTTATTAGTTTTAATGATTTGTTTATATGCATAAAATAATTTATATGATGATAAATATTATTTGTAAGTTGTTGGGGAAATAGTGTCATTAAACGAAAACTAACATGCATCCAAACAAATCAAAACCAGAAAACAAACATCAAACCAAACTTGCCAACTTAGACATAAACCCTAAAACTTGGAACATGAAGATAAAACCTGGTAAATGACGAAACTTGCCGTCCAAGTCGAGATATATCTCTGTCCTTAAGAACTTATTAGCCCTGTCTCGGTGCTCTACGGGTTTTGTAGCTAATGTCCTCCCATGATAACTTGGATTCCTCTTCTCCAATGGGCACTCCTTAAGAAGATCTTGAACTAGGAAAATGGTGGAACTCTCTCTCTGACTCTAAAACAACAATATGAGACACACAAATTCAGATGGATTCAGATTCCTTGAAAGAACAAATAATACTCCTTTAAATAGATATGGAATGGTGCCTTTGAGGGCACCCTTTGGTTTGGGGTGTAACCATCCCAATGGTTATACCCCTCCCTTAAACCCTTTGAAGCCTAAAGGTATGTTCCATCAATTGGAGGACATGTCTCTACATCTATGTACCCTTCCCATAGGGTACCATCCAAGGGACATGTCCCTCCTCAATCAACACTTAATATTTGAAGAATTTACAACAATCCCCCGCAATTCTTCAAATATTCATGCAGACACTTGAGAGAGTTTCCGTGAACTAAATCTGCATCGAAATAGGTAACTTTCGCCTTGAACCTTTCCTAGTGAATGACAATCGGATTTATTGGCAAACCAGTGACTCATAGTCTTGAACTGTTCTACCGTTTGTGTAAACCAAGACAATTGCCAACACACAGCTTTACTTCGACCATTTCTCGTTCTACGGTTGTGTTCATTTCGGCAATGAACAACGATCCTGAATTCATCAAGCACTTTAGGGAAATCAGCCTGTAAAATCCCATGGAAGCGGTCACACTTCTTATTTGAAATAGGTGATCTACTATGAAGAGGTAATTTGTCTTTACCCCTATTAGGACTCATCTCCTAATATAGTGATCATTAAAAGCTTTAGTTTATCCTAACCTTGACAGACAGCACTCTGCGTCATATCGGAATGGGAAAGAGTACAAAACTCTTCAGTGCTTATTTTGAATTGCACAAAGTTTTAGTTGCCCTGTTGAACATAGATCTTGGGATCTATTCTTAATTTATAGGCTTCAAGCCCATTCCCCCCGATGACTTCTCAACTTGCTCTCTAGGTAAACCTTTAGTAAATGGATCCGCTAGGTTTTCCTTCGACTTGACATAATTGATCGATATTATGCCACTTGATAGCAGTTGACGTATGGTATTATATCTCTGACGTATGTGTCGAGACTTACCATTATACATTGTATTTTGGGCTCTCTCCAATAGCTGATTGGCTATCACAATATATGCTTATTGTTGGCACCGGTTTGGGCCAACTTGGAATATCCTCCAGGAAATTTCGAAGCCATTCTGCTTCTTCCGTTGTTTTGTCTAATGCTATGAACTCTGATTCCATAGTAGACCGGGCAATACATGTTTGCCTCGAGGATTTCCATGACACGGCTGCACTACCAAGTGTGAAAACAAATCCACTCGTAGATTTGGAATCCACTGTATCAGATATCCAGTTAGCATCGCTGTATCCCTCTAGAACAGCAGGATATCTCGAATAATACAGCCCATATTTTGAAGTTTCTCTCAGATACCTCAAAACTCTTACTATGGCTTTCCAATGGTTATGTCCTGGATTTCTCGTATATCTGCTAAGCCTGTTCACAGCTTGAGCGATATCAGATCGTGTGTAATTCGTGAGATACATCAGACTTCCGATGATTCTCGAATACTCTAATTGCGATACGCTTGAGCCAGTATTCTTTGATAGATGAAGAGTTAGGTCTACATGAATTATAGCCACATTTAGATCCCCTTTGTTATATTTCTAAAGTATCTTCTCAAGATAATGAGTCTGAGATAATATATATCTTTCTGATGTCCTAGAAATATTAATTCCTAGGATCACATCAGCTACTCCTAAATCTTTCATATCAAATCTGATGGATAACACTTTCTTGGTAGACTGAATCATTTAATGATTACTACAAATTATCAGCACATCGTCTACATAGAGACACACAATGACATATTCTTTTTTAGTTGATTTGGTGTACACACACTTATCACACTCATTGGTTTTGAACCCACTTGACAACATCTCTTTGTCAAATTTCTCATGCCATTGTTTAGGTGTTTGTTTTAATCCGTACAAGGATTTTACAAGTTTACACACCTTCTGTTCTTATCTATGAATATTAAACCCTTCTGGTTGTTCCATGTAAATTGCTTCATCCAATTCACCATTCAAGAATATCGTCTTTACATCTATTTGATGTATTTCAAGACCAAATATAGCTGCTATGGCTATGAGCATTCTTATTGATGTGATACGAGTCATTGGTGAATAGGTGTCAAAGTAATCAAGGTCTTCTTTTTGTCTATAACCTTTTATGACAAGCCTTGCCTTGTACTTATCTATTGATCCATCCGGTTTCATCTTCCATTTGAATATCCATTTGTAGCCCAGTGGCTTACAACCTGGAGGAAGATCAACCAACTCCCAAGTATGGTTCTGTAGGATTGAATCAATCTCACTATTGATAGCCTCTTTCCACAAAGGTGCCTCCGGCAAAGATATTGCTTCTTTATAGCTTTGAGGCTCATTTTCTGACAAATATGTCAGAAAATCGGGACCAAAAGACTTAGACGTTCTAGCTCGTTTGCTACGTTTAGGTTCAATTGTCTCAATATTTCCACATTGATCTGATTCTTAGTCAATCTGATCACTGCCTTTGACAGTATCAATAGTTCTTTTGAGAGACTTGTTCTTTGTCTTTCCTTACAAGGAAATGTCTCTTCAAAAAATTTCGCATTCCTTGACTCAATTATCATATTCGGATTGATGTCAGGAATCTCAGACTTGTGTACCAAGAATCGATACGCACTATTGTTGCGAGCATATCCAATGAATATACAATCAACGGTTTTGGGTCTTATTCTAACCTTCTTAGGTTTATGAACCATTACTTTGGCAAGACACCCCCACACTTTCAGATATTTATAGGAAGGTACATAACATTTCCACAACTCATATGGTGTCTTGCCCAATCTTCTGTGAGGTAGCTTGTTCAGAACGTAGTTGGAGGAAAGCAAGGCTTCCCCCCACAAGTTCTGGGGTAAACCAGAGTTTGTCAACATGGCATTCATCATTTCCTTCAATGTTCGGTTTTTGCGCTCAGCAATCCCATTTTGTTGAGGCAGATAAGGAGCAGTGGTTTCGTGAATAATTCCATGACTGGAACAATATTCACCAAATGGTGACACATATTCACCACCTCTATCACTCCTGATTCTCTTGATTTTCTTGCCAAGTTCATTTTCAACTTCTTTCTTATAGTGTACAAAGCTCTCAATAGCTTCATTTTTGCTCCTGAGAAAATACACATAACAGAATCTTGTGTTCTCATCGATAAAAATGACAAATTACTTTTTACCGCCTCTTGTTTGCACAATATTCATATCACACATATCAGTGTGTACAAGTTCCAAAGGTTCAGAACTTCATTCTACGAAATGAAATGAGGTTCTATGCATTTTTGCTTCAACACATACCTCACATTTATGTTGGTTATCAATTGAAAACTTAGGTATAATGTCCATGTTTATTAATTTACATATTGTATCATAATTAACATATCCTAACCTCTCATGCCATACATTTTGTGACTCAATAATATAAGCGGAAGTTGTAACTTTATTATTAGCACTGTGTCGATTGACAGTCATTACATTGAATTTGAAAAGGCCCTCAGTGAGGTATCATTTTTCAATACAAATTTATCAGAAACAAATACTAGCTTAAAACCATTCTTGCTAAGGAGAGAGCCCGAGACCAAGTTCTTCCGAATATCAGGAACATGCAAAATATTCTTCAATGTAATCTCATTTCTAGATGTCATCTTCAGAACCACTGTGCATTGTCCAACCACTCTAGAGGTAGACGAGTTTCCCATTGTCAGATGATCGCCGCCATCGACCTTCTGATATGAGGAAAACATCTTGCTATCAGCACAGATATGATGAGTAACCCCAGTGTCTACCCACCATTCTCTCGGATTCCCAACCAAGTTGGCTTCCGTTACCACTGCTGATAGGTTCATGATTCATCTCTGAGATCTCATCAGTCAGCTGCTCATCTTCAGTGACATGGGCCTCATTTTTCTTTTTATTGCCCTTGTCCTGAGACTTCTTGTTTCTGCAGTCCTTTTGTAGGGGTTTTATGGCGAAAATATGATAACGCAGCGGAATCGCGGAAAATCAAAATTTTCCGATTTCAAAATTTTTCTTAGATCAATTAAATAAAATTTATTTATTTAATTATCCAATTATTAAATTCTGAAAAATTACACAAGAAATCAAATTTCTTGGTAATTACCGAATTACCCCACAACTTTGTAAATTGATCATTTTAGTCCAAAAATTGTCAAATACAAGTTTGGATGATTCTAAATCATTTCTAAAATGATTTCCAACAAGTCCAACTGATGTGATCCTAGCAACATGGATCGATTTCGTTTTTTTAGGCTTATTTATTATTTATTTGCATGTATGGAACCAACATGGATGACCGTTTTTATTTATTATTTGGGTTAGTTTATTTTATTTAATTGTGGGTTCAAAATAGGCTAGAAATTAGGAGTTATGAGCTTTTAGTTGGTAATGGGTAGTTTAAGGCTATTTTAGACTTTTTAGCTCTTTTAGGATTTGAGCATGTCACTATTTAAACTCAAAAACAACTCTTAATGAAGCACCCAATTTTTAGTGCGTGAATAGTGTTTTCTTTCTTGAGATTAAGAAAATTTTATCAACGTTCAGTGATTAAACAAAGACTTATCAAAGGGTTGGCATCATTTGTGGCGTCCAATTTGCTGGCAAAATTCATCTGAGGCTATCTCCAAGGGTTTTTAAGGACAGATTCTTTGGGGGTCTACGGGATCTTGGATCGGGTTTCGTCTTTTTTGTATCCAGTTTCGTATCAATTGGTTATCAGAGCCAGATTTTCAAGGTCTGACTTTTAATTTTCTTTTTTATTTCAGTGTTTCAACTCGTTTATTTTTGTTATTCTTGTTATTGTCTTCAACGTCTACGTGTGTCATTAAAAAAAAAATCTCTTCCTTAAATATTTTAATATTTTCTAGCATGTGTCAGTGAATAAAAAAAAATTAATATTGACAATTTAACTTGTCTTGTCTTCGGCAGTCTGCTAATTTTCTTCTCTGGGTTTGTTGTTTTTTTTGGATTTTGCAAGTTAAAGGCTGTATTGTCAGTGAAAAAAAAAAAGCCAATCACGCCTGTCACTCACAAAAAGAAAATCTTCTTTTGATTTTTTTTGTGTGGTTCAGAGTGAAAAAAAAAATTTATATATATATATATATATATATACTAATTTGTTTCAGCCTGTGTTTCGTGTATTTTGGTCACAAGCGTGTCTGTGGTTTACTATTTTAAATTGATATCAATTCTGAATTTGCGTGTGTCAGCAGCATAAAAAAAACAGATCTAATCAGGTAAAGTTTGATCAATTATCTTGTGTGTTAAGTTGTGCTAGGGATTCCTTAGTGTTCCTTAATCGAAAAGAAAATTTTTGGTTGAATTTGTCACTGAGTTTTGAATCTGATTTTTGTGTGTTTTGTTTCGAGTCTCATGTGGTTTTTTTAGTCTTATTTTATGTCTTGTCTTTATCTTTGTCATTTTTTTAGTCTTTTCTTCCTTCTTGAGTTTATTTTTGTCAAGATTCCAAGTGTGTTGGTTGATATCATGGGGCAACCAAGAGATAATATCTTTCGTACTATAGTATTTGTGAAAGATGAGGTGTATAGTGTGATTATTGATGGGGAACATTGGGCTAATTTAGTGAGTACCAATCTAGTGGAGAAATTGAAGTTGCCATTGTAAAACCATCATAAGCCTTATGTGTTACAAGGTTTGCCTAATTGTGTTGCGGCTAAGGTGGAGTATCAAGTTATGGTTGCATTTTCTACTATGAGGTTTCATGATAAGGTATTATGTGATGTGGTGCCTATGCTTGACTGTCATGTATTGTTGGGTGGTTCATGGAAATATGATAGGCAAGTGTGGCATCATGTTGAGAGGAGAATGTACATTTATGTCACGGAGCGGAGGTCAGTGATTCTTCCTCTTTTAACACCACAACAAGCATATACATATCAATTCAAAATGAATAGAAGAAGTGAGGTTGAAAAGAGGAAAAAAGAAAGAGTTGCTGAGTGCTTAACAAATAAACTTTCTAGTGATATTGTTAATGTAAAGGAAGAAAATATGAGTATGGTAGTGAGTAAGCAAGTAGTGATGAGTGAGTGTGATGAGAAGGTTGTTGTTATTGCTGAGGTGGATGACGTAGTTGTTGCTAGTGATGATAAATTTGAAGCTCAATACATGGCTAACTACTAACTGTATTGATGAAATTACATGTGTAGTCGAATGTGTTGAGAGTGTTGAGCATCCAAATGAGAGTAGTGAGCCGAGAAACACATGGGTAAATACGTGTGAGAGTTTTGTGAGTGTTAAGCATGTATAATTTGTTGTGAATGAGATTGAGAGTGTGAAATTAATTAGGAATCTCATTGGGACGGTGAGTGAAATAAAATTAGATTTTGCGGAAGAGTATGGGCAAGAGGGAACAATACACAAGCATTATTGTACTAACATTGACACTTTTCTTCCATGTGATTTTTCCTTGTTCCAGAATAATCGTCCAATTGATTTTATCATTACTATCTATGATTCGGGCATGGATTTGAGGACAAATCCTTTTCAAGAGAGGGAGAATGATGTGATCCTAGCAGCATGGATCGATTTCGTTTGTTTAGGCTTATTTATTATTTATTTGCATGTATGGAACCAACGTGGATGAGCGTTTTTATTTATTATTTGGGTTAGTTTATTTTATTTAATTGTGGGTTCAAATGGGCTAGAAATTAGGAGTTATGGGCTTTTAGTTGGTAATTGGTAGTTTAAGGCTATTTTAGACTTTTTAGCTCTATTATGATTTGAGCATGTCACTATTTAAACTCAAAAACAACTCTTAATGAAGCACCCAATTTTTAGTGCGTGAATAGTGTTTTCTTTCTTGAGATTAAGAAAATTTTATCAACGTTCAGTGATTGAACAAAGACTTATCAAAGGGTTGGCATCCTTTGTGGCGTCCAATTTACTGGCAAAATTCATCTGAGGCTATCTCCAAGGGTTTTCAATGACAGGTTCTTTGGGGGTCTACGGGATCTTGGATCGGGTTTCATCTTTTTTATATCCAGTTTCGTATCACCAACTCATCAAAATCAGATTGCAACAAAATCCCCAACTTTTGTCAAATTGCCGAGACTACCCCAAATTTTCGGATAATTGTATTTTGGTCCTTTTGTGTTCAAAACAAACCAAGATCAAATCGAATCAACCCAAGAATTTATATGCATCATACACACACTATAATACATCACATATATGAAAATCCTCAAATTTGGAAAGGTTTAAGAACCCTAATTTTATAATTTTATCAAATATACCAATATTAATAAATCTTTAAAATCAAACACTTTAATTCATTCTTTACCACACCAAACAAATCTCACCATCATGAAACAACTCAAGAACAATTCTAGGTCATCAATGAGTGGCTTAGCAACTCTAGAATGGAAACATGATTATCAAATAACCAAAAGAGAGCTTATGAAACCATTTCAAGCTCACTTGGAAACCATACATGCATACATCTTTCATTCAAGTTCATAATCAATTAAAACAAAAACTATAAGTAAAGAGACAACATCAAAGTAATACAAGTTGAATCTAAGCATGTTAGAAATATTTTCTATGTTGAAGACTTTAAATAAAAACTTACAAAAATAAAGATTTTCCAAACTTTATTCTTTAACCTTCAAGCTTTTTTCTCTCAACTCTTTTGTGTTTATTTTTGTGACTTATGAAAACCTAAACCTAATGAAATGAAACAAAACAATATATACTTCACAAAATAGCCATTTGCCGAATTTGGAAGCAATATTAATATCTAGATATTATTTTGATTTCATTTAAAGTTTCCTTTATCAACTTGTTAAAATGATCATTACAACTTTAATGAATTATTCAACAAGTCAACAAAAGCAACTAAAGCATTTCCATAAATATCACAACTTTAAGATATTTATATTTTTAATTAATTTAATTATTTAACAATTAAATAATTATTTAAATATAAATATTTTAAATATATGTATTATATTTACATTGAATATCCAAATACATATATATTTATGATATTAGTCAAATATCTCAATTTGATAATTAATTAATGTGTATTTGATAAAATCTATCATTAAATGCAAATACACAAAAATTAGGAAATGACTATTAGGTCCATTCGCATGTATTTTTCGTTTAACTTTTAAACGACTTATAAATAATCAGTATTATTCATAAATGTTGCCTTAGTGCTCTACGAGTATATTTCACTAGTGAGACTCTCTAGATTCAGGCATATCCTTCACGAAATCTAATTTTGTGTCCATAATCTACCCACCCGTAAATTATGACGACCACGGATAAACTCGCTGAATCATACAGGTCGAGGTCAAGGAATATGTATAATTCCTCCGTCACAGGTATCCGAATATATCCCAGAGATATATATATGTAAACGTCAAATCTCTATAGGGACAATCTCGTCGACGTCTCTATTAGCAATCTCTAAAAGAACACTTATAACTAACTTCTAAAGTGTACCATGGGCCCATGGTTTTTATCTGATTGCTAATCATAAATGGACTACCTATGCTCTGTATACAGAACTGACGAATCTTATCTCGACACACATAGGACACCCTGAGGATCTATCCACACCCAACGAACAGGCGGAAGTCTGATCTAAATATACGGTGACGTGACTGCCATCTAAGTGTGGAAGATGTCTCATGTGCCCACAGTGGTATCTCAAGTCGAAGAATCACAAATGCTACTCAACCCGAGAAGATTCTTATTGATGTTGGTGTATCATCCATTAAGAATCTTCGGTGAGTCTTTCAGTGTTTATTCGCTATAAACACCTACACATCTATACGAGTCCCTAAGACTCATGGTTCATTGAGAAACCATTGGAATCATATATTCCAGTATACGATATGTACCGGTCTCAACGAGTTTACTTTACTAACCAAGTAGTGTAAACCTTGACCAGGAACAGTCTAAGAATGACAACGTCATGATACAACTCAATGTCAGTTGCGACGCTTTTGCAACTGTATCATGACTAATCATCCTAAGGTCTATTACGTCTTTACCATATAAAAAAATATATTATATTATAGAAACTGCTCATTTTATTCATAATAAAACGTTTTATAATAGTATTTTCAAGGAAATACAATCGGGAATTGGCACTCTGAGCACCAATCTCAACAAAATCTCCCACTTGCTCTAGTGCCAATATTGATTGTATCTAATACCCATCGACTCCACATGTTTATCAAATAACTTCGGAGTTATGGCCTTCGTAAGCGGGTCTGCTACATTATCTTCACTCGGTACCTTGCACACGACAATATCCCCTCGCGACATAATCTCTCGAATGATGTGGTACTTGCGTTCCATATGTTTCGACTTCTGATGCGACATCGGTTCCTTTGCTTGCGCAATAGCTCCAGTATTATCACAGTATAACGGAATCGCGTTCTCGATAATTGGGACAACTCCCAATTATGGGATAAAGTTTGCTAATCCATACAGATTCCTTTGCAGCTTCAGAAGCTGCAATGCATTCTTCCTCTGTGGTGTAATCTGCTGTTGACCCCTATTTGGAACTCTTCCAGCAAACTGCACCTCTGTTAAGGGTAAAGACGAATCCAGATGTAGACTTTCTATCATCGGGATTCGATTGGAAGTCGGAATCCGTATACCCGTTAACTTGCAGTTCACTTCCTCCATAAATGATCAACTTATCCTTAGTACCTTTAAGATACTTCAGGATATGTTTAATGGCCAAAAACTTGTTGTGATATTTTATATCGTACCGCAAGTGTACGGTGTCAAGTTTTAGTATAAATGAGTTTAGAGTGTCGAACCCACAGGGATTGCGTTAACTCGCACTAAATACTACAATTGATAATCCTAACTTTATTTAGAAGATAAATAATAAAGATTAAATTAAATAAATAAAGATATAATAATTTGATATGAGGAACTAATATTATAGAGATTCTGGATCATGATTTCACCTAGCTGTCTCCTATGTATTTATCATGACAATTAATCATTGTTCAATTATATTGTTTATAAGTCAAGATTCCTAAAATATCCACTCCCTCTCTCGAGTGCCGAGTGAAAATATCAACAACTACAGACTTCGATATCTCTTTAAAATCCAATAGTTAACAACTCATTACGCTTTGTGATTGTATATTAACGACTTCAAATGACTACAGATTCTCTCGAACTCTATAAAATCCTAGGTTATATTCTCTAGATCTATTCAAAATCCCCTCTCTCGAGTGATAGATTCTAAACATTCATCATCTTCAATTGTGGCCAGCAACCAAGAAGCATTAAACTCAAAAGAATATAAATAACTCAATAAAACGTCATCACAAAATTGACAATTAAAATAAAGGTTCAAGCATCAGTTACACCATTCTCCAGAATAAAGGAGTTTAGTTCATGACAAAGGATAAAAACAATAATAAACAAGCCATGAATCTAATGGAATCATTAGAGTTCCAAGAAAGAAATAAGATGATAAAACCTGAATTGAATCTCTTCCTCTTTAGATGTCAACGCCTTTGTCTCCTCTTGTCTCTCTTCAGTCATACTCCTTGGATCTCTAAAAATATGTATTTTGGTATTTTGTGCTGTTTATTAGCCTCCCCTTTTTGATTATTGGACGAAGTCATGTATTTATAATAGAGCCTTGGGTCATTAAGCATCTTAAAAAACCCTAAAATCATATTTCTGGTCCGCGGGGGACGCAGCGGCACCGAACAATGGGCGCTGCAGCGCCCATCTCTCGGGAAACTGTATGTAAATGACTAGATCTCCTCGAGTATATGCAAATCGATATATTATAGGTCTCGTAACTCTTTATGGATCAAAATTTATAGCCTTTTTAATTTCAGTGCGCAGCTGATGCTGGTTTTTGCTACTTCTTGAGTCTGATACTCCCGATAGGTCCCGAAATACGCGTATTTGCTCCATTCTTGATGTTATAATGCTTCCTACAAATAAGAAATAAAATAAACTATAAAATACATTAAATGGCTCCAACCATAACAAAATAGTAGGCTAAAGATGCTAGAATAAGTGGGTATAAATCACACTTATCATGGCCATCCAATGGTCATTGCCTGGATTGGACTGATATCTACTGGGTACGCTAATAGCGAAACTGATATCAGGCCGAATACATAACATGGCATACATTATGCTACCCAAACACGAAGCATAAGGTTGGTTAGACATTCTAACCTTCTCATCTTCTGTTTGTGGACTCATTGTAGGCATTGCATTTTTACACATTAGCCCAATGATGAGTCTCGTATGGAGGCAACTACCTCTTTAGTCATGAAAGCCGCGGGAAACGGACGTTGGAATGGTAAAGTTGGAAATTATCATTTTGTCAGATTTAACTCGCTTGTTTCGCTTCGGATTCGCTTGTTGGACCTCTGTTTTAAAACACACCAAACCCATTAAATCACATCCAAAAATAATTAAAACATTTAAAACACATCTCAGAAATTAAATAATTAAAACATTTAAAACACATCTCACAAATTAAATAATTAAACAAAATTAAATTAAATTAAAACACATTTCACAAATTAAATCACCTTCCTAAATTAAATTAAATCTCTTTCCTAAAATACATAAATCACATTCCTAATTTAATTAAATCACCTACCAATTTAAATAAATCATATCCTTAACTAAAAAGAATAAATCAAATCACTTCCCTTAATTAAAAGATTTTCCTTATCACATACTAAATTAAAAGATATCCCTCTTAAACACACAAATCATATTCCTTCCCCAACAAGGTAAAACTCATCCCCTTGCCTATAAAAATAACATCTCCACACATTCAAACCCGGGCTGGCTCATTCTCACGAGAGACACAAAAGAAAATAACCCTCAGCTCATTCGGCCGATCCTCTCTCATCAACCTTCTCTCACCTCTCTCATAAAAATCTAAAGAAAACCCTGACCTAACCGCTTCATCCCATCAACAGCTCTCTCGCCACACCACACATGCCTTCACACCTGCCAACTTTCACACACGACCTACACTCAGCCAGCCCCCTTTTGACCTGCGCACTTACTGCCCATTACAAGCCAACACTCGCCACATAGCCCTTACTTCCCACTAAATCAAACCACAACCTACACGTACAAACATAAGCCAGCCACACCAAACTAACCCTCTTTGCCCCTTTTACATCAAGAGCCCCCTCACGCACCAAAACGCCACTAGCCAAACTGCCGCAAAACCCTTGCACACAAACTGCCGTATACCACACCATAAACCGTCCCTGAATTGCCTCACAAACTGCCGCATAAAACCCATCTCTGCACGCCCAAATCATTCCCCAAAACCTGCCACAAATAGTAATGAAAACTGCCCCCGAAACCCTTCGAAAACTGCCCCCAAACCAGTCCAAATAATCCTCAAAACAGTCCCCTGATTACCAAAAATAGTGACCCGAAAATACAACAAAACCAGCAGCGAAATGGAGTGAAAATAGCGGCCCCCGGACAGCAAAACAACGAGGAAAAAGTTGGATTAGTGAACCAAAAGAGTTGCAGATCATTCACCCTTCCAACGGACGTGTAACGCCCTTTCGTGAGACAACAAAAGAGGTTAGACCTGAGGGCACCTTCTTACTTATCTTCTTTCGTTTTATTTTATTTATTTTAAAATATTATTGCATGAGAGTCGTTTGAGGCATGATGTGATTGTTGGATGAGCGGGATGTGTGTTCCCTTTTGTGGTATATCGGATGGAAACCCGGACGTAAATTCCGTAGCCGATTTCGAATGGACGGTATTGCGGTCTGCACTAGGGATACAACGCTGTTGGCGACTTGATAGCATAAAAGGATTTTGATGACGTCAACACGAATGAAGACTTCGACGTACAAACACGAAGCATTACAAAAAGTGTCGAAGCATATGGGGTGAAGAGCGAGAATATGAAGACTAGCGGCAAATCGAAGATAATGATTAAGAGCTAAATTTTATCGTAAGAGAGTTTACTCAAGTGATCTAAAGCTCTTAGGAATCAAACATTTTGCATCACTTGCATTTAAAATGGCTTAGAATGCTAAAAGAATCATTTGCATTTTATTTGCACCAAAATGAACTTAATGCACAAGTGCATCGGTAAATGATCTTCTAAAAACTAGAAAACGATTGAATTAAACTTCAAATGATATACCGTCAGATATATATGTGTCTCTAGTTTGCTACGGTTCAAACGGAACAAAATTCCGATGCATAGAACTTTTGCTAAGAGCCTTTTCAGTACAACATGCTCATATGTGAGTTTTCTGCATTCATGTCACATTAGAAAAATTCCATAAAATTCAGATTAATGTTTTTGGAGCTGAATGTTTTATAGAAGATATATCTATGTGTCTAGTTTATGTAGAAATTTACGGATCATGATTTGAAATTTTCTAGAGAGAGTTATGACCAAAATACCAAGTGTCGTCAGTCTTGACTGGTCATCAGAACTGAAACCAGGGAGCTCCATGCCGGTTTTCTCGCCGGTTTCCATGCCGGTTTTGGCTGAGAAAATCATGCTCTCTGGAACCAGGGACCTCCTCCCCGGTTTCCATACCGGTTTGCTCGCCGGTCTAACGGCTAGTTTTTCGAACGTTATATAGCCGTTGGGAGATTTTGAAACCCTAGACCGGCATGCCGGTCTCCTCGCCGGTTTGCTCGCCGGTCTCGCTGTAAGTTAGGGAAAGCTTTGCATTTTATTATAAATAGAACCCCAACTCATTTGCATTAAGTTAGAGACTTGATACACAACCTTCATACATTCTCTAAAGCAAATACAAGAGTGTCTTAAACCTTCATACACTTAAACAGTCATCCAAGCTCACACACATCTTCATATCATTTAGTGAGCTTATAACACTTGGGTTTGCTCTCACACAATCTTCTTATTATTTGTGAGTGCCCAAGTGTGTTTTAATTCTTCTTTATCAAAAACACTTGTGGTTTGTGAAATCCCATTGTTTGGGTAACTTGTAAAGGTTTGTGAGTGAGCCTACGTAGAAAACTCAAACTTGTAAAAGGTTCGGAGTGCGCCTTGGCGGAAAACTCTTGGTTACGAGTGAACCACGAAAAACTCGATTCTAGTGGAAATCTTCAAGCGAGGCTTGAGGGAGTGGACGTAGGCACGGTTTGCCGAACCACTATATATCGCGGTGTCGTATTTCTCTTTCCCTACTCTTTTATCCACTTGCAAGTTTATTTACATTTACATTATTGAATAGAAACTTGCATATAGGCTATTTATTTGAATAGAGAAAATTGGGCTAAAACTTCCACTGGTAATAAGAGCTAAAATCGGCAAAGATTTTATATTTCCGCATTTATAGCGATAACCCAATTCACCCCCCTCTTGGGTATATATTTTGTTTGTCGCTAGTGCTTGTAGGTACTTTCAAACGCCACGTACCACTTAAGATGCACGTATCTCGTCTCATCCAAATTTGTATTTGAGCATGTCATAGTTCTAGGCCGTTTATTTATTATTTTAAGCATGAGTTAATTTAGTCTTGTTATTTACTTTTCAAAGCATGATTGTGTTATTTAGGCATGTTGTTTCTTCATTCTTTATGCATGATGTTTTGTTTAGTTTATGTTTATGTTTAATTAGTTATTTGTTTACTTTGGTTTAATGGTTCAATATGCTCGTTGTGTTATATTGCGTGGAGTTATTTGGATGAAAACATGTTAGATCTAAGTACCCTTGAGCATGAATGTTGAATAGATTCGGTTAGTTTATTGCACAAATCATATCATCACAAGTGACATAAGTAAGGGACCATTCTGAACCCAACGGTTTGAGGTCTTCCCTTGCGAGGGGTGAGTGCGGCCTTAAATCTTTGTCTCGGTTCACACCGGGTGGCGACTCCATGTTATTTCGTACTCCCGACTAAGCCGTGAGTCTAGAACAGCGTCGTCAAGTTTTGTGTCCTACAGTCTGGCGACTCCACTGGGGATATTAGAGAATTGGCCTCGAAATCATGTCTTGTGATGTGTATGATTTGCGCTTTAGTTGACCGTTTCTATAGTAGGTTGAAAGGGGTTTAATCAAAGGCATTATTAAAGCTAGGTGATGATTTGGTGTTTTCCTTCATTCACTACCCTTCGGGGAAAAGTTGTGAAAGCACCTAGATAATTATTATCTGTAGCTCGTTGTGATGGACTAATCTGGAGGACTCGTTGTTTATTCTTGACACCAAGCGATAAGAGCCTAAGGGGCTTGGGTACTTAAGAGAGCCTCGCTCCACCCTCCCTCTGGGGAATCTACAACGGAAATCCATTTGACAGTCAGTCACACACCATAACTCGTTGGAACGTACCTTAAGGTATAAAAAATGTGCGCTCACTTGGTCGCTCGGACCCTTGAGTGGGGAGACCTAGTTGTGGGCAATCCTTCGTCGACGGGAGCTTTTGTCTATACCCCTGTAAACTCGCGTATGAACTATAGTTGGAGGATCAGTAGAGACTATTCCTTTATGTTTTGGACCATTGTTATTTGGATTCAGTTGGACTTGTTGTCATGGAGTATGGGCTTGTTGGGCCATTTAAACTGGGACGAGTCTGTGCTTTATAGCAATCGGGCCAAAAGTTTCTAAAATGCTGATGGGCCAACTAGTGTAAAATTCTTATGAGCTTATATATTACATACATCGTATGCATCTCATGCATCTCATGCATACATGCATCATGTTAACCCCCGTGTCTTAAAAGCCATCATAGATATCCGTTGGGTTAGGAAAAAGAAGACTTGTCAAAAAAGAGTTTAGCAAACATGGATATCGTGGAAAAGGAAACCGAGGAACATAGAACTTTACTGCAAGGATAGAAAGACCATTGGGGCTTCAAGAAAAAAAAATGGAAAAAGAAAAAAAAAAGAAAAAAGAAAAAAGAAAAAAGAAAAAAGAAAAAATTGTTTGTTTTTAGTCCTTGATAGTTATACATAAGTCCAATGATGAAATCGTTTGCTTTAGGGTGAAATCTTAGAAACGTTAAACTCTTGATGTTCTTTTATCTGATACTTTGAGTAATTGATCTATGTTAGACTCGCAAGCACTTGATTATGGTTCTTAGCAGTGAAAACCTGAGTGGTTAGCAAAGTGACTAGTTGAAGAAATTGTAGGTCGGTGAATGACCGTTTGCTTAGATGTCTATCCTGATTTGCTTGTGTTATGATGTGTGGTATGATTGAAAATGAAAGAAAAGTCTCTAAAGAAAAGAATTGAACCACCTATAACCAATAAGCGTGAAGCTACCCATGGGCGAGTATTAGGACCACCATGAGGAGAAATGCTACCTTAAATGGTAGGTGTGTTGAAAAAAGAGAAAGAATGAAAAAAAAATGAAAAAAAAAAAGAAGTTAAAAATGAAAAGAAAAAAGATAGAGACAAAAAAAAGAAAAAAAAATCATACCACATTGAGCACAGAAAAGCAACTGCAGGCATAATTGAGATATCTAGGTTGGTTTGACCCATCGATCCCGATTTTTGAAACGAAATCATCGAGTTAGCTTACCTAAGGATTAAGCTGTGAAAGAACATTTGCACACACACACTTTGAGTCTGGCATAGATCATTTGTTCAAAGACTTGGATTTGAGTTGCATCGAATATTTTGAAGGTTCTCTAGTTTCATTACTGAGCATTCTTTGAGGACAATGATATGTATGACTATTGGGACTATTTCGTAGCATGTGATATAGTATGATGATATGGAAGGCCCCACCATGTGGTTCATCTTGACCAAGTGCAAACAGCGGAGAGCAGAAAGCTAAATCAAGACTGGGAGCAACCAGTCTAACTCCTCGTGAATCCGGGACATAACAAGAAATTAAGCCATGAGACCAGAAAGGAGACTGTGCAATCACCTGGAGAACTGGCGGAAGACCTAACCTAACGGAATAGGAAATTCATTCATACATGCATGCATACACGTAACATATTTTGCATTCTTTTTGTGTTTGTTTTGTTTTGTATTCACATGTTTCAAAGAAGAAAAAAAGAAAGCGGCAAAAACAAGCCAACCAGAATCAGGAACATATGAGTAGTAGTTTTGGAGATGAGTCTCAGGGTTGAGACCCATATCAGTCAGTTTTGGGGATGAGTCACAGGGTCGAGGCTCACATCATCAGTGTTGGAATGAATCCCAGGGTCTAGGCCCACATCGCCAGAGTGTTAGAATGAATTCAGGAATGAATCTCAAGGCCGAGGCCCACATCGTCAGTGTTTTGGAATGAATCCCAGGGGGCGAAGCCTACATTATCAGCAGTCTTCGGGGATAAATCCCAGGGCCGAGGCCCACATCAGTATCAGTTTGGGGCAAGGCCCACATTAGTATCAGTTTGAGGATGGAGGATGGGTCGAGGCCCACATCAGCAGTTTTGGGGATGAGTCACAGGGTCGAGGCCCACATTAGTATCAGTTTTGGGGATGAGTCCCAGGGTCGAGGCCCATATCAGTATCAGTCTGGGGGGCGAGGCCCACATCAGTATCAGTTCGGGGCCAGGCCCATGTCAGTATCAGTTTGGGGCGTGGCCCATGTCAGTATCAGTTTGGGATGAGGCCCATATCAGTATCAGTTTGGGGCGAGGCCCATATCAGTATCATTCTGGGGGCGAGGCCCATATCGGTATCAGTATAAGGGCGAGGCCCACATCAGCATTAGTCTGGGGGGCGAAGCCCACATCAGTTTGGGTCGAGGCCCACATCAGCATCAGTGTCAGTTTTGGGGATGAGTCTCAGGGTCGAGGCCCATATCAATATCAGTATCAGCTTGGGGGCGAGGCCCACATCAGTGTCAGTTTGGGGCGAGGCCCACGTCAGTATCAGTTTGGGGCGAGGCCCACGTCAGTATCAGTTTGGGGCGAGGCCCACATCAGTATCAGTTTGGGGCGAGGCCCACATCAGCATCAGTCCAGGGTCGAGGACCCACTACATCATCAGTTCGAGGGCGAGGTCCCTATAGTCAGCGGTGTTGGGTCGAGGTGCCCATGGTCGAGGTGCCCCCGTTGTCGGTTGTAGTTCCGGGTCGAGGTGCCCAGGATCGAGGTGCCCACTACATCATCAGTTCGAGGGCAAGGTCCCTATTGTCAACGGTGTTGGGTCGAGGTGCCCAGGGTCGAGGTGCCCCCGTTATCGGTTGCAGTTCTGGAATGTGTCCCAGGGTCGAAGGCCCACTGTATCATCAGTTGTAGTTCCGGGATGCGTCCCGAGGGTCGAGGGCCCACTACATCATCATTTTTAGGATGTGACTCAGGGTCGAGGGCCCACACATCTGTTACAGTTCCGGGATGCATCCCAGGGTCGAGGGCCCACTGTATCATCATCAGAATAAGTCTTGCCGGGTATGGCAATCTGGGGGCGAGGCCCACATTAGCATCAGTAACAGTCTTGCCAGGTATGGAAATCGGGGGGCGAGGCCCACGTCATTATCAGTATTAGTTCTACTGGGTATGGCTTTCTGGGGGCGAGGCCCACATTAGTTCAGTATCAACTCTGCTAGGTACGGCACTCCGGGTATGGAGACATCAGATCAGTTCTGCCAGGTACGGCACTCTGGGTATGGAGAAATCAGTTCTGCCAGGTACGGCACTCCGGGTATGGAGATATCAGATCAGCCATGTACGGCACTCCGGGTATGGAGACATCAGATTAGTTTGCCAGGTACGGCACTCCGGGTGTGGAGATATCAGTTCAGCCAGGTACGGCAACCAGAAAACTGCGACACCCTAGGTACGGGGTTAGCATTCAGACATTTGTGGCACTCTAGGTACGGAGGCGTCACCGCGACACCCTAGGTACGGAGTTAGCATTCAGACATTTATGGCACTCTAGGTACGGAGGCGTCACCATGATACCCTGGGTACGGGGTTAGCATTCAGACATTTGTGGCACTCTAGGTACGGAGGCGTCACCGCGACACTCTAGGTACGGGGTTAGCACTCAAACATTTGTGGCACTCTAGGTACGGAGGCGTCACCGCGACACCCTAGGTACGAGGTTAGCACTCAAACATTTGTGGCACTCTAGGTACGGAGGCGTCACCGCGACACCCTAGGTACGGGGTTAGCACTCAGACATTTGTGGCACTCTAGGTACGGAGGCGTCACCGCGACACCCTAGGTACGGGGTTAGCACTCAGACATTTTATGGCTCTCTAGGTACGGAGACGTCACTGCGACACCCTAGGTACGGGGTTAGCATTCAAACCACAGCGACGCCCTAGGTACAGGGTTAGCACGCCAGGTACGACATGTGGACTATTCAGACATTTTGTGGCTCTCTAGGTACGGAGACGTCACTGTGACACCCTAGGTACGGGGTTAGCATTCAGACCACAGCGACGCCCTAGGTACGGGGTTAGCACGCCAGGTACGGCATGTGGACTATTCAGAAATTTGTGGCTGTCTAGGTACAGAGACGTCACTGCGACACCCTAGGTACGGGGTTAGCATCCAGACAACCAACATTATCACTGCGGCACTCTAGGTACGGAGACACAACCGCGACGAACTAGGTACGGGGTTTAGCATTATCAAATCAGCACAGCAGGCAGACCAGGTGACAGCTGGCGAGCCAGGTAAGTAAAAATACATTGCACGTACTTTGATAGGATTGTCATTGTCACACACTGCACAAGTCCCATCAAAGTGGGGGCGACTGTAGGCATTGCATTTTTACACATTAGCCCAATGATGAGTCTCGTATGGAGGCAACTACCTCTTTAGTCATGAAAGCCGCGGGAAACGGACGTTGGAAGGGTAAAGTTGGAAATTAGCATTTTGTCAGATTTAACTCGCTTGTTTCGCTTCGGGTTCGCTTGTTGGACCTATGTTTTAAAACACACCAAACCCATTAAATCACATCCAAAAAAATTAAACATTTAAAACACATCTCACAAATTAAATAATTAAAATATTTAAAACACATCTCACAAATTAAATAATATTAAAACAAAATTAAATTAAATTAAAACACATTTCACAAATTAAATCACCTTCCTAAATTAAATTAAATCTCTTTCCTAAAATACATAAATCACATTCCTAATTTAATTAAATCACCTACCAATTTAAATAAATCATATCCTTAACTAAAAAGAATAAATCAAATCACTTCCCTTAATTAAAAGATTTCCCTTATCACATGCTAAATTAAAAGATATCCATCTTAAACACATAAATCCTATTCCTTCCCCAACAAGGTAAAACTCATCCATTTGCCTATAAAAATAACCTCTCTCCACACATTCAAACCCGGGCTGGCTCATTCTCACGAGAGACACAAAAGAAAATAACCGTCAGCTCATTCGGCTGATCCTCTCTCATCAAACTTCTCTCACCTCTCTCACAAAAATCTAAAGAAAACCCTGGCCTAACCGCTTCAGCCCATCAACAGCCCTCTCGCCACACCACACCTGCCTTCACACCTGCCAACTTTCACACACGGCCTACACTCAGCCAGCCCCTTTTTAGACATGCACACTTACTGCCCATTACAAGCCAACACTCGCCACCTAGCCCTTACTGCCCACTCAATCAAACCACAACCTACACGTAAAACATAAGCCAGCCACACCAAACTAACCCATCTTGCCCCTTTTACATCAAGAGCCCCCTCACGCACCAAAACGCCACTAGCCAAACTGCCGCAAAACCCTTACACACAAACTGCTGTATACCACACCATAAACCGTCCCTGAATTGCCTCACAAACTGCAGCATAAAACCCCTATCTGCACGCCCAAATCATTCCCCAAAACCTGCCACAAATAGTAACGAAAACTGCCCCCAAACCAGTCCAAATAATCCTCAAAACAGTCCCCTAATTACCGAAAATAGTGACCCGAAAATATAACAAAAACAGCAGCGAAACGGAGTGAAAACAGCGGCCCCCAGACAGCGAAACAACGAGGAAAAAGTTGGATTAGTGAACCAAAAGAGTTGCTGATAAGTGTGGTTTATACCCACTTATTATGGCATTCTCAGTTTATTATTTTGTTATAATTCGAGATATTTAATATGATTTATAATTTATTTTATGTTTTATTTATAGGAGCATTAATATATGGATCGGGGAATAATTGCACGTGTTTTGGGATCTATTGGGATCATCAGACTCAAGGAGCACTAAAAACCAGCATCAGCTGCGCACTGAAATTAAAAAGTCTATAACTTTTGATCTAGAAAGAGTTACGAGACCCATAATATATTGATTTGCATCTACTCGAGGAGATCTATCCAACTATGTGCACCAGAGCCGCGACGCCCAAATCTTAGCGCCGCAGCGCCCAGAAACGAGAAGAATGACGTGAGTATTGAAAAGGCAGCCACTATATTGGACCAAAATAAACACGTGGGCCACACTTGTTAACAAAGAAAGTTGACCAAACAAATACAAAAGGAAAATATGAGTGTACCTTGGAGAGAGAAGGAGCTGCAAAGTTCAACACCAATTTAATGAGAGAAACATGTGGGACCGCATGTTTGACAAATCTTAAAGAAAGAAGAAAGCATGCACGTGCAACAAAGGATGAATTTGAGACACGCCACTTTGAAGGAATAAACAAGGCGCCGTGGCGCCTTCTCAAGGGACAAAAGCCATACAATTCCAGGGGAATAAGCGCCGCGGCGCTGCGGGAGAAGAGTTTCACGCGTATCAGGAAATCGATTTTAGGGTTTTCAATAATCCTAATGCTACCCAAAGACTCCCTGCCTCAACTATAAATATAACATTACATCCAACATTCAAGGGGAGGCTAATACAGAGCACAAAACACAGAATTAAATATTTTTAGAGATCCAAGGAGAGGATTGAAGAGCGACAAGAGGAGACAAAGGCTGTAATATCCGGAGAGGAAGAGATTCAATTCGGGTTTTATCTTCTTATTTCTTTCTTAGACTCTAATGATTTCCATTAAATTCGTGGCTTGATTATTTATTGTTTTATCTTTTGTCATGAATTTACTCCTTAATTTTGGAGAATGATGTAATCTATGCTCAAACCTTGTATTTTGTTTATCAATTTTGTAATGAAGTTTTATTAATTATTTATATTCTTTTGAGTTTAATGCTTCTTAATTGCTGGCCACAATTGAAGATGATGAATGTTTAGAATCTATCACTCGAGAGAGGGGATTTTGAATAGATCTAGAGAATATAACCTAGGGTTTTATAGAGTTCGAGAGAATCTGTAGTCCTTTGAAGTCGTTAACATAGAATCACAAATCGTAATGAGTTATTAACTATTGGATTTTTATAGAGATATCGAAGTCTATAGTTGATAATATTTTCACTCGGCACTCGAGAGAGGGAGTGGATATTTTAGGATCTTGACTTATAAATAATATAACTGAACAAGGATTAATTGACATAACAAATACATAGGTGACAGCTAGGTGAAATCAGGATCCAGAGTCTCTATCGTATTAGTTCCTCCTATATAATTATTTTTATTTTTTTTTTTATATTTATTTATTTATAAAAATCTTTATTAATTGTTTTCTAAATAAAGTTAGGATTATCAATTGTAGTACTTAGTGCGAGTTAACGCAATCCCTGTGGGTTCGACACTCTTTCACTGATTTATACTAAAACTTGACACCGTACACTTGCGGTACGATATAAAAATATCACAACAAGTTTTTGGCGCCGTTGCCGGGGATTGTTTGTTTAATTCACATTAATACTACTACCAAGTAATTTTAGCTTTAATTTAGATTTTTTTTTATTTTTATTTTTAGTTTATTTTTGTTTTGTATTTAATTTTTATTTTTATTATTGATTTTTATTTTTCTTTTGGTGCTTCAGTGAATGCGAAAAGCCACAAGTCTCAATTCGCTCCTGTTTGATCCTGAAATAGAAAGAACTGCGAGGAGACTAAGAAAAGAAAGGAAAATTGAAAAAGAAGCAATGGCAGCTGAAAACATAGAGAACAACCCACGCCATGTGGCAATCAGAGATCACTTCAACCGGTCCTTGATAATATATGCTCTGGGATTGCCCATCAACCAATCAACGCCAACAGTTTTGAGTTAAAACCTGCATTGATATCAACATGGTACAAAGGAATCAGTTTGGGGGTTCAGCTGTAGAGGATCCCAACTTGCACTTAAGGATGTTCCTGGAGATCGCAGATACCATAAAAGTAAACGGCGGCGTGAGTAAAGAGGCTATCAGGCTACGCTTATTTTCATTCTCTTTACGGGATAAAGCGTGGGATTGGCTGCAATCAATACAGACAGAGAGTATCATGACATGGCAGGATATGGCCACAAAATTTCTTGAGAGATTCTTTCCACCAGCTAAATCAGCCCAACTGAGGGCAGAAATCAGTGTATTTAAGCAGCTGGAAACTGAGACTTTGTATGAAGCATGGGAGCGCTTTAAGGATTTACTACGAAGATGCCCACATCATGATTATGCAGATTGGGTCCAGATTCAGTTGTTCTATAATGGGTTAAATGGTCCGAATAGGACTGTGGTTGATGCAGCAGCTGGGGGAGCTCTATTCAGGAAATCAGCTGAGGAAGCGCGCAATTTATTGGAAGAAATGGCCATTAACCATTATCAATGGCCAAGTGAACGCGCTACGGTAACCAAAGTGGCTGGGATTTATGAAGTAGACCCTCTTGTGGCACTTACAGCTCAGATTTCTACCTTGGCCACTCAAGTAGCAGCCCTGACAAAACCACGAGTATCATCTATTGAATCAGCGTCAACTACAATATGCAGTTAGTGGAAGGAAACCCGAACATTGAACAAGTCCAATATGTTAACAATCGGAACTTCAACAGCTATAGAGGAAATCTTATGCCTAACCGTTATCATCCAAACCTGTCATATGCTAACACAGAGAATACCTTGCAGCCTTCTTCTGGTTTTGACTATAGAAAAGATGAGCAGAAATCTTCCTTAGAAGAATTCGTGAGCACGTTCGTTGCTAGTACTTCAGCGAGATTCGAGAAGACTGAGTCAAGGCTAAATAATATTGAGACACACATGGAAAATATGGAGGCCACAATGAAGTCCTTAGAAACACAGATTGGGCAGATTGCATCCTCCATAACCAAGCAGCAGTAGGGGGATTTTAATAAACTAATAAACTGTCACAGCCGCTAAGCTATCTTTTTCATGTCAAAGTAGTCAGTGGTACAGGATACAAAAGAAGAAGCTACCATGACCACCATTTGGGTGGTTGCGTCTGGCTGAAGACGTTAAACTTAGCGCTAGCGGGGAGGCAACCCTTGCATTTCTTTTATTATTATTTTCTTACTTTTTATTTTATTTTATTTTATTGTGTGCTATTTAATTATTTGCATGTTATTTATGCAGGTAGCACGAGACACACAACGCCCGTGCAACCAAATTCTAACCAGCAAGAGTCTGATCAACTCCATGCACGGTAGTGTTGTTCCTCACTCTTGCTCTTGATATTTATCTTACATTGAGGACAATGCAAATTTTAAGTTTGGGGGTGTGTGCATGTTGTTTACTTGCTATTTAGTTGTTTAAATTTTTTTGAAAAAAAAAAAAAAAAAATTTGTTTTAGTCTTTGATAGTAAAGCATAAATCTTGTGATAATATTGTTTGTTTATGAGTGAAATTTTAGAAACGATAAGTGCCTAATTTACTTTTATCTGATGCCTTGAATAATTGATCTATGTTTGACTCGTAAGCACTTAAAAATAGGTTCTTAGCAGTAAAACTTAAGTAGTTGACAATGTGACTAGTTGACGAAATTGCATGTCGATGAATGACCGTTTGCTTAGATATCTATCTTGATTTGCTAGTGTTATGAAGTATGGAATAGCTAAAAGAAAAATGTCTCTAAAGAAAGAAAATAAACCACCTATAACCGATAAGCGTGAAGCTACCCATGGGCGAGTATTAGGACCACCATGAGGAGAAATGCTACCTTAAAGGGTAGGTGAGTTGAAAAAAAAAAAGTGCAAAAATGAGAAAATAAAAAAGAGACAAGAAAATAAAAGAAAAACCATACCATACCGAACACAAAATAAGGCAATTACAAAGTATAATTGAGATATCTAAGTTGGTTTGACCCATCGATTCTAATTTTTAAACGAAATCATTGAGTTAGCTTACTTAAGATCAAAGCTGTGATTAACCTTTACACACACACACCTTGAGTCTAGCTTAGATAATTTATTCGAGAATTTGGATTCGAGCTGCAATTGCGTACTTTGAAGATTCTTTGATTTCATTTATAAGCTTTCTTTGAGGATATATTTATGCGTAACTATCGAGACTATGTTTTGTTATTTTATATTTTTGCATGATTGTGTGTGAATGACGTTTGTGGGTGTCGTCGCTGTAAGCCCTCACGAGACTATAACTCGTCCACTAGGGCTGCCTAGGGGTTTAAAGGCTTGTTGCATATGCTAAATGCAATCGTGATCCCTACGAAAGTGGCTTAGTTAATTTAGTAATTTTTAATTATTTATTTGAATTTAGTTTTTATTTTTATCTTTTGCTCGGACTAGCAAAACCTTAAGTTTGGGGGTGTTTGATAAGTGTGGTTTATACCCACTTATTATGGCATTCTCAGTTTATTATTTTGTTATAATTCGAGATATTTAATATGATTTATAATTTATTTTATGTTTTATTTATAGGAGCATTAATATATGGATCGGGGAATAATTGCACGTGTTTTGGATCTATTGGGATCATCAGACTCAAGGAGCACTAAAAACCAGCATCAGCTGCGCACTGAAATTAAAAAGTCTATAACTTTTGATCTAGAAAGAGTTACGAGACCCATAATATATTGATTTGCATCTACTCGAGGAGATCTATCCAACTATGTGCACCAGAGCCGCGACGCCCAAATCTTAGCGCCGCAGCGCCCAGAAACGAGAAGAATGACGTGAGTATTGAAAAGGCAGCCACTATATTGGACCAAAATAAACACGTGGGCCACACTTGTTAACAAAGAAAGTTGACCAAACAAATACAAAAGGAAAATATGAGTGTACCTTGGAGAGAGAAGGAGCTGCAAAGTTCAACACCAATTTAATGAGAGAAACATGTGGGACCGCATGTTTGACAAATCTTAAAGAAAGAAGAAAGCATGCACGTGCAACAAAGGATGAATTTGAGACACGCCACTTTGAAGGAAATAAACAAGGCGCCGTGGCGCCTTCTCAAGGGACAAAAGCCATACAATTTCCAGGGGAATAAGCGCCGCGGCGCTGCGGGAGAAGAGTTTCACGCGTATCAGGAAATCGATTTTAGGGTTTTCAATAATCCTAATGCTACCCAAAGACTCCCTGCCTCAACTATAAATATAACATTACATCCAACATTCAAGGGGAGGCTAATACAGAGCACAAAACACAGAATTAAATATTTTTAGAGATCCAAGGAGAGGATTGAAGAGCGACAAGAGGAGACAAAGGCTGTAATATCCGGAGAGGAAGAGATTCAATTCGGGTTTTATCTTCTTATTTCTTTCTTAGACTCTAATGATTTCCATTAAATTCGTGGCTTGATTATTTATTGTTTTATCTTTTGTCATGAATTTACTCCTTAATTTTGGAGAATGATGTAATCTATGCTCAAACCTTGTATTTTGTTTATCAATTTTGTAATGAAGTTTTATTAATTATTTATATTCTTTTGAGTTTAATGCTTCTTAATTGCTGGCCACAATTGAAGATGATGAATGTTTAGAATCTATCACTCGAGAGAGGGGATTTTGAATAGATCTAGAGAATATAACCTAGGGTTTTATAGAGTTCGAGAGAATCTGTAGTCCTTTGAAGTCGTTAACATAGAATCACAAATCGTAATGAGTTATTAACTATTGGATTTTTATAGAGATATCGAAGTCTATAGTTGATAATATTTTCACTCGGCACTCGAGAGAGGGAGTGGATATTTTAGGATCTTGACTTATAAATAATATAACTGAACAAGGATTAATTGACATAACAAATACATAGGTGACAGCTAGGTGAAATCAGGATCCAGAGTCTCTATCGTATTAGTTCCTCCTATATAATTATTTTTATTTTTATATTTATTTATTTATAAAAATCTTTATTAATTGTTTTCTAAATAAAGTTAGGATTATCAATTGTAGTACTTAGTGCGAGTTAACGCAATCCCTGTGGGTTCGACACTCTTTCACTGATTTATACTAAAACTTGACACCGTACACTTGCGGTACGATATAAAAATATCACAACAGTTGCGGATCATTCACCCTTCCAACGGACGTGTAACGCCCTTCGTGAGACAACAAAAGAGGTTAGACCTGAGGGCACCTTCTTACTTATCTTCTTTCGTTTTATTTTATTTATTTTAAAATATTATTGCATGAGAGTCATTTGAGACATGATGTGATTGTTGGATGAGCGTGATGTGTGTTCTCTTTTGTGGTATATCGGATGGAAACTCAGACGTAAATTCCGTAGCCGATTCCGAATGGACGGTATTGCGGTCTGCACTCGGGATACAACGCCACGTACCACTTAAGATGCACGTATCTCGTCTCATCCAAATTTGTATTTGAGCATGTCATAGTTCTAGGCCGTTTATTTATTATTTTAAGCATGAGTTAATTTAGTCTTGTTATTTAATTTTCAAAGCATGATTGTGTTATTTAGGCATGTTGTTTCTTCGTTCTTTATGCATGATGTTTCGTTTAGTTTATGTTTATGTTTAATGAGTTATTTGTTTACTTTGGTTTAATGGTTCAATATGCTCGTTGTGTTATATTGCGTGGAGTTATTTAGATGAAAGCATGTTTGATCTAAGTACCCTTGAGCATGAATGTTGAATAGATTCGGTTAGTTTATTGCACAAATCATATCATCACAAGTGACATAAGTAAGGGACCATTCTGAACCCAACGGTTTGAGGTCTTCCCTTGCGAGGGGTGAGTGCGGCCTTAAATCTTTGTCCCGGTTCACACCGGGTGGCGACTCCATGTTATTTCGTACTCCCGACTAGGCCGTGAGTCTAGAACAGCGTCATCAAGTTCTGTGTCCTACACTCATCTTCTTTGAAAGATGAATCTCATGTCTGAACGGTATATTTGCTGTCTTACAGTTACCAAAATTGTAACGTTCCAAGATCTTATCTATGTACGTTGATTGGGATAACCCAATCAGCTTCCTCTCTCTATCTCTATAGAGTCTTATGCCTAAAACATAGGAAGTTTCTCTCAGGTCCTTCATTGAGAAATTCTTACAGAGGTACGCTTTGACGCCTTGCATCATCCCTATATCATTCCCAATGATTAGGATGTCACCAACATAGAGGACTAAAAATACAACCATGCTCACACTGGTCTTCTGATACACACAGGATTCTTCTGAATTCTTGAGAAAACCAGATGATCTAATAATCTCATCGAATCGAAGATTCCAACTTCGTGAAGCTTGTTTAAGTCCATAAATGGACTTCTTAAGCTTACATACCATACCCGAGTTTTCGTTGGACGCAAAACCTTCCGGCTATTCCATATAGATTTCTTCATCAAAAAATCCATTTAGAAAAGTCGTTTTGACATCTATTTTCCAAATGTCGTAGTCATGATACGCAGTTATAGAAAGCAAAATCCTAATAGCTTAAGCATTACAACTGGTGAAAAAGTTTTATCGTAGTCGATGCCAGGTCGCTGCGTGTAACATTTTGCTACCAGTCGGGCCTTATAGGTTTCAACCTTACCATCAGACCCGCGCTTCCTCTTGTAAACCAATTTACAACCGATAGGAACAATTCCTTCGGGAAGCGGAACCAAGTCCCAAACTTGATTCTCATGCATTGAGTCTAACTCGGATTTCATGGCACTTTGCCATTTCACGGAGTTGATATCCAACATCGATTCTCTATAGGTAAAAGGATCAGTCTCTTCAACTAATAGAACATCAAAACTCTTTTCTTGTATCAAATACAAGCGTTCAGGAGGTCTAGATACCCTTTGTGACCTACGGAGTGTGTGTGTTGAAGGTTCTTCATCTACTTGAACTTCAGGTTCCTCCGTTGGTTCGTTGTTTTCAGGTTGGACTTCATCAAGTTCAACATGTCTATGATTACCACCTTCTGACAAAAATTCTACTTCTAGAAATCTTACGAAGCGAGCCACGAACACATTTCGATGTTCGGTATCATAGAACAGATATCCCTTCGTGTTCGAAGGATATCCAACAAACCTAAACTTGTGCCCGCGAGGCGAAAGCTTATCTGGCTAAGTCATCCTGACATAGGCAGGACAACCCCAAACCTTAATATAACTAAGATTTGGTCTCATACCGGTCCATATCTCATACAGAGTCGTAGGAAAAGCTTTTGAATGAATCTTATTCAAAAGATATGCAGCTGTTAAAAAAGAGTAGCCCGATAAGAAATATGGCAAATCTGTAAAACTCAACATTGGAGTTTATAAAGTCTGATTTCTCCTCTCAGACACTCCATTGTGTTGTAGAGTACCTGGAGGAGTATATTGAGCGAGAATCTCATTCTCCTTCATATAATCCATGAACTCACTGCTCATATATTCGTCGCCTCAATCGGATCGAAGGCATTTAATATATAGACCAGTCTGTTGGTCTACTTGATTTCAGAACTCTTTGAACTTTTCAAAGGTTTCCGATTTATGTCGCATCAGATAGACATAATTGTATCGTGACAGATCATCGGTAAAGGTAACGAAGTACGAATAACCACTGTGAACAGTCTGACTTAGTGGACCACATACATCAGAATGTACGAGTTCCAGTAAGTTAGTGGCGCGGTGTCCAACACCAGAAAATGGGCTTTGGTCATCTTACCCTGAATACACGATTCACAAGCTGGATAGGATTTAATGGTGAGATCTGGTATCAAACCAATCCTAACTAATTGGTAAGGCGTTTAACGCCTATATGACCTAGCCGCAAATGCCAAAGTTCAGTATTATTAACAACATGTAAACTACTTTTATTAATCCCAGTATTCAAAATATCTTTAGAAGTATGCAATATGTAATGACCATGCTCATTTGGACAACAAATGATCTGAATATTATGTTTATCATATAAATACAAAGAATAGTTCTTAATATTAATACGATAACCTTCTGTATCTAATACAAAAAGAGATATAATATTTGCTTCACACCCCGGTACAACATAGCAATCATACAACAAAAGTTTCCCATTCGGCAAAGAGATCTCGCATACTCCCACTGCAACTGCATCCAGAAAGTCTCCACTCCCAAAGCACAACTGCATCTCTCCAGGCTTCAGTTTCTTACTTTCCTTTACCACCTGCAACGAATTGCAAATGTGAACAGGACAAGCAGAATCTAAAATCTAGTTGGATGTAAGAGCTTCACAAGCCAGTGAGATATCAATAACTGGAAAAATAAATGTACCTGATGTAGATGCTCTCTCCCTTCTAATCTGGGCAATGTAGTCAGGACAGTTTCTTTTCCAGTGCCTGACTTTACTGCAGTGATGACATTTGTCTTCGGAAGCCCTATTGGGCTTTGCTATTTTTCCCTGCGGTTGAGAACCGAAACTCTTCTTCTTCGCTTTCGTCTTCTTTCTCTTTGACCAGGTCTGGGAAGAAGCAAAGAGTGAAGTAGGTTTCGGAGGGCGAGTCGGTACTCCCTTCCTTAGGTCCTCTTCCGTCGTGATCAGCATCCTATGCAGCTCATGGTAGGTGCAGATAATCCCATTTATGTTGAAGTACATCACGAATTGGTGATAAGAAGCTGGGAGCAAACTAAGAATGACACTTCTACCGAGAATGTCATTCAGATGGAGATTATGTTGCCTCAGTTGATCGATCAAATTGATCATGTGAATAGCATACGAGCTCACAGCTTTCCCCTCGTCCAGTCACGCATGGAACAGTTCCATCTTGACTTTATGAACAACTATTTGTTCTTGGTTCATGAACGATTCTCTTAATCGCATCATCATACTATACACATCTTTCATGCCATAGTATTGTTTCTTGAGTCCCGGTGCCAGTGAACTTAAGATGTATGATTTAACTTTTAAATCATCATCTTTCCAAGCTTGGAAAACTTGGTGTTCCTCCGATGTTGCGTCCTCAGACACGGCAAGGGGCAGCAGACCCTCAAGAACATATCCCAACTTCTCGGAATCAAGGACAATCCTTAAATCCAAATCCCAATCGGCGAAGTTCTCAGCGCCTTTAAGTTTGTTCGTATCCAACATACGCGCAAACGGATTAGTTGATTGTGCCGCCATCGCAAATCTATCATATAGATTACGAAAAACAGTTAGTAGATATAAAGTAGTTTCATATAATATCAAAAGCATTAACTAGATCATGGATTTTTAATCTAAAAATGCCACTCCCACTATATCATGCAATATTGTAATCCCCAAACAGAATACAAAGATTTAATAATTAAATTAAATACAAACAGTGAAATGTGGATCCCATGAATATATTTCAGCTCACAGTTTTGGCACGGTCTCACATACGTATATTCATCAGGTAGACAACTCCTTGTCAATCACTCAATAGTGACTCATGGGCTTCCGGTCCTGGTCGTTTCTCGTTGTGACAGCTTTGGCACGTTCAAAAGGAGACGTACCAAGGTTAAACTCTTCAATGATAAACTCAAGCTACTTGCGTAACCCTGACAGATTTGGCACGTTCAGGATTCCGCTTTCGCTTGAATTTATCTAGTATCTAATATACATCCCGTATAAATAAATTTCTATCAGCTACACCCTCACAGCTGTGGCACGGTCTCTGATGTAGTCACAGAAAAGTATCCATAAACCGTATTGACAAGACGGACCATGTAATATGCATCAAATACATAATTAACATAAAACTTTATTAATTAGGGATTTTCTGCAAAAGATGTTTTTTTACTTTATTTAATCAAATTAAATAAACACATGCATGCATCAAGTAAAGATTAAATTAAACATTGAATTTAAAAGGCATAATCATAATAGGGTGTCCAGAATCAGACTCGCTCTGATACCATTTTGTATGGGGTTTTATGGCGAAAATTCGGTATCGCAGCGGAATCGCGGAAAATCAAAATTTTCCAATTTCAAAATTTTTCTTAGATAAATTAAATAAACTTATTTATTTAATTATCCAATTATTAAACTCTGAAAAATTACAGAAGAAATCAAATTTCTTAGTAATTACCGAATTACCCCACAACTTTACAAATTGATCATTTTAGTCCAAAAATTGTCAAATACAATTTTGGATGATTCTAAATCATTTCTAAAATAATTTCCAACAAGTCCAACTCATCAAAATCAGATTGCAATAAAATCCCCAACTTTTGTCAGATTGCCGAGACTACCCCAAATTTTTGATAATTACATTTTGGTCCTTTTGTGTTCAAAACATACCAAGATCAAATCCAATCAACCCAAAAATTTATATGCATCATATAAACACTATAATACATCACATATATGAAAAGCCCCAATTTGGTATGGGTTAAGAACCCTAATTTACAATTTCATCAAATTGACTAATATTACCAAATCTTTAAAATCCAACTCTTTAATTCATTCTTTACCACACCAAACAACTCTCACCATCATGAAACAACTCAAGAATAATTATAAGTCATCAATGAGTGGCTTAACAACTCTAGAATGGCAACAAGATTATCAAAAAACCAAAAGAGAGCTTATGAAACCATTTCAAGCTCACTTGGAAATCATACATGCATACATCTTTCATTCAAGTTCATAATCAATTAAAACACAAACTATAAGTAAAGAGACAACATAAAAGCAACACAATTTTAAGCTAAGCAAGTTAGAAATATTTTCTATGGTGAAGACTTTAAAGAAAAATTTACAAAAACAAAGATTTTCCAAGCTTTCTTCTTTAGCCTTCAAGCCTTTTTCTCTCAACTCTTTTGTGTTTATTTTTGTGACTTATGAAAACCTAAACCTAAACCTAAACCTAATGAAATGAAACAAAACAATATATACTTCACAAAATAGCCCTTGGCCGAATTTGGAAGCAATATTAATATCTAGATATTATTTTGGTTTCATTAAAGTTTACTTTATCAACTTGTTAAAATGATCATTACAACTTTAATGAATTATTCAACAAGTCAAAAAAAAACAACTAAAGCATTTCCATAAATATCACAACTTTAAGATATTTATATTTTTAATTAATTTAATTATTTAACAATTAAATAATTAAATAATTATTTAAATACAAACATTTTAAATATATGTATTATATTTACATTAAATATCTAAATACGTATTTATGATATTATTCAAATATCTCAATTTGACAATTAATTAATGTGTATTTGATAAAATCTATCATTAAATGCAAATACACAAAAATTAGGAAATGACTATTAGGTCCCTTCGCATGTATTTTTCGTTTAACCTTTAAACGACTTATAAATAATCAGTATTATTCATAAATATTACCCTAGTGCTCTACGAGTATATTTCACTAGTGAGACTCCTTAGATTCAGGCATATCCGTCACGAAATCCAATTTCGTGTCTATAATCTACCCACCCGTAAATTATGACGACCACAGATAAACTCGTTGAATCATACAGGTCGAGGTTATGGCATATGTATAATTCCTATGTCATAGGTATCCAGATATATCCCAGAGATATAGATGTAAACGTCAAATCTCTATAGGGACAATCTCGTCGACGTCTCTATTGGCAATCTCTAAAAGAACACTTAGAACTAACTTCTAAAGTGTACCACGAGCCCATGATTTTTTTATCTAATTTGCTAATCATAAATGGACTACCTATGCTCTGTACACAGAAATGACGGATCTCATCTCGACACACACAGGACACCCTGAAGATCTATCCACACCCAAAGAATATGCGGAGGTCTGATCTAAATAGATCGGTGAAATGTCTGTCATCTAAGTGTGGAAGATGTCTCATATGCCCACAATGGTATCTCAAGTCGAAGAACACAAATGCTACTCAACCCGAGAAGATTCTTATTGACGTTGGTGTACCACCCATTAAGAATCTTTGGTGAGTCATTCAGTATTTTTTCGTTATAAACACCTACACGTCTATACGAGTTCCCAAGACTCATGGTTCATTGAGAAACCATTGGAATCATATATTCCAGTATACGACATGTACCGGTCTCAACGGGTTTACTTTACTGACCAAATAGTGTAAACCTTGACCAGGAACAGTCTAAGAATGACAACGTCATGATACAACTCAATATCAGTTGCGACGCTTTTGTAACTGTATCATGACTAATCATTCTAAGGTCTATTACGTCTTTACCATATAATAAAATATTTTATAATAGTATTTTCAAGGAAATACAACCGGGAATTGGCACTCTGAGCACCAACCCCAACACATTTGCCATATGCCGCTTTTTCCACAGTTGTAGTATTTCCCCTTGAACTTCTTGTTAGCTTGGGAAGAATCAGCTCCACTGTTCTTTCTCTTCTTACTACTCTTTACACCATCGATGATGTTGGCCTTAGACTCCATAGTCTTGTAGCTGGCCTTCTCAGACTTCATGTTGTCCTCTTCGATCCTCAATCGAACTCCAAGGTCTTCAAGGCTCATCTGTTTCTTTTTGTGTTTCAGATAGCTCATGAAGTCCTTCCATGATGGAGGCAACTTTTCAATGATGGTGGCAACTTGAAACGTCTCACAGAGTTTCATCTCTTCATCCAATATTTCATGAATGATCAAGTGCAGTTCACCCAACCGAGACATTACCGTTCTTGAATCTACCATTTTATAGTCCAGAAACCTACCCACGACAAATTTCTTTTGCCCGGCATCCTCTGTTTTGTATTTTTTTCTCGAGAGATTCCCATAGAATATTCGCAGATGTCATTCCTTGGTACATGATAAGTGTGATTTATATCCACTTATTTCGACATCTTTAGCTTAGTATTTTGTTATATTTCGAGAGATTTATTATTATTCATAGTTTATTTTATATTTTAATTGTAGGAACATTAATACATGGATCCTGAGAAAATTACATGTGTTTTGGGGACCATACGGGAGCATAGGACACAAGTTGCTGAGCACCAGGAATTGCACTGGCGTCCCAACATCACGCCATGTCTCATGCGCTGAAGTGCCCATTAAATGAACCAAAGTAAGGCGCCATGGCGCCTTGCTATCTCATAGCAGGTGGCGCCATCACGCCATAATTACACAAGGGCCATGGCGCCACCAAGTTATAATTAATCTTGGCGCCATGGCGCCTGATGAAGAAATAAAGGAAGGCGCCATGGCGCCCCCCAAGTTGCACGCACCCATACAAATTTCCCGAGACTTCGGCGCCGTGGCGCCACTCAACAAGGGCCACGGCGTTGCGGGTGCAATATATCAAACACGCTTCAGGATTTAATTATTAGGGTTTGTAAGATCCCTAATGCTAACCAAAGACTCCCAGCCCCCAGTATAAATATAACAGTTCGTCCAGAATTAAAAGGAGGCTAATACACTGCACAAAACACAGAAACATATATTTTTAGAGATCCAAGGAGAGGATTGAAGAGCGACAAGATGAGACAAAGTCTGTGACATCCGAGGAGGAAGAGATTCAATTCGGGTTTTATCTTCTTGTTTCTTTCTTAGAACTCTAATGATTTCTATTAGATTCATGGCCTGTTTATTATTGTTTTTATCTTTTGTCATGAATTAACTCCTTAATTCTGGAGAATGATGTAATCGATGCTTGAACCTTGTATTTTGTTTATCAATTTTGTTATGAAGTTTTATTAATTTATTTATATTCTTTTGAGTTTAATGCTTCTTGATTGCTGGCCACAATTTGAGATGATGAATGTTTAGAATCTATCACTCGAGAGAGGGGATTTTGAATAGATCTAGAGAATATAACCTAGGATTTTATAGAGTTCGAGAGAATCTGTAATCCTTTGAAGTCGTTAATATAGAATCACAAAGCGTAATGAGTTGTTAACTATTGGATTTTTATAGAGATATCGAAGTCTGTAGTTGATGATATTTTCACTGATGCTCGAGAGAGGGAGTGAATATTTTAGGAGTCTTGACTTATAAACAATATAACTGAACAAAGATTAATTGGCATAACAAATACATAGGTGAAAGCTAGGTGAAATCAGGATCCAGAATCTCTATCATATTAGTTCCTCCTGTATAATTATTTTTATTTTTATATTTATTTATTTATAAAAATCTTTATTAATTGTTTTCTAAATAAAGTTAGGATTATCAATTGTAGTACTTAGTGCGAGTTAACGCAATCCCTGTGGGTTCGACACTCTAAACTCATTTATACTAAAACTTGACACCGTACACTTGCGGTACGATATAAAAATATCACAACAAGTTTTTAATGGCGCAGTTGCCGGGGATTGCGTTAACTCGCACCAAGTACTACAATTGATAATCCTAACTTTATTTAGACGACAAATAATAAAGATTTTTAATAAATAAATAAAATATAAAAATATTTTGATAGGAGAAACTAATACAATAGAGATTCTGGATCCTGATTTCACCTAGCTGTCGCCTATGTATTTGTTATGCCAATTAATCCTTGTTCAGTTATATTGTTTATAAGTCAAGACTCCTAAAATATCCACTCCCTCTCTCGAGTGCCGAGTGAAAATATCATCAACTATAGACTTCGATATCTTTATAAAAATCCAATAATTAACAACTCATTACGATTTGTGATTCTATATTAACGACTTCAAAGGACTACAGATTCTCTCGAACTCTATAAAATCCTAGGTTATATTCTCTAAATCTATTCAAAATCCCCTCTCTCGAGTGATAGATTCTAAACATTCATCATCTTCAATTGTGTCCAGCAATCAAGAAGCATTAAACTCAAAAGAATATAAATAAATCAATAAAACTTCATAACAAAATTAGCAGACAATATAAGGTTCAAGCATCGATTACATCATTCTCCAGAATTAAGGAGTTTAGTTCATGACTAAAGATAAAAACAATAATAAACAAGTCATGAATCTAATGGAAATCATTAGAGTTCTAAGAAAGAAACGAGAAGATAAAACCCGAATTGAATCTCTTCCTCCTCGGACGTTACAGCCTTCGTCTCCTCTTGTCGCTCTTCAATCCTCTCCTTGGATCTCTAAAAATATTTATTTATGTGTTTTGTGCAGTGTATTAGCCTCCCTTTGAGTGTTGGATGTAATGTTATATTTATAGTTGAGGCTGAGAGTCTTTGGGTGTCATTAGGATTATAAAAACCCTAAAAAATAATTCCTCGAACACGTCCCGCAGTGCCGCGGCTTATTAAATTGAGTGGCGCCACGGCGCCATAGTCTCTGGAAAATGTATGGGCGTGGAATTTGAAGAGGCGTCATGGCGCCTTTTGTTTCTTTAGTAAGTGGCACCCTGACGCCACTTAAATGAATGTGTTGTGGCGCCATGGCGCCACTTACTTGGTATTGATGGGCGCCATGGCGCCTATCCCTCTGGAAATTGTATGGGATGGTGGCGCCATGGAGCCTATGCTCCCGTGTTCGTCCTGTTTTCCCGAAAGTTCCCAAAACACATGCAATTGTTCCCAGATCCATGTATTAATGCTCCTACAAATAAAAACATGAAATAAATATAAATGATTTTTAAATATCTCGAAATTTAACAAAACAATAAGCTAAAAATACCACAATAAGTGGGTATAAACCACACTTATCAGTACACATTGTACAGGGTATTATCAAGTCCACCAAAAATGTAGTTCTTGCACAAGAAGTCGCCAGACGACCATGTCTCTTCTCGCAGTTGATTGGCTGTTTCCGTTTCACCCTCCACATAATCCATATGATCTTTGAGGTACTTAGCCAACTGCAGAGTTGTCAGGTAGAACAACATTTTACTCTGCCACTGTTTAAAGTTTGCCTACCAAACTTTTCCGATTTTCTCCATGAGCGACCGATATTGTGATGTTTCTGCTAGCCATATGTAACTGGAAAAACCAACAGCGATCAATAAGTCTACAAAAGACAAATTATACAACGATAAACAAATGATCTTGTTCAAGTGATATACCAAGTATCCACTCGTTGTTCTATTGGACAATAGTACCAACAAACACAAGTCCTTGAATATTCGACTAAGGTTTCTTATGATAAGTAAATAAGGGAATATTCCCAGATGACAAGGGGGGTCCGGAGTAACCACTTAAATCCCTGACCACTTAGGCTCTTATCGCTTTTTTGACAGAATATCCTTTAAACACTTCCTTAATAGAATCTCTTAAGAATTCAAAACTTAGTATTACACTTTGAATTTCACAATACAATATGTGTAAATATATATGTGTATATGTGTATGTATCAATCAAGATTGTATGGAATTACTTGTGTAAGATTACATTTTTAATTCTCAAACAAGTATGCAACACACAATTAATTTTCAACTTTATCACTATGTATATGCTTGTGATAATTGAACACTCTAATAATAACTTAAATCTATACTACCAAGTTTATTATTTTACAGGATATGATTTTGCTAAGTTAATATTATAAATTATTCTAAGTTTATTTTAAACTAAAAATAGTTCCAGAACCAATTTCGTTAGTGTCACGTTCGTATCTTCGTTCGAACGAGACTGTCCAGTGTGTGCACATTCGTGTAGCGTTCGTAAACGCATTTGAACGAAGTGTTCCAAAGAGTTCACGTTCGTGTAGCGTTCGAACGGGGTGGTCCAGAGAGTTCACGTTCCTGGAGCGTTCGAGAACGCATTCGAACGGAATATTCTAGAGAGTTTACGTTCGTGTGGCATCCGAAAACTCGTTCGAACGAAACGTTCCAGAGGGTTTACGTTTGTGTTGCGTTTGAAGACGCGTTCGAACGTTCTAAGGTAGAAAGCGTGCGTTCGAGTTGCGTTTGAATAGGCGTTCGAAAATTCTTACGAAAATTTAAATTTTTACATTTGCGTTCGTCGGGCGTTCGAACGCCCTTACGTATTTTTCATGCACATAGTATATTTTCCATAAAAATTTATTATCAAAACATGCGAATTTTCATCTAACAACACTAATGTAAATAAGTTCTTAAGATTGTTGGGGAAATAGTGTCATTAAACGAAAACTAACATGCATCCAAACAAATCAAACCAGAAAAATAAACATCAAACCAAACTATGCCAACTTAGACATAAACCCTAAAACTTGGAACATGAAGATAAGACCTGGTAAATGACGAAACTTGCAGTCCAAGTCGAGATATATCTCTGTCCTTAAGAACTTATTAGCTCTGTCTCGGTGCTCAACGGGTTTTGTGGCTAATGTCCTCCCATGATAACTTGGATTCCTCTTCTCCAAGGGGCACTCCTTAAGAAGATCTTGAACTAGGAAAATGGTGGAACTCTCTCTCGGGCTCTAAAACAACAATATGAGACACGCAAATTCGGATGGATTCAGATTCCTTGAAAGAACAAAGAAGATTTCTTTAAATAGACATGGAATGGTGCCTTTGAGGGCACCATTTGGTTTGGGGTGTAACCCTCCCAAGGGTTATACTCATCCTTTAAACCCTTTGAAGCCTAAATGTATGTTCCATCAATTGGAGGACATGTCCCTACATGTAGGATATCATCCAAGGGACATATCCCTCCTCCATCAACACTTAATATTTGAATAATTTACAACATAAGCCTTAAAAAAAATTTAAAAACTTAAAGAATACGGTTTAAGGGCTTTAACCGAGGAAAAAAACTTCGGAATTCTATCCCGTATGCTTTCCATTGCGCCCTATAAACAATCATCTTTCACTACATTTTTTTTTTAAATAAAATTAGATAATGATAGTATTATCTATGAAATATGTATATAGCAAATAACACAAAAATCTATTCAGGTCATTGCAAATGCAAAATATATTTTTAGATTTAATTTAGCGAACATGTTTATTATAACCAAATAATAATATTAATAATTTAGTGACCCCCTCATAATCTAAATTTATCAACAACATATGATGAAATTATTTTAAAATTTAACCATTTGAAAAATATTATCTAAAAGATATTATTTTGATAATTCAATGCAATCCCAAACAGACCTTATTTAAAAGGTGTTGATGGTTTTTTCAGGTCCTATGTTATTTAAAGAGCACAGCGGGGGCAAAAAAGGTAATTCCCTTCTTGATCAAAGATCATTAATGCCGACCCGACCACGTGAGTGTTATAAAGCCAACAGGTAGAGACCGGAAACTTGATGATAGGTGACCGACCACTTTGGTTCGGATGACCGAGCATTATCAGATCGGTAGCAGCATTCTCAGCTCAAAGGACCATCATGACCGACCTCATGAAGACCGAGCATATGGCGAGACGTGCTCCAGAAGATAGGGCATCCTATTTTTTCGGACAAGATAATAAGTTATCCTATTTTCATTGGGAAAGGTTGATGAGTCAGTATCCTAATAGGATATGGGAAGTGAAGGTAGTTTTAAATTAGGAATCCTTATGAAAGAAGGAGATTAATTCGACTAGGAAACCCTTGTAAAAGAAGTCTGACTTCTGCACTATTATAAATAGGAGGTTAGAGTATGCTTATGGAGATGGGAATCAATATCAAGATCATTCCGATCAGACTTGTAAACACAAGAGATATCAAAGAAGTATCTCAGTAATAAAAGTATCGTTTGTTTTGTGCCCGTGGACGTAGGTGGGATCTGATCCACCGAACCACGTTAAGTCTCCTTGTTGATTGGTGTATTTATCTGTCTTTTGCTAAATTTGTTTTTGGTTTCCCCTTAACCGAACAAATTCACTATTGAGGGAGGATTGTCTCGGGAGTAATATTCCCATATTGCCCTGAGACCAAAATCAGCCGTCAACAGTTGGCGCCGTCTGTGGGGAATTTCGCGACAAAAGGAAATTCACGAAAAAGACAATGTCAGAAGACGGAAATCATCAGTCATCAGGGAGTCCAGCTACGGACTGGATGAAGAAAATGGAAGAAAGCATGAAATCCATGATAGATCGACTGGAGAGAATGGAAGGGATGAACAACGAGAGACCGGAAGCAGGAACCAGCCGAAGAAGAGGTGAAAAAGCAGAAGGTAAAAAGAATGCGGATGTAAGTGAAGACGATGAACCCAGGAGGAAGGTCCCTGCGGGATAAAATCCATAGTCGTAGAAAAAGATTCACAAACAGAGGACACACGGGAAGAAGAAGAGGGAAGACAATCGCCAGATTCCTCCTATGATAGTCTCCGCGACTCCAGAGGAGAAAACAGAGAGTATGGCGAGAATGTGCGGGAAACTTCAAGGCATGAGGAGCACCGCACCCAGGACAATAGACGCAAAGAAGGGCACAGAAAGCGACATGGTAGCACAAGTAGTGAGATGAAGTCTTGGCTGAAAAAAGAGATGGCCAAGTGGGGGGTAAACCTCAAGACTAATGCAGGAGATACCCGGGAGAATGAGGAGGAATCTCCCCTCACAGAAGAAATAAGGTCGGCAAAGTTCCCGAGGCGATTCAACATGCCGACCATGACGCCCTACAAGGGTCACACCGACCCTAAATCCCATATTGAGAGCTTTGTCCTATTAATGGAAGTCCAAGGAGTAGTAGGAGATGCCATCTGCAAAGTATTCCCCCTGACCTTGGGCGGATCCGCCATCCTATGGTACAGAAGTCTGGCCCCGGGGAGCATCGGAAGCTTCACGCAACTTAAAAGGTCGTTCATTCGGCACTTCAAGGGGGCCTGCGTCCCTAAAAAGACAATTGGAGAGTTGAGACTCATGAAGCAGGAGGAGAGGACGAACCCCTAAAAACTTTCATTGAGAGGTACCACAATATGGTACTCGAAGTCGGAGGCTATGAGTCCCTTGAGGCCTTGGAAAGTTTAAAATGAGCCTTAAGGATCGGAAAACTGTGGACTCACCTAAGGATCCAGGACAAACCAGATTATGCTACCGCTCTGGAAGTAGCTTGAAAGTTCGTCTCGTTAGAAAACGAAGAAAGGATCTCCCGGAGGGGGACAGCTGTCAGAGAGAGGACGACAAGGGCAGAGGCCCCCCACCGGTCAGACAGGGAGTTCAAAAAACTCCTCCCGAGACGCAAGGAATTCAAACCAATGCCTCGGAATGACCAGGAAAGAGGAGTCCCAACCCGAGTAAACCACTTAGTCCGAGAAGAAGCATATATTCCCCTAAGCAACCCACCAGGGCATATCATCATGGAGATACAAGGAAAAGGCCTCTTAATAGAACCCGACCTCATGAGATTTCCCCCAGATAAAAGGAATAAGAAATCTTATTGCATACATCATAATCTGAGGGGACATAGAGCGGACGAGTGCAAGGATTTGCGGGAACAGATGGAAGACCTAGCACGTAATGGGTACTTAAATAAATATATTAACCATGAAACTATGGCAGCCAGACAGAGGGCAAGGAGCCGACATGTGAACATCATCGCCGGGGGAAAAACACTGGTCGGAGACTCAAACCGGTCAAGAAAAAACTATAGCCGAGCTCGGGGGACGGAGGTGCTAGAAACAGAACGGTCCTCGGTACTACGAGGAGGTCGGTCGGTACCCATAATGTTCACCGACGAGAATGCTCAAGGGGTGAGTTTCCCCCATGACGATGCATTAATAATCAAGGCAACAATCGGCGGCTCAGATGTGGACAGAATCTTGGTAGATACCGGAAGTGCAGTAGACATAATCTCCAAAGAAGCTTTAGAGGGCTTGGGAGTGGAGTATGCAACTCTAACCAACGACGGCACCCCCATGTACGGCTTCGGGGGCTCAATGGTCATCCCACTGGGAAGGATACAGCTGGCCATGACGATCGGGACTCACCCCAAAACCCGGACGATCATGATAAACTTCACAGTAGTAGACTGCATGAGTAGTTACCAAGTCATTGTCGGCCGGCCTTTCATGATGAAGACAAAGGCCGTAATGTCCTGCTATTACCTAAAGCTGAAATTACCCACCCGGGAGGGAATCAGAATCGTATGCGGGAGTCAGAAAGTACCCGCAGCTGTTTTGCCACTCTCTCACGAGAAACCCTATGCATTGAAGTAGGTACTAAGAAAAGGCAGGAAAATGAAGAAAGAGAATAAGCAAGTGGGGACCTGGGTCCTCGGCCAAACAAAATTGCCCGGCTAGGAACGATCGAAGAATTGGAATATATAGAACTCTTCGGACCTGGGAAGAACGTAAAGATAGGGGGAAACATAGACAAAACCCTGAAATAGGGTCTGCTGAGGTGTCTAAAGAAGTACCCGGGCGTCTTCGCGTGGGGGCACGATGACATGCCCGGAATTGATCCGAAATTCATCAATCACCGATTGGCATAAACCCGTCGCACAAACCGATCAAGCAGAAAAGAAGAACCTTCAACCAGGAACGGTGCAGAGCAGTAGCGACCGAGGTGGACAAATTATTAAAAGATGGTTTCATCAGAGAAGTAAAATACCCGGAGTGGGTATCAAATGTGGTATTGGTGAAGAAGTCAAACGGAAAGTGGAGAATGTGTGTGGATTTCACCGACCTAAACAAGGCATGCCCGAAAGACAGCTTCCCACTGCCAAACATAGATCAACTAGTAGATACAATAGCCTGTCAGGGACTGCTAAGCTTTATGGATGCCTTCTCAGGATACAACCAGGTCAAGATGCACCCTTCGGACGAGGAAAAAACAACTTTTGTCACCGACCAATGGCTCTACTGTTACAAAGTAATGCCCTTCGGACTGAAAAATACAGGGGCAACCTTTCAAAGGCTAGTCAACAAAATTTTCAAACCACTCATTGGCACATCAATGCTGGTATATGTTGACGATATGATAACAATGTCCAGAGAGCCAGAACTCCACGTAACCGACCTGAAAGAAACCTTTGAGTTATTAAGGAAACACAATTTAAAGCTCAACCCGGAGAAATGTGCTTTCGGAGTAGCCTCAGGGAAGTTTTTGGGGTACATGGTAAGCTCCCGAGGCATAGAAGCCAATCCACAGAAGATCCAAGCAATAATGGACTTGAAATCTCCCAGGACGGTAAAAGAAGTACAGAGTCTAACCGGCTGATTGGCCGCGCTCAACCGATTCATCTCCCGAGCAACCGACAAGTGCCACCCTTTCTTCAAAGTCATCAAGAAGGCCAAAAAGGAAATCAACTGGACACCGAAATGCGAGGAAGCTTTCCGACATTTAAAACAATACCTAACACAGCCCCCGCTTCTAGCAAAGCCACTCCTAGGAGAAACCTTATACTTGTACTTAGCTGTATCAGAGCACGCAGTAAGCTCGGTACTGATACGAGAGGTCGATAAGGTCCAAAGGCCAGTATATTATGTCAGCAAAGCCCTGTTAGATGCTGAGACCCGATATCCGGTACATGAACTGGTCGCCCTGTCATTGATTACTGCAGCCCGGAAACTACGACCCTACTTCCAAACCCATCCTATTGGGGTTTACACCGATTATCCTCTAAGACAGATTCTACAAAAACCAGAAGTTTCGGGCAGGCTAATGAAGTGGTCGGTGGAGTTAAGTGAACACGACATTTCTTACCTCCCAATGATGGCAGTAAAGGGGCAGGCTTTGGCAGATTTTGTCGCAGAATTCACAGAACCCCAGGTCCTGACTGTGGGGGAAGGAAAATGGGAGATGTCAGTAGACGAATCTGCCAGCTCACAAGGCAAAGGAGCTGGAATCATATTGAAAAGTGACAAAGGTGAAGAGGTATTGTTCGCCCTAAGGTTCGCCTTCGAGGCCACAAACAATGAAGCAGAGTATGAGGCAATCCTGGCCGGTCTTAGGCTATGCGCGGTGGTAGGAGTCCGCGGCGTAGTAATAAGAAGTGACTCTCAGCTAGCTGTTCAGCAACTGAAAGGCGAATTCCAAGCTAGAGAGCCGAGTATGATAGCCTACTTGGCTGAAGTAAAAAGGTTGGTGGGAAGAATGTGGGACGTACACTTTGAGCAAATCAGTCGAGAAGACAACTGCGAGGCAGACTCCTTAGCACGGCTCGCATCTTCGATAAAATCAGAGAAGCCCAGAATGGTCTCTCTAATCTGCCTCCGAGAAAAGAGTGTGGGAGAACTCGAAGTAAAATTATTGAATGAGGAAGACAAAGCCTCATGGATACAGCCAATTAAGAAAAACTTGGAAACATGGGAGACACCCGAGGACAAGAAGGAAGCCAGGAAACTAAAATTCAAAAGCATCAAGTTCTCCCTGATCGAATGAGTGCTCTACCGGAGGGGCCACACAGTACCCCTCCTAAGATGTTTAGCAGAAGAAGAGGCTGATTATGTACTCAGGGAAATTCACGCGGGCATCTGTGGGAGTCACGCCGGAGGACAATCAATGGCCTTTAAAGCTTTAAGGCAATGGTTCTATTGGCCAACTATGCATCAGGACGGCATGAGAGCCCGGAAATGCGAAGGATGCCAGAAGAATGCCAATATCCACCACCAGCCAGCAGAGCAGTTAACCACCATGTCCAGTCCCTGGCCATTCGCTCAGTGGGGGCTAGATATCATCGGACCAATGCCAAAGGGACGAGGACATGCGAAGTACGCCATCGTGGCAATAGACTATTTCACCAAATGGGTGGAGGCCGAACCCCTATCCACCATCACAGAGAAGAAGGCCACATAGTTTTTTAAGAAAAATATTATCAGCAGGTTCGGAATCCCACGGGTTGTCATCACCGACAACGGAAAACAGTTGATAGCAAGGGATTCAGGAAACTCTGCGAAGACCTCCAGATCGCCTTAAGGTTCGCCTCACCAGCCCACCCCAAGTCAAACGGACAGGTTGAGGCAGCAAACAAAACCATCAAGGCAAATCTTAAAGCTCAGCTCGGATTCTGCAAGAGCTTATGGGTCGAGGAATTGCCGGAAGTACTGTGGGCACACCGGATGACCTATAAAGATTCTACAGGGGAGGCCCCGTTTTCCCTATCATACGGGTGTGAAGCAGTTATTCCAGCAGAGATCGGATTAACTACCCACAGGGTCCGTCATTTTGAGAGCGGAAAGAATGAAGAGCTTATCAGAAGCCACCTCGACCTGATCGAGGAAAAAAAGAGAAAAGTCAGCCATGAGGACAGCAGTTTATCAACAAAGGATGGCCCGCTACTACAATAAAAAAGTTCGAACTCACACCTTTCTCCCAGGCGACCTAGTATTAAGAAGAGTCACTCTGAACACTCGAAGGCCGGAAGAAGGCTCGTTAGGAGACAAGTGGGAATGGCCCTATAAAATTACAGAGGTGGTAAGGCCAGGGGTCTACATCTTAGAATATTTGGACGGCACGCGATTAAAGAAACCCTGGAACACCGAGATGTAAAGAAAATACTTTCAGTAGACTCCTTTTTTGGCGGAAACCCGACAAGGGGTAGGAGTCTTTCTCAAAATGTCCCACAGAGAGCTGTAAGAAGGGCAGTATGTCTCCGAATATGAATAAAACTTTCTCTTTTCAAAATTCCACCCACTCTTCTAATTAAAATTGAAAGCCATATTCAAAATTCCGGGGACATACTCGATACGAAGGGATGATCAGAGGTAGAGGCATCAAACCCACGACATACCAATCACAAAGTGCTACCACAAAAATCTCGGGCATAGACAATCCGACCTAACTCGCTCCACTTTCAAAGATAAAGACCACATCAAGGGGGAAGAGGTATAAAAAAACACGAGAACTTTTCGCGATAGCCGGATCACAACTACCCCACAACTTATATGTACCGGGGACATTCCGGTATGGTAATCACGGGGAGGGAGTGCCCCCGTAAGATAACCTGCCTGACTAGTTTGGGGGACACAAACGCAAGGATACGTTACCATATGTTTCGCCTACCCGATGGATCCAAGAGAAGCATAGCCCGGGGAGGGATGATACCCCCGTGGCAATTGCTTACTCCAGTGTTACCGAACATAAGGAGGAAAATGCCCTTAATGTTTCAAACACTCTCTGATCCTCACATACCTGATTAATGGATTCATAAGAAGCATAGCACGGGGATGGATGATACCCCCGTGGTGATTGCTTACTCCAGTGTTACCGAACATAAGGAGGAAAATACCTTTAATGTTTCAAACACTCTCTGATCCTCACCTACCTGATTAATGTATCCGTGAGAAGCATAGCCCGGGGAGGGATGATACCCCCGTGGCAATTGCTTACTCCAGTGTTACCGAACATAAGGAGGAAAATGCCCTTAATATTTCAAACACTCTCTGATCCTCACCTACATGATTAATGGATCCGTGAGAAGCATAGCACAGGGAGGGATGATACCCCCGTGGCGATTGCTTACTCCAGTGTTACAGAACATAAGGAGGAAAATGCCATTAATGTTTCAAACACTCTCTGATCCCCACCTACCTGATTAATGGATCCGTGAGAAGCATAGCACGGGGAGGGATGATACCCCCGTGGCGATTCCTTACTCCAGTGTTACTGAACATAAGGAAGAGAATGCCCTTAATGTCTCGAACACTCTTTGATCCCCATTACCTTGATCATTCGGATCTAAGAGAAGTATAGCCCGGGGAGGGATTGTGCCCCCGTAGCGTATGCTTGCTCCAGCGTTGTAAGGAGGAGCCCTCAAACAATACACAGGCTCCATGGAGACCTGAAGTATAGAGGATGTGCCCTTACCATCTAAACGCGCTTTGATCCAAATCCTGGTTCGCCGGGACTCTGAATTGAAAGATTCAGGATTATGTTTTGGAAACCTCGGGCAGGACGCTGTCTTAAGGAATCTGTGCTGTTGTTTACACTTTAACATTTTATTTTGGGATAAGTGCTAAAGTCGCCCCCGCCTTTTAATTTTATTTTCCAGAGTTTTGTTTTTGTTTTTTCGCCGGTCTGGCAAGGGGACGCCCGTGCCAGATTCAGTAGGGCTTCAAAAGGTTGATTCACTTCCCTTCTGAATAAATCCCAAGGATTAATCGGCTCAGGGCTGGATTCGTTCCACCGAGGCTACTAGATTAATCGGCTCGGGGCTGGATTCATTCCGCCGAGACTACTTGATTAATCGGCTTGGGGCTGGATTCGTTCCGCCGAGGCTACTTGATTAATCGGCTCGGGGCTGGATTCTTTCCACCGAGGCTACTTGATTAATCGGCTCGGGGCTGGATTCGTTCCGCCGAGGCCGCTTGATTAATCGGCTCGGGGCTGGATTCGTTCCGCCGAGGCCACTTTGATTCTCTCAGTTCGGGGTCGGGTTATGTCTCACCGAATCCATCCTTTTGATCTGGGGACGCAACATTCCCCCAGAGCCAAGTATTTCTCTCAGCTCGGGGTCGGGTTACGTCCCACCGAATCCATCCATTTGGTCTGGGGACACAACATTCCCCCAGAGCCAAGTATTTCTCTCAGCTCGGGATCGGGTTACGTCCCACCGAATCCATCCTTTTGGTCTGGGGACGTAACATCCCCCCAGAGATAAGTGTTTCTCCTAGCTCGGAGTCGGTCCTCAAGTGGACGTTTTTTTTTGGAGAGCAACCGGAGCAAGTCATGAAGAATAAAAAAAAAAGTGGAATAGAAGCATACAAGATATTCACATAAACAGAGTCGTGAAAAAGAGTTATTACAAGAAAAAAACAAAGTATGTTCAAGATTACACGGGACCCCATTTGGGCTATCCCCTACAGTTCAGCCCGTGCAGGGGCAATTATTTCTTCCTCAACAGGTATGAGTGGCAACTAGCAGGGCTTGGCCTCGGGAGAGGGGACAGTGGATACCACAGGGCCGGCTTGGGAGTCCCCGAAAATTACAGCTTCAGGAGCAGGGGCAGGAGCCTCAGACCGAATCTCTTCAAGAACAGGGGCCTCAGGTCGATCCACCTCAGGAGCCGGGGCGATCGAGATAGGGTCGGGATCCATCACCTCTTCAGGAGAAAGGGGTAACCACCTTTGAAACTCCTCATGTGAAATTTCCCCTTTACAAAAGCGGATGGCCGCGTAGATAGGCCCCATATCCAGGTTGGGCAGTACCATCGGGATGATCTCAGCGCAGTCCCCGACCCCCTCAAGGCGGATTACGTCTCTCTCAGCCTCCAACTCAGCTTCCCTCTTATTAAGCTCGTCCCGGACCCGTACCAGCTCTTCATCTTTGGCCCTCAGCTTGGACTCAACGCTGCGCACTTCCACCTGTAGGATCCTGTTGTCGGCCTGGGCAGCCTCCAAGTCCTTCTTGGCGGCATCAGCATTCTTCCTCTCTAGAGAGGCGGCGGCCCTGAGAGCTTTATTTGTGGTATGGGCCTCAACAGCAGCCAGCTCTAGATTCTTTATGTTCTCATCTTTACGGGCCAGCTTGGCCTCCATTTCACTAAGCCGGTTCTGGAGCCTCTAGGCTTGGCCGCCCTCGGACAAAAGGCTCAGAAGAATATCCTTATTCTTGGCCGCAATATAGGTCGTCTGCCAAAAAGAAACAGAAAATCAGAAATCAAACTAAGTTATAAACTCACAGCGGGAATAAGGGAAGAATAACTACCTTTGCCATCTGAGAACACAAAAGGGTAACCACATCCTCGGGAGAGAGATCTTCCTATCTCGGAATTTTGGCCGGAGGAGCCGCCTCGGCCAGTTCATTTGGAAGTGAATTATTTAATTTTGGTATTTGATTTTAATTTGATTTTAATTTGTTTTATTTAATTGAATTGCAATTAATTTAATTTGTGAATTTAATTTAATTAATTTAATTGGTTTGTGAGTTTTAGATTTAACATTTAATTTAATTGGTTATTTAATTTACTTAGATTTATTTAAATTTAATTTGTGACATATATTTTAAATGTTTTAATTATCTTTGGATGTGATTTAATGGGTTTGGTGTGTTTTAAATAGAGGTCCAACAAGCGAACCCGAAGCGAAACAAGCGAGTTAAATCTGACAAAATGCTAATTTCCAACTTTACCCTTCAACGTCCGTTTTCCCGGCTTTCACAACTAAAGAGGTAGTGTCTCCATACGAGACTCATCATCGGGCTGATATGCAAAAATGCAATGTCTACAAGTACCTTTATTCGACTTATAGTCGTTTTTGTCGGTTAGGAAACTTGCAGCAGTGAATCCAGTCAGTTCAAGTTCTCCTTCTCCATAGTTTAAGAAAGCATCCTTAGTTCGTCTAAGTTACTCAATGATGTTCTTAACATCAATCCAGTGACTATCACTTGGATTTGCGTGATTGTGACTCCATATGCTCAAAGCATATGAGACACCAGGTCACGTACATTTATTTCAATGTACGAGTTCTCGGAGAGTGCCAACAACTTTTAGATCTATCCCAGTACATCCTTATTCCTAGAATAAAGGTTGTCTCTCCCAAGTATTTTACGGATAATTTTTCATGAAAGCCAAGCTTTCACCGATTGTATTACGGGAATATCATTTCCAAGAAATGATATATCATCATTATATAGGACAATCATTGTCAGTGCGCTCCCACTAACCTCTTTATATACACAAGAATCATTTTCGTTTTGAATTAAATCATACACCATTATGATTATATCAAAATGATAGTTCCAAGAACGCAATGCTTGCTTCAATCCATAAATGGATCGATTTAACTTGCAAACCTTGTTTGCTTGTTACGGTACGACATAACCGTTAGGATGTTGTAAACATCCTCCAAAAGGTTTTCGTTTAAGGAAAGCGATTTTGACGTTCAGCTGCCATATTTCATAAATGAAACATGCGGCATTAGCAAGCATTATCCGAATAGATTTAACCATGGCAACTTGTAAAAGGTTTCGTCGTAATCGACATAATGTTGATAACGATACATTTTCGCTACAAGCCTAGCTTTGTACGTCGGTATGTTTCCATCCATGTATGTCTTCCTTGAAGACACATATCGTACCAATAGACACAATGCCTTCCGATACAACAACCAGTGTCCAAACTTGGTTGGTATACATGGAATCCATTTCAGATTTCATGACACTTTTCCATGATAGGGAGTCGATACCTTGTATCACTTCCTCATACGTAGCCAGTTCGTGTTCCTCAATAATATTGACATCTTTATGAGGTGAGATCAGAAACCCATACCTCCCAGGTTGTTTTCTGACTCTCTCTGACTTACGTGGTTCTTGTGTATTCGAAGATTGTGGTACAGTTTCATCCTTGATGAACTGTTTGTGTTCCATGAAGGAATCGGTGCCAGGAACAGTATTACTCTGATTACATCGAGTTTTACTTTCCTCCCACTTTCCACTGCATATAGGTATTCCTCTTAGGAAAACCGCATGGCGAGCAACAATTACATTGTTCTCTTGCGAGTTGTATAAGTACTATACTTTGGTTTCCCTAGGATAACCTACAAATTAGGCACTTATCCGATTTGGGTTCTAGTTTGGTATCATCCAAACATATGCCTATCATTCCAAAATCTCCAGGAATGAGAAAATCCAGTTTCTTTCCTGTTCATATCTAATATGAAGTCTGTCAAACAGATTTTCATGGAACCTTATTCAAAATAAGTGTTGCACTGTTAAATGCGTATCCCTTGAAGGAAAATGGTAGCTCAGAGCGACTCATAATCAACCTTATCATGTCTAACAAAATTCGGTTTCTCCGTTTGGACATACCGCTTAATTTAGGTGTTCCAGGAGGAGTCCATATTGAAAGAATACTATACTCTTTCAAGTATTTGAGAAGCTTATTGATTAAGTATTTGCACTACGCTCTAACCGTGACGGTTTTAATACTCTTGCCGGTCTGTTTGTCTACTTCGTGTTGAAACTCTTTGAATCTATCAAAAGTTTCCGATTTGTGTTTCAAAAGAAACACATAACCATAACGCGATGCCACATCCGTAAAGGTTATGAAGTATTCATATCCACCTCTAGCCTAGCTAGATATGGGCCCACTTACGTCACTATGAACGAGGGCTAACAGATCGGTGGCACTTGTACTTTTACTAAGTAAAAGGTATTTTAGGCACTTTGCCTAATAAACTAAATTCGTAGACATCATTTGAATAGGATCAAATCCGTCCTAGTATCCACTCTTCAAAAGTGTGGATATACGAGTCTTGTTTAATGTGTCCCAGACAACAATGCCACAAATAAGTCTCATCTGATTAATCAGTTTGAGCTATTTGTTTGTCATGTTATATGTTTGAGATTGATTTATATTCAAAATATAAATATTGTTATTCACATCTAATGTGTATATCTCAATATCATCTTTATAAAATAAAACACTTTAGTGTTCTAAATTATAAAGGTGTACCCGCAACGAGTTATACTCTGATATAGAGATAATGTTTCTAGTCAAATCAGGTACATTTTAACAGTTTCCTAATTTAAGTACACACCCGAAGGTTAGTTCCTAAACTTAGGATTCTACGGTTAAAACAGCAAATGTTGTCTCATTTCTTATTCGCAGATTAATCTCAACTGAAATCAGTCTCCTGCTTATCAGCAGATTCTGCACAATAGTACATATTTATGTACCACATCTAGTATCAAAATCCAATTTTCTAACTATTAGTGAACATGTTTATGACAAACATACTTAAAGCCGGAGCCTTGCCCCGCTTCACTTCCTTCGTGTCTGCCTTGTCCATATGGCAGTCACGCTTCTAGTGACCCCGTTTGCCACAATTTAGGCAGACATATTGGGATATGTCATTTGTCTTCCCATAAGACTGTGATGATTTTGCCTTTGCCCCTTTTAGAAGCTCTGGTTGTGCCCCTAGAGCATAGCCTTCAACTCTCCAAGAGTTTACTCTTGGTTCATAATGAAACTAGTCCCAGCTTTCGGGTAGAGACTATAAGATCAAATCTTTGGTAGTCTCGGCCACGTAGGTAATGCCCAGCTAACATAGCTGATCGATGTCAGCAATCATCTGCGACACCTAGTGCTCGACAGATGTACCATCTGACATACGTGAGAAAGAACTTCTTTTGAAATTTGTACTTCTAAGATTTATGAATAGATCTATGAAGATCTTTAATTTCATCATCATGGTACAAGGATCTAATCCTTAATTCTGACGACGGAATTAAAGTGTCATTGCGTTAAGTATAACGGATTGAGCACTAAAGTTATCATCACATGAATCTTCCAAAGATTATGTTCTATTATTTGCTCAACTCCGAGCTTAGGCCCGATATGTAATTCTATCAAATAGAATAACTTCTCATTTCTCAGGACTATCCTGATTGATTATTCCCAATTTGAAAATTAAAGCTGTTTAAGAGATATTTTTACCCAGGTTATGTTTTAAACGCTAATCTTTCATTTATCTTGATTGCTATAGTCCAACTATCCAATCAACGATTTCAGGTACTATTGAATATAATGATTACTATAGTCTAACTATATAATCAACTATAATTTAATTATATAAATTCAAATATATTGATTACTATAATCCAATTATATAATCACTATAATTGAAGTAGTTTGAATACAGTCCAACTGTTTAATTAAAACAACGATTAATATTAGTCCAACTAATATATTTATTAATAATGACGAAAAATGATATGAGCGCGTATTGGAAAGTATCTAAACAAAATTGTAAATTTAATACTTGCCTCCCACTATTTTTCGGCGAGCCTCTAACCCTCTGTTGAGTACTCGGGAAACCTTATTTCCTAGTGGGCTAGGATCCCGTTAAATAACACACAACCTTGACTTTGGCCAACAAGCTGTATGATATTTAACTAGGTAGATCTCTAAGATCAATTGGATCTCATCCAATTCCTAGATCCAGTAGGTGGACATCCAAATCCGAAACATATATAAAATATATGCCAATATATCCAAAATACTTTCCTAACCTTTTTTCCTCTGAATCAACTAAGCCTTTGCTTTGGCACAACAAACTTAATGATTCGAGTTAAGCGGGACCCATTGACTTTGGAAAGCTTCGTAATCGATATCGATGGACAAGAAGTGATCTTGACTTTGGCCAACAAATCACAACTTCGACAAGACATCGATATGGAACAAAGCCTTCATGATTCAAACACATCCACGATGGACAAAGGTCTTGACTTTGGCCAACAAACTAGTGCCAATATTGGATCTTGAGAATGAATCATTCAATGGAAGGAAAAACGTTTAATATATGTTGAGGGTTTTTCGCGTAATTGGCAACCAATTAATTATCTTTGTTAAGGTCTCATCATACACCCTTAAACATGCATTCAAAAAACATAATAAGGCGCGTAAATAAATTAATAATGATATGCGGATGGATATTTAAAACACTTTGTTCCTAGAACAAATCTCTCTATTTCCTCTCTCCCGCTAGCACAAATCTTACTTCTACCCAATTACATAACACTTCTAAAGAAACCTCATTTACATTGAGGGGAATAGGTGAGAATAGAAATACAAAGAATCAAGAGGTAATAGGCTGGACATGCAGGTCCAATTTAATAAATTCTAAATTTATTACAATAATTTCCAAAATAGCCCTCACCCATCTAATATCCATCTGATATACATTATTCATACATCACATCCATGTATTCACAGAAAGCATGCTATCAATCAATCTAATCCAATTAATTAATCTGAAATTAATGATCATCCAATGTTCAAACAACGATTTGATTTGCGCGAGTCAAACTCATTTTAAGAATAAGTACTCAAAGTACGAATTCTCGAATTATTAAACTACAACATTAAATCCAATTTAATTTGTATTCAATACTAATTCTTTATTTAATTCCAAATTAAATAATTACACTATATTAATGTGCCTTTAGCGACTTAGATTCTAAATCTAATCATAACGGGTCTCAAAGCCCAATTAACATCCAATGTCATTTAATTAAAGTCCAATGGGTTTTCAATTAATTTATAAGGCATGGACTTTGGTCAATATGGGTCAAACCCAAATACCAAAGCCCAATTAAGGAATCACCCTTATTTGCCCAAATCAATTTAGGCCCAATTAAAATTTTAAAGGTCCATTTTATTATATTTGGACTTTATAGATATGGTTTTGGGCCCAATTGGATCCAACCAATTAACCTAAACCAAACTTGGCCCAACCAAGCCCATTAAGCCCAAATACAACTTTATTAGCCCAATTCCAAATTTAGCCCAACTAATTAAATTCCAAATTTCCAAATTTCACAATTCAATTAATTTAAGTGCACAAGCCATAATTAATTACTTAAATCAACATTTCCAAAACACCAATTTAATCAATTAATCATGCTTATCATCATCAACACATGTCCAACACAATTGAAGCAAAATCAATCCCATTTCATGCTTAATGGTCACGGCAATTAGGGGTTTTTCTAAATCGATTTCGATTTCAATCCAATTAAATCTCAAATCAATTTATCCCAAGTCTTCAAAACTCATCCAATGATTCAAAAAAATAAAATCACCATGACTTAAGGTAACATCAAACTTTCGGCCAAGCCAATAATTTGGGGAAAATTTGATCCAATTCAATTTTCATCAAATTGATCACAAATAACTCTAAGTTATCATCATTCAAGCATACTCAAACAATCATTTCATCCAAACATGCTCAAATCAATTTTACCCTTAATCAATTTCATGCTTAAATAAGGCTCTGATACCATTGTTGGGTTTCTACTATAGTCCCAAGATCATTCAAGCAATGAAAATAAGTGAATACAATAAAGAAGTATGGCGGAATCATACTTACAATGAACGGATTTGCGATGCGTTGAACACAAAAACTTTTACCTCAAACTTTTACCGATTATAGGAATATGTGATCTATATCAGGCGTAGTATACATAGTATTGCGTATTGCAATCCAGTATCGGATGTCACGTGCTAGGCCTGGGGCTGGAATTGTGTTTGCCCCGTACGAAGCACATATCGGATCTCTGGTAACTAGTCTCTATAATCGGATAAACATGACCTAGTCATAATACCCCGATAGCTGCAGCATATAAGAGCACCAGTTCCGTATCCTACGTGATCATCATCTCCATATGACTGGAGTGATACTTCCATCTTGACATCACACTCAATACACTACGATTCTCAATATACCCAGAAGAGGCGTACACAGAACCGGTTAAAGCCCTGGACGACCAAAACCAAAGTATATTGATTGTCGCAAGTATTAGCGGTGCAAGTCTCAGGTTAAGACCAAATACACCTACCCTGATTCGGACTTCCATAGACACATAGTCATACTACCAATGGAATTCTGATGGGTCTATCCAGAGCGAAGCTGTTTCCGTACCATCGGTAAACATAACCTCCTATTACACTTGCATGAGTATCCAATACCCAAATATATGAGAACTATACCGTTATGCTCCCATAACACGCACAAGTGTAATACTAGTCTATTCTGCATTATCGATGTCCAATCTCGATAATACTCCGACTAGGGATGTTTTAATGATTAAACCTTCATGGATTGATAATGTCTCATATCTTATCAATCCGGAACTAATCATATGGACTTTTATCATTTATATATCCCGGTAATCTAATTACAAATGATAAAAGAGCAATTTCCTTTGTCACATAGTTAATTTGTACAACAACACCATGTTATGTACAAATAGTGATGCTATGGGTCATAATTGTCCAACAAAACAAGCCTCACCGCCTAAAAGACAAAAAGCTAAAGACCACAGACCATTCACGTGAACCACACTCAGCCCCCCTCACACTGACGCAAAAAGCAGCCCTCGCCGAAACTATAAACACCCAAAGCCAAAGAAAATAGCAACAAACCAGCAATCTGAACGTGAATAACACCTAGCCGGTACTGAACAAAACCAACTCCCAAGACCGTGAAAACACCACTCCAAACCAATCCCCTAAAGCAGCCTCTAAACCAGAAAAAACAATAATCAAAACAGTCCAAGAAAATAGTCCCTAGACACCCTCTAAAACATTCCCTGAACCACCCAAAAAATAGTGAACGAAACGGTGAAACAGCGGGCAAAAACAGAGAAAACAGTGAGTGGAAACAGCGAACCAGAAAAATAACGGAAACGTTAACCCTTCCGGCGACGTCCCAACGCACTCCCGAGAAGCGACTTAAAAAGTAAGACCTGATGGCACCCTTTATTATATTTTATTTTGTTGTCCTGGAAACGGCATGCTTGGTTGGACGTGAAATACGTCAAATCGGGTATGCGAAGTCCTACATTGAAAACGGCCAAATTCTTTGGTAACATATTTCATTATTCAGCATTTATTTTGTGTTATCTGTCTTTTTACTATTTCACATTTAATTTGCATTTATGCTTGTTTTATTATTCCGTATTTATTTTGTGTTATTTATCTTCCTCGTTGTGTCGCATATTTGTCTTTTCGATTATTTATCGTCATATGCATTATCATATTTCATGTTTGTCTACATTGGGTTAATGATTGAGTGTTGCCTCTCGTGGTATATCGGATGGAAACCCAGACGTAAATTCTGTAGCCGAATCCGAATGGACGGTAGTGCGGTTTGTACTTGGGATACAACTCCACGTACCACTTGGGGAAACATTCATGTTATGTCATTTTAGACGCCACTTTGGTAATCTCGTTCGAACGCGTTCTCAAATGCTACACGAACGTATTTATTATGTCTCTCTCCATTCGAACGCGATTTCGAACGCTACTCGAATGCATGCATTCGGCCTCACCCCGTTCGAACACGTTTCCGGACGCTACACGAATGCTCATGCATTCTGTCTTGCCATACATGATATCCCGTCCCATTCGAACGCGTTTACGAACGCTACTCGAACGCATGCATTCGGCCTTATCCCGTTCGAACACGTTTCCGAACGCTACTCGAACGCGCGCACATTGGACAGATTCTTTTATCATGTTTCATACATATTTGTCTCTTTAGTCATCCTTTTTACATTATGCACTTGATCATCTCTCTTTATTATTAATGCCCCCTTTTATTGGTATTATTTATTTACATTCACGCACTTCTTTGGTTATTATGTTTATGGAATCATGCATTTGCCTTCATTTTTATTTACGTTTATTGGTGTGCGAACTTGTGTGTTGATTAAATTATCTTGCATGTGTTGCATAAGATTTGGTTATACAATTGCATAAATCCTTTCATTACAATTGGCATAAGTAAGGGACCATTCCGAACCCAACAGTTTGAGGTCTTCCCTTGCGAGGGTTGAGTGCAGCCTTAAATCATTTCCCAGTTCACACTGGGTGGCGACTCCATTTTATTCTCCGGTTTAGTCCCATGCGGGCTACTCCGTACTCCCGACTGGGCCGTGATCCCGGGCAGCATCACTGTGTCTACAGGGTTCTTTTATTGCTAAACCGAACTCGAACGACCTGTGTTAGTGGAGGTCTAATGAAAAACCGAGCATGTTGCTTCTCTTTTACAAATAGTTTTCAAAATGAAAATTTGGTAACCTTTACAATGTGATCTAACTTCCTTTATATACTACTCAATCTGTGGCACTGTTCCCGTCTCTTCATGATGTCAGCCTTGAAGATTTGTAAATTTACGGTGATTTGACAGGTTCACTTCCCCATTCTGCCGTTGCCGAAAGTAAACCCTTCCCTATGAATTTCTGTCACATCACGCGGTAAAGGTGCACTGTCAGACCCTTTTCATTTATGATGACAGTCTGCTTGAATTTTGGATGTGAGAGTTTTGGGAGTGAAGAGTCCAGCTGCCCTAATCCCACATCGGTCGTCATGAGGTCGGCCAGATAATCGGCCGAACTATCCGAACTACTTCCGACATGATCTAAAATATCCGACCCATTTCTGTGGTACTGGATGTGGCAAGGAACTGAATCTGAGCTATCGGGCTCCTGATGTGGCCTGTCTCTACTTTGATGTGGTCGGCCTCTACCTTAATGTGGTCGGCCTTTGAGAGTTGACACACGCGGTGTTCTCTGGATGAGGGGATCTCCCCTATTTGCCCTTACTGAACTGTTCCAAAGCTTTAGCTACAAAATTTCCCATCAACATTTATCCCCTAGTTTTCGGTCCCAACGAGCGTATAAGTTGGTGCCGGGACTTATATAAATCAGAAGGGTTTTGGTCGACCGTCTGGTGGCTGATCCTCAGAATTGCACGAAAGACTATCCAGATGCCATTTTCAGGCCATCCTCAAAGCCTTCATACAGTCTATCTTCCTGTTAGTGTCAGGTATTCGGTGGGACGTAACCCGACCCCGAGATGGGAGGAATACTTGGCTCTGGGGGAATGTTACGTCGCCAAACCAATGAGATAGACTCGGTGGGATTCATCCCAACCCCGAGCTGATGGAACAATACAAATTTAGTTGAACGAATCCAGCCCCGAACTGGTTGAACAATACAGATTCGGCAGAAGAATCCAGCCCCAAACTGGTGGAACATTACAGATTGGACGGAACGAATCCAGCCCCGAACTGGTGGAACAATACAGATTCGGCGGAACGAATCCAGCCCCGAACTGGTGGAACAATACAGATTCGACGGAACGAATCCAGCCCTGAATTGGTGGAACAATACAGATTCGGCGGAACGAATCCAGCCCCGAACTGGTGGAACATTACAGATTCGGCGGAACGAATCCAACCCTGAACTGGTGGAACAATAGATATTTGGCAGAACGAATCCAGCCCCGAACTGGTGGAACAATACAGTTTCGGCGAAACGAATCCAGCCCTAAACTGGTGGAACAATACAAATTCGACGGAATGAATTCAGCCTCGAACTGGTGGAACAATACAGATTCGGTGGAACGAATCCAGCCCCGAACTGGTGGAACATTATAGATTCGACGGAACGAATCCAGCCCCGAACTGGTGGAACATTTGAGACTTACACGAGGGGAGATTTTCAACCTCAGAAGCTCTGCGGGTCCTGGCTCGGGCGTCCCCTTGCCAGCCCAGTGAAAAACAAAGATTGGATCAAAGTGAAGTTAATAGAAAATGGAGGTGACTTAGCACATACCCCATGTAAAAATTCAAGGAGTAAAAAACAACAACTCGGGTTCTTCGAGGCAGCGTCCTGCCTGAGGCCCTCAAAACACAATTATGAACCTTACAATTAAGTGTCATGGCTAACCAGGCTATGGATGCGTCGATCAGGGCGGTCAGGCAAATCCCCACGGGGGATATGGACACACATGTGTGCCTTCCCTGGGTGTTCTCAACGGGACTCACCAGCCCACTCGTAGGGGCGGAAACCTCCCTAGGTTTGGTTTACCCGAGACTCCTGTAATCAAGGACCCCATTCAGCCAAACCCAAGCCAGATGGTCTGATGGTACTTAGCGGGACTCACCAGCCGACTTGTAGGAGGAGAAACGTCCCTAGGTCCGGTTTACCCGAGACTCCTGTAATCAAGGGCACCATTCGGAAAAACCCAAGCCAGGTGGTCTGATGGTACTTAGCGGGACTCATCAGCCGACTTGTAGGGGGAGAAACGTCTTTAGGTCCGGTTCACCCGAGACTCCTGTAATCAAGGGCGCCATTCGGCCAAACCCAAGCCAGGTGGTCTGATGGTACTTAGCGGGACTCACCAGCCGACCTGCAGGGGGAAACGTCCATGGGTCCGGTTTACCCAAGCTATTCCTCAAAAATACGAGCCATGGGGTAGTGACGCTCTGGCCTCGGGGGTTTGATAATGAAACCCAGGAGTGGTGTGCCACGAGGGGTTCGCGCGTTCCCACATGCGCCTCATCCCTTGATGCGTTCCGAATCCTCAAAAGCGAACGGGACCAGGTCGGGACATTTCCACCCTGGGGTTTGATAATGACATCCGGGATTGGCGTGCCACGGGCTTGGTGCCCTCCCCAGTTACCGATTCACCCCTTCGCATCGAGCACGTCCCAAGAATATTGAACATGATTTTCACATTTAATTAAACAACAAGTAAAATGGACAGGTTTCTTAATTCTAAAGAGAAAAACATGTTTATATTCATGAGACCTACTGCCCTTCTTACTACTCTTGGTGGGTCATTTCAATAGAGGTTTTACAGTGACTTTCTGGTTCTGGCCGGCTTATCTAATTACTTGCGGTTTAAAGAGAAAAGATTACTGGAAGTACCTTCTCAGCATCTCGGCGTTCCATGGCTTATTGAGCCGGGTACCGTCCAGTTGCTCCAAAAGATAGGTACCCGGTCTCACAATCTCTGATACTCTATATGGTCATTCCCACTTGGCGCCCAGCGAACCTTCCTCAGGCCGGCGGGTATTCAATGTGACCCTCCTCAAAATCAAGTCTCCGGGGAGGAAAGATCGAATCTGGACTCTCTTATTGTAAAAACGGGCCATTCTCTGTTGCTATACAGCTGTTTTCATAGCCGACTTGTCTCATTTTTCTTCAGCCAGATCGAGATGATTCCTGATAAGTTCTTTATTTTGTTCGGCCACAAAGTACCGGACCCGATGGGTGATCATCCATATTTCTGCCGGAATAACAGCTTCACACCCATAAGCCAAAGAAAATGGGGTTTCTCCCATGGAATCCTTGTAGGTCGTCCGATGTGCCCAAAATACTTCTGGTAACTCTTCGACCCATAGACCTTTACAAGATCCGAGTCGGGCCTTCAAGTTTGTTTTGATCGTTTTGTTGGCGGCTTCGACCTGCCCGTTGGACTTGGGATGAGCCGGTGAAACGAATCTCAAGGCAATTTGAAGATCTTCACAAAGTTTTCGGAAACCCTTGCTGTCAAATTGTTTCCCATTGTCGGTAATGATGGCCTGGGGAATCCCGAATCAGTAGATGATATTTTTCGTTACAAAATTCGTGGCCCTTTTTTCAGTGATTGTAGTCAGGGGTTCGGCCTCTACCCACTTGGTAAAATAATCGACGGTAACAATAACGTACCTGGCTTGTCCCCTCCCTGCTGGCATCGGCCCGATGATATCCAGTCTCCACAGACAGCGCCAACTGTTGACGGTTGATTTTCGTCCCAGAGGCAGTTTCGGGATAACTCCCCCGAGATAACCTTCCATCGACCTTGAATTTGTTTGGTTATGGGGGGACCAAAAACAAACTTGATGAAGAACAAAAGACACACAAGGAAATCGAAAAGAGAAGATTTAACGTGGTTCGGTGGAGCTTGTCCAACCTACGTCCAAGGTCACGAAGTGGGGTAAGGGTTCTTTTATTGCTAAACCGAACTCGATCGACCTGTGTTAGTGGAGGTCTAATGAAAAACCGAGCAGGTTGCTTCTCTTTTACAAATAGTTTTCAAAATGAAAAATTTGGTAACCTTTACAAATGTGATCTAACTTCCTTTATATATTACTCAATCTGTGGCACTGTTCCCGTCTCTTCATGATGTCAGCCTTAAAGATTTGCAAATTTCCGGCGATTTGACAGGTTCACTTCCTCATTCTGTCGTTGCCGAAAGTAAACCCTTCCCTATGAATTTTTGTCACATCACGCGGTAAAGGTGCATTGTCAGACCCTTTTTCATTAATGATGACAGCCTACTTGAATTTTGGATGTGAGAGTTTTAGGAGGGAAGAGTCTAGCTGCCCTAATCCCACATAGGTCGTCATGAGGTCGGCCAGATAATCTGCCGAACTACCCGAACTACTTCTGACCTGATCTGAAATAGCCGACTCATTTTCCGTGGTACTGGATGTACCAAGGAACTGAATCTGAGCTACCGGGCTCCTGATGTGGCCGGTCTCTACTTTGATGTGGTCGGTCTCTACCTTGATGTGGTCGGCCTTTGAGAGTTGACACACGCGGTGTTCTCTGGATGAGAGGATCTCCTCTATTTGCCCTTACTGAACTGTTCCAAAGCTTTAGCTGCAAAATTTCCCATCAACAATAATACTTCTCCTCTGGGTCGGGTCGGGTCGGTATCTCATCTTTGCTCCATCGGCCAGTTCTGTCTTCGGGAAAACTTCTCATTTCAGGTGGCTCGGGCCCTTCTATCTGTCTTCACTCTCCCCAAGCCTTCGGTCCTTCTCCATCTTCTTCTGATCAAGTAAAAAACTCATTCTACCATTCTTTGATATTTGAATTTCTTCAGGGTGAAAACCACCATCAACAACAAGTTATCAAAAATACATAAATTTTGAAATTGTATTCATCTGTCGAATCAAAAATTACAAAATGTATGAAATTTATAATTAATAGTAACACTCCACCACCAAAAATACATGGCACATGCATCAAAGCCATCTAATTCCATTTGAGCAAGACTCGTTTCATTTTTCCATTAGAATTGAAATTCATCACATTAAATGTCATTTTATTTCCATAAATAATAATAATAATGGAACATCAAACATGAATATATAAGTGTACCCAACTTCAAAAAAATCACATTAAATGTCAATTTATTCCCACACCAAAAAAAAAAATAATAATAATAAAAATTAATGGAATCATCAAACATGAATATATGTGTACCCAACTTCAAAAAATTCCTAATATCTCAATCCAATCAACACAAAATGTCATTTTTTTAGATCAGAAACAAACACAAGTAGACAAACCGATCAACCAACTCAAAACTACCAATATTACAATAATTTGCAAATTGGCATTTGCTTACATGCTTAAACACAATCAATGGCATATATTTATGCCACCATTAATTGCAAAATCAATCAAAAGGGTCCCAAAAGTCCCAATCAAATACCTATCCCAAAATCATTTGACTTTTGGCAACACCTATCTATCTAGTATCTACTCAGTTTGCTCCTTTGGCACCCACTTAATTCAAATTTGCTTTGTCTGTTTGCCATTCATTTAGATTATTTTTAGGGGACAAACCCCAAATATGTCTCGATGGATCTGTATCAGAATTTTTAGATTAGCTTTTTGTTTTCTCTTTAGTTAGGATGATGGAGAAATTTTAAATTAATTTTTTATCCCATATATCTTTTACGATTTGAACTCGAGTAATCAGTCAAAGAAAACTGAAATCACTTGCTCAAATCCTTGAGAGCTTGTAGATTAGTTTTATAATCATATAGTTTAGATTTTTAAATATAAAATAGATCGGATCTTATTTTAAAATAATTGAAATAAAATTAATATTCATACTGCACATAAAATAACTCAAACATTTACTCATGTTTAGGTATGAATGGTAATTTCACCTATAAATCTTATACCCGCCCGATGTGGGTAGGATTTGATATGTTTTTTAACAGATAATGGATGAGTTTAGTACACTATAAGAAATTAGTCAAATAGCGACTGAAAAAGTTGTAACTATTTCATCGTTAATGCCAATTAACAACGAAATAATTATGTTACTATTTTGTTGGTCGCCAAATAAATAGCGACGGAAATATTACATATGTCGCTAGAATTAGCGACATAATTTTATTCCGTCTTTATTTAGCGATGAAATAATTTCTGTCACTAATGTCGCTATTTAGCTACGGAATTTCCATATCCAAATAGAAACAGAATATATTTTCGTATCATTTTAGTGACGGAATTTCCGTAACTATTCTGTAACTATTTATTTTTAAAAAAAAAATTAAAAGCATAAATTTTAAAATTTTAGAGAGGTAGTAAATTTAAAATTTTAGAGATGTGTGAAATTTTTAAATTTTAAAAATATGGGAAATTTTAAAATTTTGAAAAGGTAAAAATTTTAAAATTTGTAAAATTTTAGAGAGACTAGAAATTTTAAAATTGGAGATGTGGGAAATTTTTTAATTTTAGAGAGGAGAAAATTTTAAAATTTTTGAATTGCGGAAAATTTTGAAGATGTGAATTTTTTTAATTGTTGTACATACATCTTCAATTCCACATGATATCGTAATGTCCACCGTCAGTTTCGCACACCACCATCCATTTACGTCGCCTTAAATAAAAAGAATATTAGTGTTTGTTTTTCAAGAAAGTTTAAAAGAGTAGATAAGAAAAATTAGAAATTAATGACGAGAGTTGAGGTATAAAAATTTTTGATGGTATATGAAATTGAGTAAGAAAATTTTTGATAGTGTATGGGAGTTGAGATATAAAAAGATTGTGGTGTATATATAGATGAAGAAAATAGGAAAAGCATGAAGATTTGTAAATTTTTTAAACATTTGAAATTTTCGAAAGATGTGAAATTTTTTTAATCTGACGAAATTTTACGACGAAATAGAAATTCAGTTTCCATTTAGCAACGAATTAGCGACGGATAATCTACCTGTAATATTTTTAAAAAAAAGGGCGTCGACAAAATAAAATTTTGGAGAGATTGAAAATTTTAAAAATTAGCAACGGAATATTGATTTCGTTTCTATTTAGTGACGGAAAATCCATCTCTGGTTTTTTTTAAAAAAAAGTAGCGCCAACAGAATAAAAGTTTTGGGAGATTGAAAATTTTAAAAATAAGCGACGGAATAGAGATTTTATTTCTATTTAGCAACGAAATATTGATTATATTTATATTTAGCGACGAATTAACGACGAAAATTATATTTCTAATTAAAAGTACTTTTTCAAATTAGAAATTTAAATTAAAATTTAAATAATAATTTAAAATTAGCAACGGAAAATAAATTTGTCACTAACAAATTATATTTATGTCGCTAATTAGCGACAGAAACATAAATCTATCACCAATTAGCGACGGATTTCCTAATCCATCGCTCATGAGCGACGAAAATTGAGACCGACCTAATTTTTGTCGCTAAATTCGCGCCATTTTACTGGTGCTATTTTTAGTGATAAGATCGCTAAATTTCATCGCTAATTTCATTATCCGTTTCAATTCTGTCGTTAAATTTTGAAACGGAATATTCTGTTGCTAAATTTCGTTGCTAAATCTGCAATTTCTTGTAGTGGTATTACAAATCAAAACCCACTGCAAGTAGTAGGCGGGTTTGGTAAATAGACAAATCTGACAGATACCCGCATTGGGTATCCGCCAACCCACCACTCTATTAGTTTATTTTAATTTTTTATAATATTTATTTAGGAGTAAAATAATTAGTTTGAGAAAACTTAATTTATACCAACTATAAAAACTGTGAAAACCTAATTCTAATTCATTATTACTCTCCGTTATATTCTCAGTGCCCGACTCTCCTTTTACTCTTCAGGTATGCTTTATTTTTCTTTTTTCTTTTTTACATATATAAATATGTATAAGTTTAAAAAATATCATTTGTGTTTTATTGTGAATGTAATTACTGAGAATTGATATTTGATTGTGTTGCATGTGCCATGTTAGACAGTCAATTTTTAATTTTTTTTTTTTAATTTGATATTTGGTAGAATTTGAATAGCAATGAACATATTTGAATTAACGTATTTTATGAAAGCTAGGTTTTGACGATGGAATTTATTTAATTTGCGGTTTAAATTAGTTATTTAGACAACATAAAATAATTGTCATACTGATTGTTGATTTTAAATTTCATTATATTTAAAAACATATGTTTGAATTTATTACTTTTATTATTAAGTTCGATCAATTCTATTTAATAATCCATTAAAAATCTACCGGGTACTGATACGGGTTTAGTATTTTATTTTTTGAATGCGGTTGGGTTTGGCAATAATAAGTAAAACCCGCAATAAATAATGAGTGGATTTTCTTTTTTATTTTATAAATATGAATGAATTTAATATATATAAATTTATATCAAAATTCACCCGCTGTCATCCCTATATTTAGGGATGATATAAAATATCTACGATTTTTTAACCCAAAATCTCGAACCGTCCCACTAATTGCCGTTTCTACCCACACTACGGACTAACATGTACAAACTGATTTGACTCTTATCACATTAGTTAAATAAAAGTATTATAGTGTCCATATTATTATTTTTATTTGTTTTTATTATTTTAACAAACCAATACGATATAGTAATAATACAATCAATTTATATACATAAATTGGTGCAGATAGTTTTATAAATATATCATTACTATGCAATTAGAAACTTTGTTAATAGGGGAAAAACATGTTTATACATGTTGCTCTCCCGGGATGATTTAGTGGTAAAGAATTTAGATTTTGATTTCGAGTATAAGGGGCATATTTTTTTATAAAAAAACTCGTGATAGTTGAAGATTTTACTTACTCCGTTTAAATTTGGGTCAGGTGATTTGATACCGGATTTCAATACTTCAAAATAAAAAAAAATTATTTAGGCATGTTTGATGTGATGTGGCCAAAATTTGGAAACAATTGTGGATGAAGTGAAGTTTATCATCAACATAGTCTTGAGTGTTTTCAATAAATAGCAAAGCAATGGGTAGTGGATTTGTGGTTAAGATGTTAATTCCCCAACCACTATATCTTTTCAATCCCATGTTTACATACATTTGCTTTAAGTTTAATTGCCTCATAATGTAGGAATATATGTTACACTAGTGAACCAAAATGGAATATGGGATAAGTTTCTGACATTATCACGTAATCTAAAAAAATTGAATTCTCATTTCAATTATAATTTTAAATGAATGATGTTAATCTTTTTTATATCATTGTAATAATTGATTTAATATAGTCTCGTGTCAAATTTTAATTAATATTAGTGATAAATTAAGCTGGCCTAATATATTTATGTCATGTTAAATTTATATCGACACAGATCCGACTTATTTGTTAATCGTGTCAAAAATCATAAACACTAATCCAACATATTTATTTTTAAAAAAAAATCATATATTTATAATATGTTTACTAAATAGTTATAGCATATCTATTCAAACTCTAATCAATTTCGGTCTAGATACAACTAAACACTTATTATGTCAAACATAACATAAGTCCATGTGACTAAAACTGATTCAACATAATATAATTAGTTAAATATTTGATTTTTGTACCATTAACATTTTCATGTATCTGGAACTCTAAACTCAAATTCAACACGTTTTATGAATTAACAAAATAGATACAATATAGTTTAATTATCATATCATTTTATGTCTATTTAAACTACCTAGTGAATGTAATGTTCATGTTGATTAACTGATAATGCTCTCTTATATATTTGTATCAGTTGGTTTTAAATTCGAAATTTGATCTCGCTGTCGAGAAAGATTTATGTGGGACGGTTGTATAGATGACGTGATACGTCTGTCTATTAATATTTTGACATATATATATTAAATTCGAAATTAATCAATCACAATAAAAAAAATTACTGATCAACACATATCATACATTTATTGACTAAATTTATTTGGTATGTCCTATATAAATTTCTCACCGGAAAAAAACGATTAACTTATAATTTTTTATTTTATTATAATACGATGACAACTCAATTCCCAATCTACTCATTTTGAATCCCCAAAGCTTGTTTTGACTCGAGATTTTACAACCCATAACCTCTCCTTGCATGTTTAGACAAAATCTTTGTTGGGCATTTTTTCAAAAGTTTTTTTTTTTTTTTTTTTTTTTTGACCTCACAAAATCCAAGTTTCAACAATCAACTTTGTAGATCGTGTCCTCACACCAATACAGGAAAAAAAAAAAGAATTTTCTAATATTGAAATCATTCATCATGGAATTTTACTTGTATAAAGTTCCAGAAACAAATACATAGAGCAGCAAAAATAGATAGCAAAGGATGAGAAAAAATAAAATAAAAATAGAATCTTCCATAACGTCATGCATTGCCTTTTGATTGGGCGGCTGATAGTTTACAATTCAACCATGCAAAACCTAACCGTGTTGAATTTAATGCCCACCAAAATTTCATTTAAGTAGACGAAACATATCCAAAAAGCATAGCTACCTCATTGATGATCATCTCCTCTCCAACTTTTTTTCATCACCATGGAGCAGCTAAACCGCCTTTGTTACATTCTACCGGCAGATATCGATGAGATCGAACCGTATACCAAACCCCATGATCAGCAACAACATGGAAGCAGCTGTGGGGGTCGAATTCTGCGTTTCATTGGTGATAAATTACGCCGGTTGTATGAAGCCAAATGGGTTTGTTTTCGTCATCATTACGGGTCTCGGAAAGAGCATTATTCCGGCGTGTTTCATGACATGGAAGGAGTGCAAATGTCTGAGAAGGTTGGTGGAGACAATCCGAGGATTTTTAGTTATGCTGAGCTTTATATAGGGTCCAATGGGTTTAATGAAGATGAAATTCTTGGGAGTGGAGGCTTTGGCAAAGTTTACAGGGCGGTTTTGCCTAGTGATGGAACTGTGGTGGCTGTGAAATGCGTGGCGGAGAAAGGAGAGCGCTTTGAGAAGACTTTTGCGGCTGAGTTGGTTGCTGTGGCTCATCTTCGCCACAGGAATCTTGTCCGGTTGAGAGGATGGTGTGTGCACGAAGACCAGCTGCTGTTGGTTTACGACTACATGCCTAACCGTAGCCTTGACAGGGTTCTGTTTCGAAGGCCTGAAAACTCGGAGGCTGCACCTTTGAACTGGGAGCGTAGGAAGAAAATCATTAGTGGCTTGGCAGCAGCACTGCATTATCTTCATGAGCAGCTGGAAACCCAGATCATTCACAGGGATGTTAAGACAAGTAATGTGATGCTTGACTCCCATTACAATGCCCGACTTGGTGACTTTGGCTTGGCGAGGTGGCTTGAACATGAACTCCAGTACCAAACCAGGACAGCATCAGCGAGAAATCACCAGTTTCACTTGGCAGAGACAACTAGAATTGGTGGCACAATAGGGTACTTGCCACCTGAGAGTTTCCAGAAAGGCAGCGTTGCTACAGCAAAATCTGATGTTTTCAGCTTTGGGGTTGTGGTTTTGGAGGTGGTTTCCGGCAGGAGGGCTGTGGATCTCGCATACCCGGATGATCAGATCATCTTGCTTGATTGGATCAGAAGGTTATCTGATGAGGGGAAGGTTTTACAAGCAGGGGATACTCGACTTTCAGATGGATCTTACAAGCTTTCTGATATGGGGAATCTGATTCATCTTGCGTTACTCTGCACGCTTCAAAATCCTCATTTGCGTCCTAACATGAAATGGGTTATAGAAGCTGTTTCTGGCAATTATTTTGGTAAATTACCGCCTCTCCCTTCATTTCAGTCACACCCTCTGTACATTTCTTTGTCCTCACCAACCGACACAAGTACAAGCAACACAGAAACCACCAGGTCCACCAATACAACTGCCTCAAATACAACAATCACATCCCCTTCATCAAATTATGTCACAGCCAGAGGAGAAACTATATATGCAACAGCTGAATTTGGAAACAGTGAAACTAAATTCTATAACAACAGAAGTCAGCGACGAAGTACTTCATTTAAGGTTGAAACTCCACGGGAAATATCCTACAAGGAAATCATTTCCGCCACAAACAACTTCTCAGAGTCGCATAGAGTATCAGAAATGGATTTTGGAACTGCCTACCATGGCTTCCTTGACGATCACCATCATGTTCTGGTGAAGAGGCTTGGCATGAGTAAATGCCCCGCATTGCGGACACGATTCTCAACTGAACTCCAAAATTTAGGCCGGCTTCACCACCGCAATCTGGTTCAGCTCCGAGGTTGGTGCACTGAGCAAGGGGAGATGCTTGTTGTCTATGATTATTCAGCAGCTCGCATTCTGAGTAACCTCCTTTTCCATCATGATCATAGAATTGGACATTCTATCTTGCGATGGCACCACAGATACAACATCGTCAGGTCACTTGCTTCTGCCATTCTCTACCTCCATGAGGAATGGGATGAACAAGTAATCCACAGAAACATTACCTCTTCTGCCATCATTCTTGATCCGGACATGAACCCGCGGCTCGGTAGCTTTGCCCTTGCAGAATTCTTGACACGCAATGATCATGGGCATCACAAAGTTAACAGTGCAAACAGATCAGTACGAGGCATTTTTGGTTACATGTCACCTGAGTATATAGAATCCGGTGAAGCAACCACAATGGCTGATGTTTATAGCTTTGGTGTAGTGGTTCTCGAGGTGGTTACTGGACAGATGGCAGTTGACTTTCGGCTGCCTGCGGGGCTACTGGTGAAAAGGGTACGTGAATTTGAAGCACAGAAAAGACCATTAGCAGAGTTGGTTGATTTAAGGTTGAATGGGGAGTACAATCATACAGAACTGATGAGACTCATAAAATTAGGAATTGTCTGCACACTCTCCAACCCAGAATTAAGACCAAGCATAAGGCAGATTGTGAGCATACTTGATGGAAATGACAAATGCTTCATGGAAGAAGGCCAAATGATAGAGAATTTAGAAGAATGGAAACAAAGAAATGCATGTTCTTTCTCATTGATAAAAAGAATACAAGCCCTAGGAATACAATGAAAGCATTAAATTTGGGAGGCACGGATAGTAGTTAACAGTGTTTTTGTTGTTTAGAGATTTTCTCCATTGTACCATATTCAAGTTTTGTATAATGTTTGAGGTATATGATGTGTATACCATGAAACCAGAATATCCTTGAATATATTTTTCATGAAATTATAGTGTGTAATGTGTTTTACCTGTATGAAAAAAACTTCTTGTCAAATCAGTGCTATGAAATATTACTCATACAAATCTTTTCCGCTATAGTTTCAATAGAGCAAGAAGAAGGAAAAGGGTAACATTAACTAAGGAATCAGTAATTTATTGAAGAGATTCGTGTTTATACAAGTTGAAAAGATATTATAATGAACACAAGAAAACAAATAACATACTTGGGGTGCTTCAGTCTGACCACATTTTGGACTATTGCCCACTTCGCATAACGGTTGTCTTGCTCATGCCTTCACTCCGTTTCAGAGACTTCTTCATCGTTGTCAATCCCAATCCAACTGATCAAAGCGAAGAGGAATTCCCTGAAGCTGACCTTCCCATTTCTGTCCCAGTCCATTTCCTCTGCAATTTGTCAAAGGCATTACCAAAAGAGAAAAAAAAGAATAAAAGAACTTGTCTTGACTACAATAACAGAACCAAACGGGAAGTATAGCAAGTGAAACAGGCAGTACTGAATCGAGTCCTGGCGATGTGTGCTGGTGATTTCTCCCAAGGATAAGACTCGTTCAAAGTCTTCGTCATGTCCTTCTTGTTCAGCTTACCATCACCATTTTTGTCAAGAAACAAAAATACTTCAACTATAGCATCAAATGTGGCCTTGAGCTGCGGTGAACCCATCTTCGATATCTGAAACAATTCCAAGGCCATCAAGTACACTGATTAGTGTCAGTTCATTCCTGGTTACATATAGAGAGAGGAGTAAAAGAATATAAATATTGAGTTCGTTTATGGGTACAGTTTCAGAAGATGAGGAGGGAATCAATAGGAGATAGATGAGACAGAGAAGAACAATAAACTCATTGAATTGTATCCCTTCACTCCCATCAATGTCACAAGATTTGAATAAATCCTCAATTTCATCCTCTTTAAGATGGAGTTGCAATTCCTCTAAGCATTTTTTAAGTTCTTCACGGTCAATAATTCCATTGGAGTCTTCATCTACGAATGGTATAGAGGGAGACAGAGTCAATTCAGAATAAAAATCTTGAAATTATCTCAATGAGATAAAATAATTAAGAAAAACAGCCTCGTTGTGACCCACCATATTGCTCAAAAACACTTCTAATGGTTTTCAATCCCTCTTTGAACTGAGGAAATCTTAAAATTATGCTGTCTAGTGATTTGAAATTGCTACGTCCAGATGAACTTTTCTTAACTTCAATCATTTTCTTCTCAAGCTTTGCATCCAATTCCGCATACTTGTTTTGTGAACCACAATGGCAGAGCATGCCTCTAACTTTGTTGGACAAGTACTTCAGAGAGGGGCAAGGATGAGATGTGCCTTAACATACAAAGTATCAGTATCAGGCAAAAAAATGAGATGAAAATTTAACACACTTAAAAGTGTATTTATGTGAACTGTTGACAAGCATAGCATATTAACGAAATTTGTTAAATAATCCACCTTACACATATTCTCCGACTTAATATCATAAATCAAATGATCAACAATCCTCCTACATGCCTCTCAAATTTCAGAAGCATTAATTTTTTTATTCTTTCAAAAAGTTTAGATAGGAATGAGAAACCTCACCCACTAAACATCAACCCTCACCCATCGCGGGGGCAAAGTGTATTCACAGCCAACCAAGCTGTGCCCAGAGGGCATCTCAGCATCATAATCTATTTATATACTAAATAATATTATGCCTCCTTTTAGTTTTGCTTTTGTTTTTTTGGTTTTTGTTCTGAAAATTGATTCAATAATAAAGAAAACCAGTGTCATTTAAGTAGCTTTGACACGACATTATAAGCAAAAAAAAGTATCATTTAAGTAGCTTTGACACCACATTATAAGAAAAAAAAAGTTTGTTTTTACATCATGCATTGGTGGTTCCAAGGGAATATCAAAACAATTTGGCACGACAGAGAAATGTGGCACAGACACTGCTTCATAGGTAGCAGTAATTGATAGTGCCATGGGTTGTGGAATGGAGTGCTGATGTATGAAAGAATTGTTAGTAGCAACCGTTACAAATGGTACTGACAATGGTTTGCCGGTGAAACTAGTAGTGGTGGTAGAGCTTGTGGTGAAAGCTCAATCAAAGACTATGAAGAAGGTTAATGGGCAATGTTGAAAAGCATTTCAAAGAAGGAAGTCCTTGAAAATTTTATATCCTTCTATGTACATTACCCGAAAAAAAGAAGTTTCTATGAAGACGGCAATTTCTTAGATGATAATGACAAAACAGATCCTATTATCTGCAATCTTAACCTAGAAAAAGAAGTCTATTACACTAGCAGAGTACTACCAATTATAAAAAAAATGACAGAATGTGGAGAATTCCACTCAGTATCAATATTGTTATGCAGAGTGATAGCACACACAAATAAATCACCAATTACAAGTGTACCCATGTAACTACAATAATAACTAACAAGAGACATTAAAAAGAAAACAAATAATAATTACCAAAAACAAATTAATATCAGCAGATAAGTTTCCACCTCTACTAGCTAAAAATATAAGCAAAGAGTCCAGCAAGATGAAACAAAAAAGATAAAAATTGAATATAAAACTTATCCCAATATGCAAAACAACACAAGAGCAGAAACCCAAATTCAATAACAGGATTGAAGTTCAAAGATGCAAAAATATTGAATGGAAAAGCAGAAAAAGTTGAAACTTACCCATTGAAATCTTTTATGGCCTATGGGTTTTGAGGGAGGAGGAAGCTGGTTCTTTCAGGAGAAGAAAAGAGTGACAAAGAAAGCATAATGAATGAGAAAGGAAGCAAAGAGAATTTTAGTGAGCAGAAGAAAGTTGGAGAAAAAGGGAGTAAAGATTAAGCAACATGGGGTTCTATGAAAAGTGGAGATGCCATTATGTCCTTTGACAACAAGCAAAGCAGAATCCATGTTACACTCTTTCTTCCTTTTCCAAATATGAAATAACAAATCAACAAAGAATATGTAAGTATATAATTTACTTGGACAGTTGGGCCATACCTAATACTACTTCCCCAACTGTAGCTGTAACCAATGAGATGCCATGTCAATGGTGAGATATTCTCTATAATAACACAATTTGAGGTATAAATAGAATAGAGGTGAGTAGATGGGAGAATCTAATAATCATGTTTACAATACCTACATAATCCTTGAGTACTAATAATAGTGTTTTAGAGCCAGTTACACTTTCGTCTTTCTTATCTCTTCCTAGATCTTGTACCAAAACTTTTTCTTCTAAAATAGAAAACCTAGTAGAGTATTCCCAAGTCCCAGAAGATGCACATATAAGTGAGTTTTCTATGCTTTTACTTAGTCCGTACAATATCTACCGTCACAAGAGTTCTGTTACCCGCAGTCTTAAAACTTTAGTATCCACTAGGAGACCTACAACAAAATAATATGTTCAGTCCTCCAGACTGGACCAGTGTTCCTTGGAAGCTACATCACAAGAACAATATGTCACTCTCGAGATTCCTCTAGACAAGATCTTTGGTTGGAAAAGAGAAGGATATACCAACCTTCATTTTGGTGAAGTTCGTCTTGCTTTTACCCTTCATGGGAGAAGAAGTTTACCTGTTACTGCCAGACTAGCTTTGCTAGACACAAGGTATTTGGAGTACCAACATGCGCTGATCGACACAGTCCTTACAGCTTTACATGCTGGAAGTGTGATCTTAACCTTTTACCCAAACTACAACATGTCCATAAAAGATCCCACACTTACTTCAGCCAAAAAAGTCTAGATCCAGATCTCTAGAGCCGATTTGACCCCATCTTCCATGATCGCTACCCTTCACCACCAGATAGTCTACCGACTACAAAATCATTCCATTGATCTCCAAACCCATAATTCCTCTGATGCCTTAATGATCATAGGAGGCACAGAAGCCGTACCTACCATCATCCAGATTCCTAAACAAATCTCAAAGGATGAGCTTCAGCAGCTTATGTCTTTAGAGTGGCTGACCAACTATGAAAAGTTTCACCAGAAAATTGAGTATATTCAAACAATTGAATCCATTTTCCATCGAAAAAATGATGGAACTGTCAAAACCATTTTCTCTGGGCCCAGTACTTCTTCCTAACCAAACAGACCCAGTACATCTAGCCAAACCGAGCCAACCTTCTTGTGTTCAATGATCACTCCAATTGTATGTCCAAAAGGAGTTGAGATTCATGTTCACTCCTTTCACCCTGATGGATCGCCGGTGTACACTGATAAGATCAATGGTCATTTTCTATGGGATCTTCCTGAAGCCCATATGTGTGATCCAGATTGCACATGCCTTGATGATGATGATGATGATTACGTTCCTCGCAGAATGAGAGGAAAATCTAAAAAGATTCATTCTCCTTGCAGACCACAGAAACCTCGCAAGAGAGTGTTAGTGTCCTAGACATGCCCAAGGTCTCTAAGTCATGATATTGTGTGTGAATGATCAAGTGAGTTTGCGGAAAAAACTTACATTGAACGGATGTGATTCAAAACTTTCTTTGTATGTTGATGAAGCTCCAAGCTTTGTTGAATGAATCCAACCCAAAGGTGAGTTTCTATATCACCTCACAAGTCTCATTTAAGTGCTAGCTTAAGAAAATTTTGCAACAAAATTTTTCTTTCCCAGGGAGAGGCTCACGGCATTGCAAGGAAAAAGAGAGAAGATGAAGTTGTTTGATATTTTTGTTTTCTAAAAACTAATACACAAAAGTCAACTTTCAAAAGTGTATATGCTTTTCCAAAAAGCAAAACAAAGTGTGTTGCAAAAGATTGCATTAAAAGCTCTCAACCACTTCCATCAACTAGTTGACAATTGATGTAAGTTAGTGGGTCCCACCACTTAAATTCAAAATCTAAGTGGGCTTACACAACACACTTCGGGCTCGGGTTCGTTTAATCCGATTAAACGAATTTTCCGTTGCGACGCAATTAAATCCAATTTAATTAAATAATAATGCCTAGCAAAATTATTACGAAAGTCGCTTACGAATTAATTCCAAATTAATTCGTTCGCCCGAATTAAAATCCAATTTTAATTCTGCATTGAAATCCGATTTCAATTAATATATCCAATATATTATTTAATCGATTAATTCCAAATTAATCGCGTTCTCTATTCTATACTAATTTTATCCCAGATAAATTCTTGCCGCAATTAATCCTAGATTAATTTTCTCTCTCATAATTAATCCCAGGTTAATTTTGTTTGAGTCAAATGTCATCGGTGAATCTTTGGGAAACGACCCAAGAGATCCCTGGATATGTTGGCAGTAAATACGGTCATCGGACTATCCGAACACGTGCGTACCCCGTACCACGTTCTTACCGATTTACAAGACATGGTTGGCTTCTAGCAAAGCACTGTGCCTACCAAATTCTCCAGAAATATTCAACGAAGAATATATAATCTTTATCAGGCATAGTATACTATGTATTGCGTATTACGATTCAGTATCAGATGTCACATGCTAGGCCTAGGGTTGGAATTGTGTCTGCCCCGTAAGAAGCATATATCGGATCACTAGCAACTAGTCACTGCAATCGGATAATCATGACCTAGTCATATTATCCCGATAGTTGCAGCATATAAGAGTACTAGTTCTGTATCCCTGCGTGATCATCATCTCCATATGACTGAAGTGATACTTCCATCTTGACATCACACCCAATACACTATGATTCTCAGTAAACCCAGAAGAGGCGTACACATAATATGTTAAAGCTCCGGACGACCAAAACCAAAGCGTACTGATTGTCGCAAGTATTAACGATGCAAGTCTCAGGTTAAGACCACATACACCTACCCTGATTCGGATTCCCATAGACACATAGTCATACTACCATTGGGATTCCGATGGGTCTATCCAGAGCGAAGCTGTTCCCGGTCCAACGGCTAACAGAACCTCCTATCACACTTGCATAAGTATCCAATACTTAAATATATGAAAACTATGTCATTAAGCTTCCACAACGCGCACAAGTGTAATACTAGTCTATTCCGCATTATCGATATCCAGTCTCGATAATACTACTACTAGGGATATTTAATGATTAAACCGTTCGTGGATTAATACTGTCTCATATCTTATTAATCCGGAACTAATCATAAAGACTTTTATCATTTATATATATTCAAGTAATCCAATTACAAAATGATAAAATAGTAATTTCCTTTGTCACATAGTTAATTTGTACAAAAACCACAATGTCTTTTACAAATAGTGATGCTATGGGTCATAATTGTCCAACAGAGAGAAGACCTATACAATCATAGTCCTTGGATTGGTGTCCAACCTTGGGTACTTGAAATGGAAATGAAGGAATTACCTTTTCCTATCTACTAGAAAGCTTTAGAGATACTTCATGAAAATGAAGAACGAAGTAAGATCAAACCTAAGCTAATAAAACCACCAGTTCTTCAACGTATTCAACCATGCATGATTTTCCAGTAAGAATCAATATCAAATCATGCAAAATTCTCATCCTTCACTAAATAGACAGATCCACAATTGAAAATGGTTTGTAAACTGTGTTAGGGTTGGTGCTCGGAGTGCCAATCCGGATTGTATTTATGTCCGATTCATAAATACGAGAAATTCTTTTTTCCATAATATTATTAATTTAATGGAAGCACCCTTGTCTTTTATACACTTATTCGATCTAATTACGATTAGATTTCTAATTATGATTAGATCGAAACTAAATCCGGTTTAGTGATACATGTATATTAGACAAAGACCCTAGGATTTACAATATAGTGCGCAGTTACAACGTAGTTTGTAATTGACATTGGGAAGCGCACTATAAGATGTATATCCTTAAATAAAGTTCCTGGTCAAGATTTACTAACATGGGTCGGTTAGTAAAATCCGCTGAGACCACTACATGTCGTATATCGTGACTTGGTCCGATGGTTTATCCCAATGAACCATGAGTCTCGGGAGACTCGTATAGACATGTAGGTGTTTATTTGATAAACACTGAACAACTCACTAAAGATTTCCTAATAGATGGTACACCAACGTCAATAGGAATCTTCTCGAGTTGAGCGAGCATAGTGGTCCTTTGACTTGAGATATCACAGTGGGATATATGAGTTATCCTCCACACTTTGATGGCAGTCACGTCACCGATCTATTTAGATCAGACCTCCATCTGTTCATTGGGTGTGGACTGATGCTCATGATATCCAGTGCGTATCAAGATAGGATCTGTCAGTCATGTGTACAGGGCATAAGCATCCTCACGTGTTTACGATCTAGTAAATCCATGGCCGTGGTATAACTTTGGAAATCAGTTCCGAATGTTATTTAGAGATCGTAAATTGAAAGTCGACTATATTATACTGAACGGATTTGACGTTCTCATCTATATCTCAGGTATAATATGGATAGTCTGTGACGGAGGGATTATACGTATGCAATGACCTCGGCTTTCATAGTTTAGCGAGATTATCTGTGGTCGTCATAATCCATGAGTGGGTGGATTATGGACACAAAATTGGATTTCGTGACGGATAAGCCTAAACTTATAGAGTCCCACAATATGAAGTGTACTCGTTGAGCACTTAGGCAACGCGATATGAATAATACAGATTATTCATAATACTTCATCGGATTAAGTGAGTTAATTCGAATGGTTTAATCGGTTAAATGATAACACATGCATTGGGGGATTTTGGCCTATCGTAATTATTGTGTATTTGTATTTGATACATAATACGATTAGATACACATTAATTATTCGTCAAATGGGATTTTGACACATGCCATAAATATATGTATTTGTTATTTATTGTAAATAAAAATACATATATAATAATAATTATATTAATTGATTATTTGGATAATTAATTGTTAAATATTTAAATGATTAATTAATAAATTTTTTTCATAAATGTTATGAAATTTGTCCAATTATTATTGGTTCACATGGCATGATTTATTGAGCTTAAGTGTTCACATTTAATTTGTCCAACTAAAGCTTATCTTATCTTTATTTTTAATTTAATGAAATTAAAAATATAAAATGACCAAAATGGCCCTAGGTAAGTCGGGTAAGGTGATTTTTTAAATTAAAAAATTTTTATTTTACTTCCATAAGAAGCTCCATGGCCGAAAGTCACAAGAAAAAATGGGTTTCAAATTTTGTTTGACAAATCCATGGAAAAAGTGAAGAAAAATCAAGAAAATGCTTAAGGAAATTTGGAGTATTAAAGGTAATATTCAAAACCCCCTAAGCTTGAAATTAGTTTCTTGTTTCTTGATTTCTTAGAATGGTTCTATGGTTTCTTTACTTGTAAAATTGGGGCTTTTTGGTTGTGGATGATGATTTCGAAGTGTTGGCATGTGTGAAGTAGATTTTGGATGATATTATGGTAATATTGATCCAATTTGTTCATTTGATGACATGTTGTCATTCTAGAGTGTTATGGCCACTCTTGTAATGCCTAGAATTATTCTTGGGTGGTTCATATGTGGTGACTTGAGTTGGTGTTTTGATTAATTGGATTAATCTTGAAAATTTGGATTTAAAGCATTAAAAATTGGCAATTTCGTTTTCTGTTTCAGACCTGGAATATCTGATATTTTGGTGATGAAAAATATGTCTTATGAATGTATTGGATGTGTTTTTGGAGTTGGAACAATTGCCGGGAAGTGTTTCGGATTTGAAATAAGCAAAAACGGCCAAAAACGGTGTTACCGGGTGACTTTTGAGCCAACCGGGTGACGGTTGTCCAAACAATGAATTTGTCACTGTTTGGGCAGCCCATGAATTGCCCTAACACCATTGAGGTTGACTTGGGCAGTCCCCATAAGTGTTGGATGGTCGGTTTGGTTAAGAACGCGTTTTGCGTCATTTTACGGAAAAATATTTTTCGTAAAAGTTTCGCGACGTTTCCTTTATATTTATGTCGCTATTTGATATCGAATAAATATGTTTAGGTGAAATATGAATAAATTATTGATATTAGATATTGAATAATTTATTCAGTAATTTGAAAAAGTTTTAAATTACGATTTCACCCGAACCGCGCTTCCGCCGCACCCATTCCCCAAAACCCCAACAAAAATGGTATCAGAGCAGGTCTGATGCTTCATCCATTACATTATTCATGCTTGATATTTGATATTTAATCCAATTTTAATGTTTACACATGCATATAATCTATATATGTTTCTTGACTTTTCGGTTCTACGCTAACGGAAATGTAACGAAAATTTAATGGTTAAATTGAGTTATGTTTTCTATAGGTAGAATTGAATTGTTTAGAAAATGATTAAGATTAAAATTCTGCATTTTATGTAGAGTATAACTTCCTGAGGAAAATCCCCGCTTAAAAATAAGGCTATAAAGTGATTTGTATTGGATACATATTTCTTGGTCCGTCTTGTCAATACGGTTTATGAGTATCTTTCTATAACTGCATCCGAGATCGTGCCAAAGCTGTGAGGGTGTAGGTTATGGGATTTTATCCATGCCGGTTGTATATTGATACTAGACAAATTCAAGTGAAAGTGGAAATCCTGAACGTGGCAAAGCTGTCAGGACTACATCGGTAGCTTGAGTTTGTCATTGACAAGTGAAGCCTTGATACGCCTCATTGTGAACGTGCCAAAGCTGTCATAACGAGAAACGGTCAGGACCAAAATCAGGAGTCACTAGTGAGTGATTGACAATGAGTTGTCTACTTAATGAATATACGTAGTCGAGATCGTGCCAAAGCTGTGAGTCGAAATATATTCATGGGTCCCTACTCTCATTATGGAATTCGATTTAATTATCGAATTCCCATTGTCCATTGGGATTACGGTATTACGAAAAGTAGTGGGAAACACTGCTAGGTTAAAAATCTGTAACTAAGGCAGTGCATAATTTTATGGAAAATTCTGCTTCGTTTTCTTTTATTCTATATTGTTTATAGAATTATACTTCTAATCCACTGCATAGCATATTACTTGAATATGTTTTCTGACTTTACTTATGGTTGCGTAGTTCTAGAATAGGTTCTAGAATGACAGTAGACTTAGATATTGTTAGATTAGTTCAAACCATCGGGAACTGTTGTTCCGATTTTCTTAAAAATCAAGATGGTTAGTGACTTAGTTACTATGTCACGATTAGTAATCTAAATAGATATATGTTTTAGGATATAATTATCTAGAAATAATAGTTTCTTATGCAGTAAGAATTGACTTGAATTTGTTCATGTCTCGAGATTCTTGACTGCATTAAGAAAACCCCATTAGTATTTTTTTTATCTTATAATGACATTTCTTGGCTCTTAGTGACTTTTAGAAGTCACGTGTCTGACATAGTTTGCTAATCAATCATTTGCCATTATTGTGAATAATTGAATGCAAATTGTAAAGATAAAGAAATGAGATATATATAGTTGTGTATAGAGAATATCGATTCTCACAATACGACAATTATATGTATTGGATACCGGATCTCCCATCTAGTTATTTAAAATAATGTTTAGTGATTGTTTTGATATTTGATATCAGAACTTGCGACTATTGGATAGTTACTTGTTCTATATAAACAGTTGTTACATATTTTAATACGACTAGTAGTGTCATTGATATAAAGATAAACATTAAGAAAATGTTCAGTTAACTAAATAACTTAGAATCGTGCTTTATGACTTTTTATCACATAAGCATTAGATGATTGTCCCTTATGGTAAAGGATGGTCTGATATGAGTTCACACTACATATCATTATCCATTTAATGAATATTGTATTCACGATATGATTAAATCTCATTTAACCAATGATCGTCATTAGACCACAGATTTATTAGACTAATACATTGGATGTGTGTAGTTTAATGAATTAGTAATTACCTTAGATAGTTTTCTTTACTCCGTAACTTAGTTAATGAATTGTCTTGACTTAGTTACGTGTTTCTAATAGAGAACATGTTGAACGTCTTGAATTGTTCGAGAACTTTCAATATGTTTCTGATGAAACACGGATATAATATTTTTGAATGGTTCAAAGATATTCTATTTGAAGTGTTGAAAACTATAAAATTCATCGTGTGTCTTTGAATTGTTCAAAGATGTTTGATATGATCAAACATATGAATTTATGGTAATTAGTTCTAACTTCTAAGATTATTTAATGAATATGATTCTTACTCAATATTAAACTTCCACGATTCCATTTTGATGGAATTGGTCAGTGGGAGTAATTCAATCTTATATGATTTGATTCATTAATATTGAGTGTTACCGAATTAGTTTCAATACTCTTGGGGTTATGCTCCAGTAACTCTAATTTATCTCTTTAATTATGGTTCCATTTGTTCCTACAGTTACATATATGATATGTATAGTGGAAAATTCGAATCTTGAAAAGTTTGAGATTTGAAACTTTCTTTTGTATAATTGTTATATAATTGAAAGTACTTGCGCCTCGGAGGTATAAGTAAAGTTTATCATTTATTCTAATTAATAGAATATTGTATTCTATTTGATAGAATATCTTTTCTACGATCCCGAGCAATAAAATTATTTTATTATTTGGCGTGTAACATCAGATGTTGAAGATTGTAGAAAAGACTTGACTTATCGAAATCAAATGTGAGAATGATAAACTGTAATGGAACTACATAATTAATTAGATGAAATGACCCTACGATATCTTCTGTATAAGTCCAATAGGATGTCAGAATCATCAGTGGGAGTTTCACCGTTGATTCTACTAAACTAGTGGAATCAGTTGCAACTTATGAAGTATTGACTTATGAAGTTGCATAGTGACCCTATAGATTAGAAGTTTTGATATTAGTGTAGTGCTTGCAGTTGTCTTATAGTATTTTAGATTTGATCTTGTAATACATAGACAACTTTAATTGCTATAGCACAATACTAATATAGCGTATGAGTCATATTGATGTGGAATTAGGATTCTACAAAATATGAATGATGTTGGCTAAGGAAAACGGTTGGGTTTGTTGGACATACTCGATTTGTTAAAGCGGGCTAACTTGTTGTTGCCTACCTCTTGAGTGCTAGGTGAGCTCTTGAGGGCCATGAGTATGTGATATACATTGAGATATATATATGATACCTTGGATTGGCACTAGAGCAAGTGGGAGAAATTGTTAGGGTTGGTACTCGGAGTGCCAATCTGGATCGTATTTATGTCCGATTCATAAATACGAGCAATTATTTTTTCCATAATATTACTAATTTAATGGTAGGACGTTTGTCTTTTATACACTTATTCGATCTAATTACGATTAGATTTCTGATTATGATTAGATCGAAACTAAATTTGGTCTAGTGATACGTGTATATTAGACAAAGACCATAAGGTTTACAATATAGTGCACAGTTACAACGTAGTTTGTAATTGACATTGGGAAGCGCACTATAAGATGTATATCGTTAAATAAAGTTCATGGTCAAGATTTACTAACACGGGTCGGATAGTAAATTCCACTGAGACCAGTACATGTCGTATATCGTGACTTGGTCCGATGGTTTATCCCAATGAACCCTGAGTCTCAGGAAACTCGTATAGACATGTAGGTGTTTATTTGATAAACATTGAACGACTCACAGAATATTTCCTAATAGATGGTACACCAACGTCAATAGGAATCTTCTCGAGTTGAGCGAGCATAGTGGTCCTTCGACTTGAGATACCACAGTGGGATATATGAGTTATCCTCCACACTTTGATGGTAGTCACGTCATCGATCTATTTAGATCAGACCTTCGCATGTTCCTTGGGTGTGGACTGATGCTCATGATATCCAGTGCGTATCAAGATATGATATGTCAGACCTGTGTATATGGCATAAGCATCCTCACGTGTTTACGATCTAGTAAATCTATGGTCGTGGTATAACTTCGGAAATCAATTTCGAGTGTTATTTAAAGATCGTAAATTGAAAGTTGACTATATTATACCGAACGGATTTGACGTTCTCATCTATATCCCAGGTATAATATGGATAGCCTTTGACAGAGGGATTATACGTATGCAATGACCTCGGCTTTCATAGTTTAGCGAGATTATCTGTGGTCGTCATAATCCATGAGTGGGTGGATTATGGACACAAAATTAGATTTTGTGACGGATAAGCCTAAACTTAGAGAGTCTCACAATATGAAGTGTACTCGTTGAGCACTTGGGCAACGCGATATGAATAATACAGATTATTCATAATACTTCATCGGATTAAGTGAGTTAATTCGAATGGTTTAATCGGTTAAATGATAACACATGCATTGGGGGATTTTGGCCTATCGTAATTATTGTGTATTTGTATTTGATACATAATACAATTAGATACACATTAATTATTCGTCAAATGAGATTTTGACACATGCCATAAATATATGTATTTGTTATTTATTGTAAATAAAAATACATATATAATAATAATTATATTAATTGATTATTTGGATAATTAATTGTTAAATATTTAAATGATTAATTAATAAATTTTTTTCATAAATGTTATGAAATTTGTCCAATTATTATTGGTTCACATGGCATGATTTATTGAGCTTAAGTGTTTAAATTTGATTTGTCTAACTAAAGCTTATCTTATCTTTATTTTTAATTTAATGAAATTAAAAATATAAAATGACCAAAATGGCCCTAGGTAAGTCGACTAAGGTGATTTTTAAAGTAAAAAAATTTTCTTTTGCTTCCAGAAGAAGCTCCATGGCCGAAAGTCACAAGAAAAATTGGGTTTCAAATTTTGTTTGACAAATCCATGGAAAAAGTGAAGAAAAATCAAGAAAATGCTTAAGAAATTTGGAGTATTAAAGGTAATCTTCAAAACCCCCTAAGCTTGCAATTAGTTTCTTGTTTCTTGATTTCTTAGAATGGTTCTATGGTTTCTTTGCTTGTAAAATTGGGGCTTTTTGGTTATGGATGTTGATTTGGAAGTGTTGGCATGTGTGAAATAGACTTTGGATGATATTATAGTAATATTGATCCAATTTGTTCATTTGATGACATGTTGTCATTCTAGAGTGTTATGACCACTCTTGTAATGCCTAGAATTGTTCATGGGTGGTTCATATGTGGTAACTTGAGTTGGTGTTTTGATTAATTGGATTAATCTTGAAAATTTGGATTTAAAGCATGAAAACTTGGCAATTTCGTTTTCTGTTTCAGACTTGGAATATCTGATATTTTGGTGACGAAAAATATGTCTTACGAATGTATTGGATGTATTTTGGGAGTTGGAACAACTGCCGGAAAGTGTTTCGGAGTTGAAATAAGCAAAAACGGCGTTACCGGGTGACTTTTGAGCCAACCGGGTGACGGTTGTCCAAACAGTGAATTTGTCACTGTTTGGGCAGCCCATGAACTGCCCTAACACTATTGGGGTTGACCTGGGCAGTCCCCATAAGTGTTGGGTGGTCGGTTCTGTCAAAAACACATTTTGCAGAAAAATATTTTTCGTAAAAGTTTCGCGTCGTTTCCTTTATATTTATGTCGCTATTTGATATCGAATAAATAAGTTTAGGTGAAATATGAATAAATTATTCATATTGGATATTGAATAATTTATTCGATAATTTGAAAAAGTTTTAAATTACGATTTCGCCCGAACCGCGCTTCCGCCACGCCCATTCCCCAAAACCTCAATAAACTGTTTGTGCAGAGAACTACTGTTCTGCCAAATGGTCAGACAGAAGAACCACATCAGTTTGAAACTGTCTTGAACTAGCAGACTCAAAATACCATAGCTCAAAATGTCATTCTGCAAAGGATTGAAGCAAAGATGGATAGGGTTGTCACAAGCACAAAAGCTCAAAAAGAAAGGTTGATAGCTTTGCTGCACAAGTTCAGCATCTTTACAATAAGCTTCAACGATAAGTTGCTCAACTTGACGCAAATCTTTGACAGATGCTACAATAAAGAAACTTTGGTTATGATTTTAACCAAAAGGAAGTTGTGATCAGAAGATTAAAAACTCAATTGGCAACAACTGATGTAGACATGGTTCCACAACAACCAACCTTCTTTCCACAATCACCTACTATGTTCCCAACCTTTCCAACCACTACATACAACCGATTTTACTAACCACCGTCATTTCCAGAAGAACCCAAACCTTTCAAAATGACCCACGAGTTTTTTGAGATTCGGAAACTCAGAGACCACAAAGAACCAAACCGATACCTTCACATGCTTCGTCCCCAAGAATGGAAGAAAAACCGTCCACACAACCACTACCTAAACATCAAAAACCCACTGTCTCGTTATCAGACATTCCTTCTACCTTATCACATCAACCACCATACCAGTTAACTTCACAACATGTTAAAGAACTTTTTTTGAACCTATTCATGAACCCGTCAAGTTCATTCATGATCCTTCGAACCAGCCTGTCTCTCGGCTTGTTAATGAAACCTCCTCAGAAGAGGAGATCTTTGAATCAACCTCAGAAGTGTCAATTACATCTCAGTCTCAGACTTATGATTCTGAGAAAGATCTTGCTGATATCACAACCTTGCTTATGGTAACTTCCACTAGTTCCAATACTCAGCAGCAGACTTATACAAAAGAAGAACTAGATGAACACATGGAAGAACAGTCGCCGCCAAAAGAACCAACTAAACCAGCGAGTGGTCCCTGGTTTACCTTTGATGGACTTCCACCGTCCAAATGGTGTGATAAAATTCATGAGATGGCTGCTTGGATTGATTTGTAGATGACCAAGCCAAATACGACTCTCAATGAACTACTTAAAGAGTTCTCTATTGAATTCACAGGATCTTTTAGAGATTGGTTTCAATCTCTTGGAGCTTACAGACATATGCATTTCATTCAGTATGAGTCTGCAGGCTCTGTCCTCAGATTAATTCACATGGAGTTCCTTGGAGATGTCTCAGCCATTGACAAACAAACGAGAAAAGACTATTTCCAGATGAAATGTTGTTCGTTGAAAACAACAGACCTGCATTTCCACTATCAGCGTATGTCCCAGAAGTATCACCTTCTGAATGTCGTGAATGATGCCAACCTTTGACATACATATGTTACTTCTTTACTAGTTGAGCTACAGTTAAAAATTCAAAAAATGATTCTCCAGAATAAAATAGAAATGAAAGACATTTCTCTGGGACAACTTCACCAGATGGCTCTCATAGCCCGCGAAAGGCTCTGTGAAAATCAAGACATGTTCAAGATGATGCTTAAACAGCGAAAGCCTTTGAAGTCAACTTGCCAAAAGTCTTATCTTGAGATCAAGTGTAAAGACAAGAACTGTACTTGTCCATCCAATAAGAAATCCCAATTTCAGAAGTATGGCAAGAAAGTGAAGAAGTTCATGAAGAATGACTTCAAACAAAAGTTTAAGTTCTTCAAGAAGAAATAATTTTATTGCCAAGGAAAAACATCCAGCAGATGTTTCATCTGCGGAAAGACAAGGCATTTCTCCAAGAGTTGTCCTAATAAACCAGACAATACAGTTAAACTAATTGATCAGATTCATCAGAGCACACTCCTCAATCTTGAGGATGCTGAAATTGAATCATTGTTCTCTGAACAAGAAGAATTCACTGCAGACACAGTCTTTGCCATTGCTTATTCTTCTTTAGATTCAGAAACATCTATTGATGATGAGTTTTCTGATTACATATATGCCTATTGTTCGCAACCTTGTAATCTTTTTTCCAACCTCACAATCTAAAAAACTGTTCCCATTCCATTGGTCCAGATTCAAATTCTGCCATCCAAATACGACCTACCTATTTCCCTGATTGGTTTTATTGATATTGGTGCTTATAAGAGTATGATGAACCTTGTAGTTCTTCTACAATAATTTTGGAGAGAACATCATGAATATTTAAAGGCTGCAGATGGAAAAGTATTCAAAACTAATCTAATTACCAAAAGACATATTGGTATTCAGTTCTTCCCAGAGTGCAAAGTTTGTACAACAGTGTTAGGAACAAATCTTTCGGATAAAGATTTGCTTATTGGTTTTGATGTTTATCATCAAGCTAAAAAGCTTGAAATATTTCCTGATGGTATTCGTTTTAAACGTTCAATCAAGTCCTTCACTACCATCCCTAAACTGTTTGCCTTATCAGAAGCTCCACATGACTATTTTGTCATTTCTAATAAGCTTTTCTCTTCCCGTTGTGAATCTCATTCACAATTCAACCATCTAGCACATTTATGGAAAAATCGGAAGTTATTTCTTAAGTTACCCAATGAAGACATCGTTAGGGTTGGTGCTCGGAGTGCCAATCTGAATCGTATTTATGTCTGATTCATGAATACGAACAATTCATTTTTCCATAATATTACTTATTTAATGGTAGCATTTATTGTCTTTTATATACATATTCGATCTAATTACGATTAGATATCTAATTATGATTAGATTGAAACTAAATCTGATTTAGTGATACGTGTATATTAGACAAAGACCCTAGGATTTACAATGTAGTGCGCAGTTACAACATAATTATAATTGACATTGGGAAGCGTCACTATAAGTTAATATCCTTAAATAAAGTTTCTGGTCAAGATTTACTAACACGGGTCGGTTAGTAAAATCTGTTGAGACAAGTACATGTCGTATATCGTGACTTGGTCCGATGGTTTATCCCAATGAACCATGAGTCTCGGGAGACTCGTATAGACATGTAGGTGTTTATTTGATAAACACTGAACGACTCACTAAAGAATTCCTAAAAGATGGTACACCAACGTCAATAGGAATCTTCTCGAGTTGAGCGAGCATAGTGGTCTTTCGACTTAGGATACCACAGTGGATATATGAGTTATCCTCCACACTTTGATGGCAGTCACGTCACCAATCTATTTAGATCAGACCTTCGTCTGTTCGTTGGGTGTGGACTGATGCTCATGATATCCAGTGCGTATCAAGACAGAATTTGTCAGTCTTATGTACAGGGCATATGTATCATATAAATGTTTATGATCTAGTAAATCAATGGCCGTGGTATAACTTCGGAAGTGAGTTTCGAGTGTTATTTAGAGATCGTAAATTTGAAAGTCGACTATATTATACCATAAGGATTTGGCATTCTTACCTATATCCTAGGTATAATATGAATAGCCTGTGATGGAGGGATTATGCGTATGCAATGACCTTGACTTGCATAATTTAGCGAGATTATCTGTGGTCGTTATAATTCATGAGTGAGTGAATTATGGACACGAAATTGGATTTCGTGACGGATAAACCTAATCTTAGAGATTCCCACAATATGAAGTGTACTCGTTGAGAACTTGGGCAGCGCGTTATGAATAATACAGATTATTCATAATACTTCTTCGGATTAAATAAGTTAATTCGAATCGTTTAATTGGATAAACGAGAACACATGCTTTAGGGAATATTATCAATTAATAATTAATGTGTATTTGTATTTGATACAAAATTTGATTTGATACATATTAATTAATTATCAAATGAGACTTTGACACATGTCATTAATATATGTATTTGTTATTTAATGTTAATAAAAATACATATATAATAATTATTATATTAATTAATTATTTAGATATTTAAATGTTAAATATTTGAATAATTAAATGATATTCTTTTTCATAATTATTATGAAAAATATTGAATTATTATTGGTTACATGTGGCATGTTTTAATTAAGCTTAAGGTGTGAAAATTTGATTTGCTAACATAAAGCTTGATTTTATTTAATTGAATTAAATTGGAAAATTGACCAAATTACCCCTCCAAAGTCGGTCATTACCAGTTTTAAAGTGAAAAATTTTTATTTTCCCTTCCAAGGGAAGCTATGGCCGAATTTCATCTTCAAAAAACCTCTCCAAATTTGCTTGATGATTCAAGATGGAAAAGTGAAGAAAATCAAGAAAATAGCTTAAGGAATTAGGAGAATTAAAGGTAATTCTTTATATCCCTAAGCTTAGAAAGCATGTTTCTTGTTCTTGAGCATCTAGAGACATTCTAGGGTTTCCTCTTTTCTTTAGAATTTGGGTGTTTTTGATTTGGAAGATGGAATTGAAGTCTTGGAGCATGTGTGAAGTATAATTGAATGATATTATTGTAATATTGGTTCAATTTGATCATTTGATGATATGTTGTCATTTAAGAGTGTTCTGATCACTCTTGTAATGCCTAGAATTATTCCTGGGTGATGTAGGAGCGAAGCGGGATTTACCGTTATACTTATGATGTTCGACGACCATGACACTGTTGGGCTCGCAGCCCGTAGAGAGTACGGAGTAGCCCGCGAGGGACTAAATCGGAGAATAAATGAGTCGCCACCTTGTGTGAACTGGGAAAAGATTTAAGACCGCCCTCACCCCTCGTAAGGGAAGACCTCAAACCGTTGGGTTCAGAATGGTCTCTTACTTATGCCAGTATAATGGACGGGTTCACACAATGGTATAGCCAAGTCTTATGCAGTTCATGCAAGATAATTCAAATAAACACACAAATTTGCACTCCCATAAACATTAATATAAATAAAAGCAAATTAAATCAATGAATACAAGGTACGATAACAAGAGTCATAATAATCAAAAGCAAATAAAGCGTCAATAAATAAATAGCGAATAAAAAAAAGGGTTAGTCACGCATATATGGGTATTTCCCAAGTGGTACGTGGAGTTGTATCCCAAGTACAGACCGCACTACCGTCCATTCGGATTCGGCTACAGAATTTATGTCTGAGTTTCCATCCGATATACCACAAGGGATAATACCACATGTAATCATTAATGCAATGTAAATAAAAAAATAGACATGAAATAATATAATAATGCATATGCGGACAATGAACAAATAAAATAAAGGCGAAATAATAAAATAACGATAAATAGACAAAAATATAAATAACGAAACTAAATGCGAAATAATAAAATAACGAGGAAAGTGAATAAATAAACAAAAAGATAAATAACACTAAATAGATAAAAATGATAATAATAAAATGCCAAAGAAGAAAAAATAATGTGACCAAAAATTTGGTCGTCTTTAATGTAGAACTTCGCATACCCGGCTGGACGTATTTCACGTCTAGCCAGACATGCCGTGTCCGGAACTATAAAACTAAATAGAGTGCCCTCATATCTTACCTTTTAAGTTGCTTTCTTGAAAGTGCGTTAGGCCGTCGCCGGAAGGATTACTAGTTTGCTGTTTCGCTGTTTCGGCTCACTATTTCGTTGTTTCTGCTCTATGTTTGCTGTTTTTGGGCTGCTGTTTGGTTGTTTTTGGGGGCTATTTTTCAATGATTTTGCTACTGTTTTTGGGGTTGTTTTTATGTGATTTGGCTACTGTTTTGGGGGCTGTTTTTTGGGTGATTTGGCTGCTATTTTGGGGGCTGTTTTTTGGTGATTTGACTACTGTTTTTCTGGTTATTTTTTCGGTTTTTCTTTGTTGTTTTCTTCACGTTTTTTTGTTTTTTCCTGTTGGTTTCAGTCATTATTGGTTATTTTTGTTTTGTTCTCGGTTTGGTTAGTATTCTTGGGTGATGGTTGTTCACGGTAATTGGCTGGTTTGGTTGGCTTTTTGGTGTTGTTTGTTCACGTGTTCTGGTTGGTATTTTTGGGTGATGGTTGTTCACAGTAATTGGCTGGTTGGAGGGTTGTTTTTGTGTTTGTTGTTCACGTGTTCTTTGTTGTTTCTTTTCACATTTTTGGCTTGGTTTGTGGGCTGGTATTACCATGAAACAAAAAGAGTAGAGAGACTTAGGGATTTTTTCTCCTTCAAAGATGAAACTTGGTCCCTTTTTATAATGATTTGGATGGATCACCAAGAAGGGAAACAAATCATGGAAAATTATTTTGGAATATAATCTTACAAGGAAACAAATCATGGAAAATTATTTTGGAATATAATCTTACAAATTTAGTGATGGAGATCTCAAATATTTTAAATTGGAAAGTCTTGATGAGGGAATTTGAGCATGTGTTTTGCATGGGATTTCAAATCTTTGCTAAATTGGAAAGTGATTTGATGGGATTTTAGCATGTGTTTTGCATGAGATTTTAGCTATTTGGGAAGGTTTGGGCGTGTATGGTGTCTTTTGGTCATTGGGCGTGTGGTGCATGGGCTTTGTGTGGTGTTTGGAGTGGGCATGGATTGTATGGGCTTTCATGGTTGCATGGGTTTTGGGCCGAAGATAAGGTTTGAAACAGAAACTGCCTGAGCGAATATGAGGCTGGCTAGTGAGTCCGAATCTAATGAGGTGCTAATTTTGGTGTTTTTCATTCCGGCATTCGTTTCCCGTGACTTTTCAAGTAGTGCCTCCATACGAGGCTCATCATTGGGCTCATGCAAAAATGCAGTGACTATAGGTGCTTCATTGGTGGTGGCTTGGATTGGTGTTGTGATTAATGTGATTAATGTTAAGAAAATTGGATTAAAGCATGAAATATTGATATTTTTGGTTTCTGGATCAGATCTGGAAAACTGGGTTTATGGTGATGAAAATTATGTCATATAAATGTATTGGATGTGTTTTGGGTATTGAAACAATTGCCGGAAATTGTTTAGGAGTTGAAATAAGTGAAAACGGTGAAAAACGATGTTACCGGGTGACTTTTGAGCCAACCGGGTGACGGCTGCCCAAACAGTGAATTGGTCACTTTTCGGGCAGCCCATGAACTGCCCTAGTACTTTTGGGGCTGACCTGGGCAATCCTCATGTGCATTGGGCGGTCGGTTCGGTCAACAACGTGTTTTATGCCATTTTGCGGAAAAATATTTTCGTAAAAGTTTCACGATGTTTCTTAACTATTTATGTCATTATTTGATATTGAATAAATATGTTGTGAAATATGAATGGATTATTCATATTAGATATTGAATAATTTATTCGGTAATTTAAAAAGTTTTAAAATTACGATTTCACCCGAACCGCGAGCTTCCGCTCCGCCCGCACTTAAACCCCAACAAAAATGGTATCAGAGCAGGTCTGATCCTTCATCCATTACATTAGTCATGCTTGATATATGATATATAATCCAATTTTGATGTTTGCACATGCATGTAATTTAGATATTTCTTGACTTTCAGTTCTACGGTAACGGGAAACGTAACGGAAATTTAATGGTTAAGTTAAGTTATGTTTTCTAAGGTAGAATTGAAATGTTTAGAAATTTATCTAGATTAAATTCTGAATTTGATGTAGAGCAATGTTTTCTTGAGGAACATCCCCACTTAAATATGACAGTAAAGTGATATGTATTGGATGCATATTTCTTGGTTCGTCTTGTCAATACGGTTTATGGGTATCTTTATATGGATGCATCTGAGAAAGTGCCAAAGCAGTGAGAGTGTAGTTGATAGAATTTTATCGACGCCATATGTATATTTGATACTAGACAAATTCAAGTGAATGTGGAAATCATGAACATGCCAAAGCTGTTAGGACTACATCGGTAGCTCGAGTTTGTCATTGGCAAGTGAATCCTCGATACGCCTCCTTGTGAACGTGCCAAAGTTGTCATAATGAGAAACGGTCAGGACCAAAATCAGGAGTCACAGTGAGTGTGACTGACAATGAGTTTTCTACCTAAGGAATATACGTAGGCGAGATCGTGCCAAAGCTGTGAGTCGAAATATATTCATGGGATTGTAGGCACTGCATTTTTGCATATAAGTCCCGATGATGAGTCTCGTATGGAGACACTACCTCTTTAATTGTGAAAGCCGCTGGAAACGAACGTCGGAATGGAAGAATCAAGAATTGACATTATTATTGGATTTAATTCGTTGGATTAGCTTCGGGTTCGCTTATTGGACCTCCGTTTCAAAACACACCCTTAGCCCAAAACCCCATAAACCACTCACTAAGCCCACACATCATTAAACCAAACTCCCAAGCCCACAAAATGGACCAAAGTCACGCCCAAACAAGACCCTAAGCTACATGCCCAATACACCTTCCAAATTAACAAAATCACACATTAAACACATGCATAAATCAAGCCAAATCCCCTTCCTAAATTAAAGAAATCCCATGGATCCCTTCCCTAATTAAAAGATACAAATCAAATCATATCCCTAACTAAAAAAGAATAAATCAAATTAAATCAAATCACTTCCTTAATTAAAAGATTTTTCCATATCACATGCTAATTAAAAATATCTCTCATTAATGCACAAATCATTTTCCTTCTCAAACAAGGATAGCCCCCATCCATTTGCCTATAAAAAGAACCATTCACCAACACATTAAACCCATAGCTCATTCATCTTAACTCACACAAAAAGATAGCATCCAGACGGCACCAGAAACCCTAGGACCTCTCCATCAACGCCACATTGCTCCTAACTTCATCAGCCCTTCACACTCCACTACACGTACTGCCTTCATCACGCCACACTGCCCCTAACCATCCAACGACTCAACGCCACTGCCCCTAGCCTTCATCAGCCCCCTCACACGCCACTGCCTTCATCACGCACACAGCTCTAACCAGCCAACAACTCCACGCCACACAACCCTCAAAGCCACGCATCAACACCTAGCCAAACCCAACTGATGCCATTCAATTCACGCATCAACACATAAGCATACTCCACTCACACACAAAGTCATCAAACACAAACCCTTTCATGTGATATGCACAATCAACAACCCCCCACTTCACGTTAAATCCTTCACCAGTCATTTACGCACAGCAGACCCCTCACACAGCTCACGTACTCTTCAACACCAAAACAGCAGCCACTCACGCACCAAAACAGCAGCCACTTACCACCAAAACAGTCCCCGAATTAACCAAAAACTGCACCCAAAAACCGCCCAAAACAGTCCCACTTTACCGCAAAATAGTAAGCCAATACCGCAACCAGAAACAGCCGTGAAACGGAGTGAAAACAGCAGCCTAAACAGTGAAATAGCGAAGGAAAATGTTGGATTAGTGAACTAGAGGAGTTGCGGAATATCAACCCTTACGACGGCCGTATAACGCGCTTTCGAGAGCGACAAAAGAGGTTAGACCTGAGGGCACTTTCTTTATTTATTATCTTTCATTTCTTTTATTTATTTTAATATATTATCGCATGAGAGTCGTTTGTTGATGCATGATGTGAATTCCGGGTGCACGGAATGCGTGTTCTCTTTTGTGGTATATCGGATGGAAACCCGGACGTAAATTCTGTAGCCGAATCCGAATGGACGGTAGTGCGGTTTGCACTCGGGATACAATGCCACGTACTACTCAAGAGACATACGTATTCCGTTTCATCCAAACTTTGTATTCGAGCATGATTAGGTTGCTAGTACGTTATTTATTATTAAAGCATGATTTAGTCTAGTTTATTGTTTATTTTAAGCATGATTATGTTACTTCTTTATGCATGATTTAGTTCCTTAATTTTGCATTAGTAGTTTAGTTTATGTTTATGTTGAAGTAATTTTTATTTGTTCTTTGAGTTGGATGATTCAACATGCTCGTTATGTGATATTATATGCTTGCCGTTATAATGACTTATTTTTAAAGCATGCGAACTTTGTCATATGATTTATTTTGATGAATGCGGACTAGATCTAAGTTACCTTTGAGCATATATGTTGCGTAGATTCAGTTAATTTATTGCACAAATCATATCATTGCAAGTGGTATAAGTAAGGGACCATTCTGAACCCAACGGTTTGAGGTCTTCCCTTGCAAGGGGTGAGTGCGTCCTTAAATCAATTTCCCGGTTCACACCGGGTGGTGACTCCATGTTATTTCTCCGATTTAGTTCCCCCGCGGGCTATTCCATACTCCCAACTAGGCGACGAGCCTAGAACAGCGTCGCCGATTTCTGTGTCCTACAGTCTGGCGACTCCACTGGGGATAGAGAATTGACCCCGAAATAATGTCTTGTAGTGATTTTGATTTGTGCTTTAGTTAACCGTGTCTATAATGTGTTGAGGGGGTTTAATCAAAGGCATTATTAAGGCTAGGTGATGGTTTGGTGTCTTCCTTCATTCACTACCTTTCTATAAGGAAAAGCTGTGAAGGCACCTAGATAATCATTTACTTGTAGCTCGTTGTGACAGACTAGTTTGGAGGACTCGTTGTTTATTCCTGTCACCAATGCGATAAGAGCCTAAGAGACTTGGGTATTTAAGAGAGTTCACTCCACCCTCTCTCTGGGGAATCTACAGTGGGAAATCCATTAGACAGTTAGTCACACACCGTAACTCGTCGGCACGTACCGTAAGGTATAAAAAAGGTGCGTCCACTTGGTCGTTTGAACCATTGAGTGGGGAGTCATAGTTGTGGGCAATCCTTCATCAACGAGCGCCTTTGTCTATACCCCTATAAACCCACATGTGAACCTTAGTTGTAGGACTAATAGAAATTATCTCTTTATGTTTATGTTTAGGACCATCGTCATTTGGATCCAGTTGGACCTTTTGTCATGACGTATGGGCTTGTTGGGCCATTTAAACTGGGACGAGTCTGTGCTTTATGGAAATTTGGTCAAAAGCTTCTAAAATGCCTATGGGCCATTCTATGTTTAGGCCTTTTATCATTTGAAGTTGTTTAGCCATGTTATCGCAAAAGTGTAAACCTGTTGGGCCTTTTCAACTGGGACAAGTTTTGCACCGTGCAATAGTACGGTTGAATACTTCAGAATGATAATGGGCCGACTTATATATTCCATATATCGCACGCATCTCATGCATCTCATGCATACATGCATCATGTTAACCCATGTGTCTTAAAAGCCATCATAGATATCCGTTGGGTTAGGAAAAAGAAGACTTGTCAACGAAGAGTTTAGCAAAAATGGATATATCGGGGAAAAGGAAGTCGAGAAGCATAAAATTTTACGGCAAGGATAAAAAGACCATGGTGGGCCAAAAAAAAAAGGAAAAAAAAAAAGAGAAAAAGAAAAAAGAGATAGAAAAAAAAGAAAAAAAAAATTGTTTGTTTTTAGTCCTTAATAGTTAGACATAAGTCCAATGATGAAATCGTTTGCTTTAGGGTGAAATCTTAGAAACGATAAACTCTTGATGTGCTTTTATCTGATACTTTGAGTGATTGATCTATGTTAGACTCGTAAGCACTTCACTACAGGTTCTTAGCGGTGAACACCTGAGTAGTTGGCAAGGTGACTAGTTGAAGAAATTGTAGTTCGGTGAATGACAGTTTACTTAGATGTCTATCTTTATTTGCTTATGTTATGATGTGTGGTATGGTTGAAAATGAAAGAAAGGTCTCTAAAGAAAAGAATTGAACCACCTATAACCGATAAGCGTGAAGCTACCCATGGGCGAGTATTAGGACCACCATGAGGAGAAACTCTACCTTAAAGGGTAGGTGTGTTAAAAAAAAGGAAGAAAAAGAAAAGAAAAGAAAAAAAGAAGTTCAAAATGAAAAGAAAAAAAGAAAGAGACAAAAGAGAAAGAAAACCATACCACATTGAGCTCGGAAAAGCAATTGCATAGCGTAACTGAGACATCTAGGTTGGTTTGACCCATCGATCTCGATTTTTGAAACGAAATCATTCAGTCGGCTTACTTAAGAATCAAGCTGTGAAAGAACCTTTGCGCACACACACTTTGAGTCTGGCTTAGATCATTTATTCAAAGACTTGGATTTGAGTTGCGTTGAATGTTTTGAAGGTTCTCTGGTTTCAATACTGGGCATTCTTTGAGGACGATAATATGTGTAACTATTGGGACTATTTCATAACATGTGATATAGTATGATGATATGGAATGCCCCACCATGTGGTTCACCTTGACCAAGTGTAAACAGCGGAGAGCAGAAAGCTAAACCAAGACTGGGGGCGACCAGTCTACCACCCCGCAAATAAGGGAAACAACGAGACCTTGAGCCATGAGACAAAAGAGAACCAACAAATCACCAGAATAGAACTGGCAGAAGGAAATTGCAAGCAGACCAAGGCGGCGACCAAAGACTTTTATAGGCGAGAAGCATCGAATATCACAAGGAATACCTAACCCATCAGAATAGGAAACACATTCATGCATGCATGCATACACGTCATATACACGCAATCTTTGTCTTGTTTTTGTTCACAGGTTTTAAAGAAAATGAGAAAGCGGCAAATGCAAGCCAACCAGAAACAGCAACATAGCATCATGATTTTCAGGAATGAATCCCAGGGCCGAGGCCCACACTAACAGCAGTTTGGGGAATGAATCCCAGGGACGAGGCCCACACCGTTAGAGTTTTGGAATGAATCCTAGGGTCGAGGCCCACATCAGTCAGAGTTTTGGAATGAATTCGGGAATGAATCCTAGGGTCGAGGCCCATATCATCAGAGTTTTGGAATGAATCCAGGAATGAATCCTAGGGCCGAGGCCCACACTATCAGCAGTTTGGGGAATGAATCCCAGGGTCGAGGCCCGCATCGTCAGAATTTTGGAATGAATCCCAAGGTCGAGGACCACATCGTCAGAATTTTGGAATGAATCCTTGGGTCGAGGCCCACAGCAGCAGCAGTTTTGGGGATGAGTCCCAGGGTCGAGGCCCACATCAGCAGCAGTTTTGGGGATGAGTCTCAGGGCCGAGGCCTACATCAGCATCAGTTTTGGAGATGAGTCTCAGGGCCGAGGCCCACATCAGCATCAGTTTTGGGGATGAGTCCCAGGGCGAGGCCCACATCAGTATCAGTCTGGGGGCGAGGCCCACATCAGTATCAGTCTGGGGGCGAGGCCCACATTAGTATCAGTCTAGGGGCGAGGCCCACATCAGTATCAGTCTGAGGGTGAGGCCCATACCAGTATCAGTCTGGGGGCGAGGCCCACATCAGTATCAGTCTAGGAGCGAGGCCCACATCAGTATCAGTCTGGGGGCGAGGCCCACATTAGTATCAGTTTGGGGGCGATGCCCAAATCAGTATCAGTTAGGGGCGAGGCCCACATCAGTATCAGTTTAAGGATATAGCATGGGTCGAGGCCCACATCAGTATCAGTTTGGGGATGAGTCCCAGGGTTGAGGCCCACGTCAATATCAGTTTCGGGGATGAGTCTCAGGGCGAGGCCCACATCAGTATCAGTTTGGGGCCGAGGCCCACATCAGTATCAGTTCAGGGTTGAGGCCTACACATCATCAGTGTCAGTCTGGGGGCGAGGCCCACATCAGCATCAGTCTGGGGGCGAGGCCTACATCATCATCAATTTTGAGGGTGAGGCCCACTTTATCAGCGGTATTGGGATGCGTCCCAGGGTCGAGGCGCCCCCATTGTTGGTTGCAGTTCCGGGATGCGTCCCAGGGTCGAGGGCCCACTGCATCATCAGTTGTAGTTCCGGGATGCGTCCCAGGGTCGAGGACCCACTACATCATCAGTTTGAGGGTGAGGTCCACATTGTCAACGGTATTGGGATGCGTCCCAGGGTCGAGGCACCCCCGTTGTTGGTTCCAGTTCCGGGATGCGTCCCAAGGTCGAGGGCCCATTGGATCATCAGTACAGTTCCAGAATGAACAAGCCAGGAATGGCACTCCGAGAATGGAGCACAGTTCGAGAATGAACAAGCCGGGAATGGCACTCCGAGAATGGAGCATAGTTCGAGAATGAACAAGTAGAAAATGGCACTCCGAGAATGGAGCACAGTTCGATAATGAAAAAGCCGGGAATGACACTCCGAGAATAGAGCACAGTTCAAGAATGAACAAACCGGGAATGGCACTCCGAGAATGGAGCACGGTTCGGGAATGAACAAGCCGGGAATGGCACTCCGAGAATGGAGCACGGTTCGGGAATGAACAAGCCGGGAATGGCACTCCGAGAATGGAGCACAGTTCAAGAATGAACAAACCGGGAATGGCACTCCGAGAATGGAGCACGGTTCGGGAATGAACAAGCCGGGAATGGCACTCCGAGAATGGAGCATAGTTCGGGAATGAACAAAGCCGAGAATGGAGCACAGTTCAAGAAATGAACAAGTCGAGAATGGAGCACGGTTCGGGAATGAACAAGCCGGGAATGGCACTCCGAGAATGGAGCAAGGTTCGGGAATGAACAAAGCCGAGAATGGCATTCCGAGAATGGAGCACAGTTTAAGAAATGAACAAGCCGGGAATGGCACTCTGAGAATGGAGCACGGTTCGGGAATGAACAAGCCGGGAATGGCACTCCGAGAATGGAGCACAGTTCAAGAATGAACAAACCGGGAATGGCACTCCGAGAATGGAGCACGGTTCGGGAATGAACAAGTCGGGAATGGCACTCCGAGAATGGAGCATAGTTCGGGAATGAACAAAGCCGAGAATGACACTCCGAGAATGGAGCACAGTTCAAGAAATGAACAAGTCGAGAATGGAGCACGGTTCGGGAATGAACAAGCCGGGAATGGCACTCCGAGAATGGAGCAAGGTTCGGGAATGAACAAAGCCGAGAATGGCACTCCGAGAATGGAGCACAGTTCAAGAAATGAACAAGCTGGAATGTTACTCCGAGAATGGAGCACGGTTCGGGAATGAACAAGCCGAGAATGGCACTTCGAGAATGGAGCAAGGTTCGGGAATGAACAAAGCCGAGAATGGCACTCCGAGAATGGAGCATGGTTCGGGAATGAACAAGCCAGGAATGACACTCTGAGAATGGAGCAAGGTTCGGGAATGGACCACCTCACAATAACGGTTCGGGAATGGACCACCTCACACAGTAACGGTTCGGGAATGGACTACCTCACAACATGGTTCGAGAACGAACCATCACATTATCAGTATCAGTCTTGCCAGGTATGGCACTTTGGGGGCGAGGCCCACATCGCTAGTATCAGTCTTGCCGGGTATGGCACTCTAGTGGCGAGGCCCACATCATTATTAGTGTCGTCGGGTATGGCACTCTGGGGGCGAGGCCCACATCATTATTAGTGTCGCCGAGTATGGCACTCTGGGGGCGAGGCCCATATCATTACTAGTATCAGTTCTTCCGGGTATGGCACTCCTGGTATGGAGATACAGCATCAGTTCTGCCGGGTATGGCACTCCAGGTATGGAGATACAGCATCAATTCTGCCGGGTATGGCACTCCGGGTATGGAGACATCAGTATCAGTTTTGCCAGGTACGACACTCCGGGTATGGAGATATCACCGCGACACTCTAGATATGGAGACGCAACCGCGACACCTAGGGTATGGGGTTTAGCTTGTCAGGTACGGCACTCTGGGTATGGAGACATCATTGCGGCACTCTAGGTATGGAGACGCAACTGCGACACCTTGGGTATGGGATTTAGCACGCCAAGTACGGCATGTGGACTATCGTGGATTATCATGGACTATGTGGACTACCGCGGACTATCGTGGAGTATTTTGGACTACCGTGGACTATCGTGGAATATTATGGACTATGTGGACTACCGTGGACTATCGTGGAGTATTGTGGACTACCGTGGACTATCGTGGAGTATTGTGGACTACCGTGGACTACTGTGGGTTATCGTGGACTATGTGGACTACGTGGACTATCGCGGAGTATTGTGGACTACCGTGGAGTATTGTGGACTATGTGGACTACCGTGGACTATCATGGAGTATTGTGGACTACCGTGGAGTATTGTGGACTAGTGTGGACTATTGTCGACTATCGCGACACCCTAGGTACGGGGTTTAGCACGCCAGAAATGGCACATCATCAATTCAGTTCAGAACAAAAGGCAAGCCAAGTGGCAGCTGGCGAGCCAGGTAAGTGAAAAATGCATTGCACGTACTTTGATAGGATTGTCATTGTCACACACTGCACAAGTCCCATCAAAGTGAGGGCAACTGTAGGCACTGCATTTTTGCATATAAGTCCCGATGATGAGTCTCGTATGGAGACACTACCTCTTTAATTGTGAAAGCCGCGGGAAACGGACGTCGGAAGGGAACAATCAAGAATTGACATTATTATTGGATTTAATTCGCTAGATTAGCTTCGGGTTCGCTTGTTGGACCTCCGTTTCAAAACACACCCTTAGCCCAAAACCCCATAAACCATTTACCAAGCCCACACATCATTAAACCAAACACCCAAGTCCACCAAATGGACCAAAGTCACGCCCAAACAAGACCCTAAGCTACACGCCCAATACACCTTCCAAATTAACAAAATCACACATTAAACACATGCATAAATCAAGCCAAATCCGCTTCCTAAATTAAAGAAATCCCATGGATCCCTCCCTAATTAAAAGATACAAATCAAATCATATCCCTAACTAAAAAAGAATAAATCAAATCACTTCCCTAATTAAAAGATTTTTCCTTATCACATACTAATTAAAAATATATCTCATTAATGCATAAATCCTTTTCCTTCTCAAAGAAGGATAGCCCCCATCCATTTGCCTATAAAAAGAACCATTCACCAACACATTAAACCCCTAGCTCATTCATTTTAACTCACACAAAAAGATAGCATCCAGACGGCACCAGAAACCCTAGGACCTCTCCATCAACGCCACATTGCTCCTAACTTCATCAGCCCTTCACACTCCACTACACATACTGCCTTCATCATGCCACACTGGCCCTAACCATCCAATGACTCAACGCCACTGCCCATAGCCTTCATCAGCCCCCTCACACGCCACTGCCTTCATCACGCACACAGCCCTAACCAGCCAACAACTCCACGCCACACAGCCCTCAAAGCCACGCATCAACACCTAGCCAAACCCAACTGATGCCATTCAATTCATGCATCAACACATAAGCATACCCCACTCACACACAAAGTCATCAAACACACACCCTTTCAAGTGATACGCACAATCAACAACCCATCACTTCACGTTAAATCTTTCACCAGTCTTTTACTCACAGCAGACCCCTCACACAGCTCACGTACTCTTTAACACCAAAACAGCAGCCACTCACGAACCAAAACAGGATCCACTTACCCACCAAAATAGTCCCCGAATTAACCCAAAATTGCACCCCAAAAATCGCCCAAAACAGTCCCACTTTACCGCAAAACAGTAAGCCAATACCGCAACCAGAAACAGCCGTGAAACGGAGTGAAAACAGCAGCCCAAACAGTGAAACAGCGAAGGAAAATGTTGGATTAGTGAATCGGAAGAGTTGCGGAATATCAACCCTTCTGACGGCCGTGTAACGCGCTTTCGAGAGATGACAAAAGAGGTTAGACCTGAGGGCACCTTCTTTATTTATTATCTTTCGTTTCTTTTATTTATTTTAATATATTATCGCATGAGAGTCGTTTGTTGATGCATGATGTGAATTCCGGGAGCACGGAATGCGTGTTCTCTTTTGTGGTATACCGGATGGAAACCCGAAAGTAAATTTCGTAGCTGAATCCTAATGGACGGTAGTGCGGTTTGCACTCAGGATACAATGCCACGTACTACTCAAGAGACATACGTATTTAGTTTCATCCAAACTCTGTATTCGAGCATGATTAGGTTGGTAGTACGTTATTTATTATTAAAGCATAATTTAGTCTAGTTTATTGTTTATTTTAAGCATGAATATGTACTTCTTTATGCATGATTTAATTCCTTAATTTCGCATTAGTAGTTTGGTTTATGTTTATGTTGAAGTAATTTTTATTTGTTCTTTGAGTTGGAGGATTCAACATGCTCGTTATGTGATATTATATGCTTGTCGTTATAATGACTTATTTTTAAAGCTTGCGAACTTTGTCATAGGATTTATTTTGGTGAATGCGGACTAGATCTAAGTTACCTTTAAGCATATGTTGAGTATATTCGGTTAATTTATTGCACAAATCATATCGTTGCAAGTGGCATAAGTAAGGGACCATTCTGAACCCAACGGTTTGAGGTCTTCCCTTGCGAGGGGTGAGTGCGGCCTTAAATCATTTTCCCGGTTCACACCGGGTGGTGACTCCATGTTATTTCTCATGTTTAGTTCCCCCGCGGGCTATTCCGTACTTCCAACTAGGTGGCGAGCCTAGAACAGCGTCGCCGATTTCTGTGTCCTACAGGGATCCACTTTTGACTATGGAATTCGATTTAATTATTGAATTCTCATTTTCCGTTGGGGATTACGATATTACATAAAGTAGTGGGAGACACTGCTGGGTTAAAAATCCATAACTAAAGCAGTGTGTAATATTATGGAAATTACCGCTTGAGTGTTTTCCTTATTTTATATTGTTGATAGAATTTAAACTTCTTATCCACTACATGCATATTATTTGAATATGTTTTCTGAAATAACTTATGGTTGTGCGGTTCTACAATGTAAGTAAACTTGGATATTGTTAGATCAGTCTAAATCATCGGGAACTATTGTTCCGATTTTCTTGAAAATCAAGATGGTTAGTGACTTTGTTGCTAAGTCACGATAAGTAATCTAAATAGATATATGTTTTGGGATATAATTGTCTAGAGAGAATATTTTCTTGTGAAGTAAGAATTAACGTGAATTAGTTCATGTCTCGAGATTCTTGACTGCATTAAGAAAACTCCATTAGGTATTTATTTATCTTATAATGACGTTTCTTGGCTTTAGTGACATTTAGAAGTCACGTGTTTGACACAGTTTGCTAATCAATTATTTACAATTGTTGTGAATAATTGAAGGCAAATTATAAAGCTAAAGAAATGAGATGTGTATAGTTGTGTATAGAGAATATTGATTCTCACAATATGAAAACTGTAGGTATTGGATACCAGATCTCCCATCTAGTTATTTAAAAAAAAAGTTTAATGATTGTTTTGATATTAGATATCAGAACTTGCAACTATTGGATAGTTACTTGTTCTTTATAAATAATTGTTACATATTTTAATATGACTAGTAGTGACATTGATGAAGAGATAAAAAAATTAAGAAAAATATTCGGTTAACTAAATAAATTAGAACAGTGCTTTATGAGATTTTATCACATAAGCATTAGATACTTATTTCGTATGGTAAAGGATGGTCTGATACAAGATCACACCATATATCCTTATCCATTTAATGAATATTGTATTCAGGATGTGATTAAATCTCATTTAACCAATGATCGTTATGTTGGACAATTATGACCCATAGCTTAACTATTTGTACATAACATGGTGTTGTTGTACAAATTAACTATGTGACAAAGGAAATTGCTCTTTTATCATTTGTAATTAGATTACCGGGATATATAAATGATAAAAGTTCATATAATTAGTTCCGAATTGATAAGATATGAGACAGTATCAATCCATGAAGGTTTAATCATTAAAATATCCCTAGTCGGAGTATTATCGAGATTGGACATCGATAATGCAGAATAGACTAGTATTGCACTTGTGCGTGTTATGGGAGCATAACGGCATAGTTCTCATATATTTGTGTATTGGATACTCATGCAAGTGTAATAGGAGGTTGTGTTTACCGATGGTACGGAAACAGCTTCACTCTGGATAGACCCCTCAGAATTCCATTAGTAGTATGACTATGTGTCTATGGAAGTCCGAATCAGGGTAGGTGTATTGGTCTTAACCTGAGACTTGCACCGCTAATACTTGCGACAATCAATATACTTTAGTTTTGGTCGTCCATGGCTTTAACCGGTTCTGTGTACGACGCCTCTTCTGGGTATATTGAGAATTGTAGTGTATTTGGTGTGATGTCGAGATGGAAGTATCACTCCAGTCATATGGAGATGATGGTCACGTAGGATACGGAACTGGTACTCTTATATGCTGCAGCTATCGGGATAATATGACTAGGTCATGATTATCCGATTATAGAGACTAGTTACCAGAGATCCGACATGTGCTTCGTACGGGGCAGACACAATTCCAGTCCCAGGCCTAGCACGTGACATCCGATACTGGATCGCAATACGCTATACTGTCTATATTATGCTTGATACAAATTACATATTCCTTTAAGAATATTTCTGGAGAATTGGGTAGGCACAGTGCTTTGCTAGAAGCCAACCATGTCTTGTAAATCGGAAAAAACGTAGTACGAGGTACATACGTGTTCGGATAGTCCGACGACCGGATTTACTGCCAACATATCCGGGGATCTCATGGGTCGCTTCCTGAAGATTCACCGATGACGTATGACTCAGACATAATTAATCAGGGATTAATTAAAAGAGAGAGAAAATTAATCTAGGATTAATTACGGAGATATTTTATCTGGGATAAAATATTATTTAAGAGAGAGAACGATTAATTTGGAATTAATCGATAAAATAATATATTCGATATATTATACGAAATTAGATTTCGACACGGAATTAAAACTAGATTTTAATTCGGGCGAACGAGTTAATTTAGAATTAATTCGTTAGCGACGTGAATAGTAATTTTGCTAGGCTAATTATTTAATTAAATTTGATTTAATTACGTCGCAACAGAAAATTCGTTAATTTAGAATTAGCGAACCCGAGCCCGGGAGTGTTTGCGGGCCCACTCGCATTTCGAATCGAGTGGGGCCCACAAGTCACATCATGCGTCACATCACTAGTCAACTTATCACTTTAATGTGATGGAAGTTGTTGGTTGACGGTTGAGTGCAAAACACTCAAATGTGATGGTTTGAATGACTAATACCATTTATTTAATTTTGGTATATCATTTAACTTGTTTTTTTAAACAACACACTTCTCTTCCTCTCTCTCTCACATTCGGCCAAGGGCCATTTTTTCTCTCTATTGCTTCTCTTTGCCGAGAACAACAATGATGAACAAGGAAGATTTGTGGCAAATTTTCCAAGATACTAGCACATCCAATGGGTCTTACAAAGGTGATAGGGAAACTCATTCATGAGCATGGAATCATGACCGGCGTAAACACACACGTATAACGCAAGCGCACGTATCGTTCAAGTAGTATAAAAATATCGATCCCACGAGGACTTAATTCCTACTGTTGTTATTAATTATTGAATCTATTTATTTACAAATATCTAATTAGATGGAAGAAGAGAATGATTGTTTGATTGGTTGAAAGTGGTTTGCAAAATTAAATAAATAAAAAGACAAAAGAAAATACTAAGGAAAATAACAAAAGACACAAAGATCTAGGGTCGTGAATCATTCTAATATCATTTAAAAGATGAAGTGGTTATTTTATGTTTGTGTAATAAATCAGTTTACTAACCTGGAACACTAAATTATGCAAAAGCCTCTGTCGATGGTCAGACGCAAATACCCAGTTTAACCCAATTGAACCATATGTCTATGTCAACCAAATTATCTGGATTCATTAAGTTTAAGTTCCAATTATGGCTACCCCCGCCCGACAGGTATATTCCTATCCTGTAAGGAAATCTATTAAAGGGTTATCTATCCTCAAGGAAGATCGTGGGCTATTAAATCTAAGGCTGAAACCTAAAATCCCTATGTCTAGTTCATTTTAGATTTACCACATCAATCTTATTGGTGATCAGACAACAAGAAGCATTAAGCTTAAGACTTAATAAGTAAACCTTTAAATTACCCAAACTATAAAATAACCCCTTATAAACCGGTGATATTAGAATTCATCACAACCCCAGATAACTAACACATAACTAGGGCTAGTAACAACTTAAAAGTAAAAGACATAAAGTAAAAATACTGAAAAGTAAAAGACATAAAGTAAAACTGAAAAGTAAAATAAAATAAAATGCTAAGGTAAAAGGAATTACTTTTACTACTACTAATTTAGATATCTCCCATAAAATAATATATAAACTTGTGATATTATTTTACCAACCGACCAATCTGGCGGTATCCTGATTAAGTAAATTAAGTCCAACCAGCCATATAGGCGGTAATATTTGTCCATAATCCAGCCATAAAGGCGGTACCAAAATAATTTACCAACCGACCAATCTGGCGGTATCCTTGATTAGTCAGGTTTAAACCAGATTAAATTGAATTGCCAACCGACCAATATAGCGGTATCCTTTATTAATCAGTATTTTAAATAGTGAATATATTATTTTTAAGGAGATTAATCTAAATAGTAACAGTAAAAGAATTACCTTTCACCCTAGCTGGGGAAATTACCTCCTCATTACTGAAAAAATAAAAACTAAAAATTAAAGAAAGAAAAGTACTGTGCGTAAGCGTAAAAGTAAATTGCGGAAAGTAAAAACTGAAAAGTAAAGAAAAGAAAGTGCGAAACTGAAAATTAATTACTGAAAACTAAAAATAAAAAACTAGATACAATCTTCTTATTTATTCATTAAGAATTTCAAAGAAGAAAGTATGAATTTTACAAATGAAATGGCTTGGTATTTATAGGCAAAATTTTGCCACCATCAAATCATCCATCAAATTCTCCACCAAATCCATTATTAATTTCTCCACTAATTACTCCACCAAATCCATAATTGCTCCAATAATTTCTTATCTTGTTTGGTGTTGATTTGATAATTTTTATTAATTATTAATTAATTAATATTTTGCTTTGAAAATGATTGATAATGACTTTTAATAATTACACTCCACACACTTCTGGATGGTTCATCAATTCGGTCATGAAATCATCAGAATTCGAAAATATTTTCTCTTTCAAAGTTGTAGATCTTTGAGTCTTCTTTAATCTGGCACTTGAATCAGCTTAATCCAATATCTGAGTAAAAAGTTATGCCCAAAATACGACAGATGCGCAAAACTGGAATTTCCAAAACTGCACTTCGTCAAAACGCCCTTTCAAGTTTCCAATCTCCAAAATTAATATATCAAGTCCAATAATTGCCCTTATTTGACCCATATTTCATCCTAAATGATTTCATTGAGTCCCGATATTATTTTATCTGCAAAATAAACTAAAACACATCAAAACGTTCATCAAACCCGAGAAACTAAACAAAATATTAAGTAAAAGGGGCGGTAAATATTGATATATTTTCCGCTCATCACACCCCAAACCTAACATTTTGCTAGTCCTCGAGCAAAACAAAAATAAAATAACATGAAAATAAAATTAACTAAGCCACTTTCGTAGGGATCACGGTTGCATTTAGCGTATGCAACAAGCCTTTAAACCCCTAGGTGTCCCTAGTGGACGAGTTGTAGTCTCGTGAGGGCTTACAGCAATGATACCCACAAACATTTTTACAAAAGTAAAAAGTTAGTTAAAACTAATGCACACAAAAGCAAAAAGACAAGCGAAAAGAGAATAAAGATGTTAGTGACTAATCAGGTGAAACTTCTACTCCAAGTTACTAGTTGTTTTGTTTCTTTCTAAATTACTAATAAGTAAACTCTCCGATTATTTTTACCATTCTCCATACACAGCCAACAAAATATTAAACAACTCATTTTTGCCCACAACAGTCATAAGTGTAGTTGATAAGAGAGTAATATTTTTGTCCTAAAGTTCTATCAGATTTCACACCTTTTTGCAGCAATGGAATAATTTTTCTGATTTTTCTGATTTTTCTTTGATTTTTTTTTTATTTTTTATTTATATACAATATCTTCCATCTATGTAGCGAGCTTTGGGTCGGTGGCTCCCAAACCAGTTGGCTTTAGGGCACCAGGTGTTAAGACACCCCTACGGACTTAATTACTCAGACTTCAGATATATATATTTTTGCAGCATCTTTGATCCATGTAACGAGCTTTGGGCCAGTGACTCCCAAACCAGTTGGCTTTAGGGCACTAGGTGTTAAAACACCCTTACAGACTTAATAACTCGGATCTCAGACGTTTTTTTTTTTTTTTTTTTTTACTCCATTGCTTTTTGAGATGCTTCCTCCAATTAAACTAGAGCACTGAATATTACAAACTTTTCAATTTTAGCTCATGTCCGTATGTTACTATATATGTTGATAATATCTGTCAACTGAGCATATGAAGATTCCTTTTTAGTCAGTTTTAAGGAGAATTCACAAATTAAATAATTCAAAATGAAATAAACAAAAATTAACTTGTTTCAAAATAGGTTTGAGATACGTCTCAGGAGTGGAAACTCCTTACTCAGCTATCTCTTACCAATTTCACCTTTTAGTCAAAAATAAAAAACACAAAAACGCAAAATATTTTTGTAATTTTTGAAAAATTTTCAATTTTTTTGTATTTTTCGAAAAATTTTGGACTAAAAATAAAAATAACAATACAAACAAGTACTATCAACTATTCCTCACCCCCAAACCTAAATGAGACATTGTCCCCAATGTCTTAAACAGTAAAGAAGAGTTAGAAAATCGTACCTGGTTAGTTGAACTACCGATTAAGATCTATGTCCAGTTTACGCTTCTTACCACGATCGTTGTCTGTCCAGTCCAACTTGGAGAGAATGGGATCGAGTTTTGGTTCAAAGGCTATGATTTGGTCAATTAATTCTTCAGCCTTTGTCGCAGTCAGGAAGATATCATGTACTGATTTCGTGACGAACTCATGTCTTTTGGCTTCTGCAAGAAATACAAACAGAAAATCGAAGAAATGCTCAATGTTAAGTAACCCAATGGGCTTCCGATGAATATTTAAGTGCGCCCATGATGCTACTGTAAACATTTCCTCAAACGTCCCAAGCCCTCCTGGTAAGCAATAAACGCATCTGCAGTATTGATCATTTCATGAATTTGTTCGGGCATTCCAGATACGATGCGTTCATCTCCATTTGTTTGTCCGATTAAGTGTTCGTCCGCCAAAGGTTTTGGAATGATTCCCAAAACATGACCGCCACCATCCTGAACAGCTTTGAAATACTTCCCATCAATCCAAGATTGCCACCGCCATATACCAGGTGCATATTTCGCTCCGCTATGACTCGCCCCAATTCCTTCGCAGCCTCGATGAATTCTGGTTTATTACCAGAATTGATCCACAGAAAACACAAATTCGCTTGATTCGCTGCTGTGAAGTTGCTTCCATTTTCTCTCTCTTATTTAGATGTGTATCTCTGAATGGTTGAAGAGAAAATGCATAGCTGAATTTATAGACCTGGAAATGGGTGAGTAATAATTGCACTAGTATCTGCCAAATGACAATTATTAGATGAACGTTAAAATAAATCGTGAAAAGTCAAAAAGTATAAATCTTGTCGGCGAAAATAAAGATAAACAAAAGAAAAGCAAATCAAAGCAATAATTAAGGCAACAGAATTGTGTACGCAATACGCCACTGTAGTATAAATTCATTAGGATGTGTCTCAAGATTTCATTCCTTACTCAGCCATCTAATGAATTGTTTCTCATCTTTGATTGCCAACACAATTCCTTCTGTCTTAAAATGCTTGTTTGTGCTTTCCCTACAAAAATAACACACAAAATTAAAAATTCTACAACATGTATACACAAAATATAAAAAATTACAACAAATTGCATGGGTTGCCTCCCTGCTAGCGCTAAATTTTTCGTCTTCAGCCAGACGTGACTGAAATTCATCTGTTAAGGAGGTTTCAATGTCGTTTTAGATGTCCGATCAAAACAATCCCGTGAGCGTTGCTTTTGAAGGGTCTCTTCCAACGTAAGGTGGCAAAAAGAGTTTTGTGTCCCATTCAGTGCTCGTGCCACCTTTTTGCTCCTTGTTGTTCCAGTGGTTCCTGCAAAGAAAGAAAGAAAATCAGGAGGTCTCGTATGGTGCTTGACTTGGAATGGAAGTTCCATTTTGTCAAGCTTCTGGGTGATATCTTTGATTTGTACTCCCCAAAACAGCGATGTTTCTCCTGAATGCTCTGGATCTTTATTAAGGTCAGACATTTGCTCCTCCATTTGCTCTGCTTCTTGCTCCACCTTTTCTTCACAGATGAATTGTAAAATTTTGTATTCAGCTCTTCATCTGTCATCTGTGAAATACATGCTTCAAAATTGTCAACCAGAGGATGCAAAGATGTTTCTGACATTAGGTCTTTCATCCTCTGATATGACTGGAATGGATGGTTCAGATAGATCTTCTTCAAACATCATGGTAAAGCATGCTCCAAGATCTTCATTTTGAGGATTGAAAGTTTGATCCTCCGTTGTTGGTGCAGTTGGTACAAATAGATCAGCTTCATCCTCGTCAGAATCTAAATAATAAAAGTCAAATTGAGACTTTACCGGTTCGGGTTCCTGAACTGATACCTCTGGTTGTTGATACTGCTCAGCCTCCTCCTCTGTTGAAGTGTCTTTGTGGATTTCTGGGTACTTGAAGGCTTCATCAGTGTCATCTGAACTGGTTCTTGAGGTATGTAGTTCTGGTTTTCTGTTAATTGTCTCATTTGATCTGTCATCCTCTGAATGAATTCTGATTGTCTCTGAATACTTTCAAGTTGGTTCAGGCTTGTTTCAAGCATTGTATCCAACTTTTCGTCTCGTTTCTTGGAAAAAATTTTGAGCATATCAATCAATTGTTCTTCCTCTGATGGTTCTGGTTTTTGTTGAGGATAGTAGGTGGATGGTGGATAAGATGGAAAGTATGATGGTTCTGGCATCCAGTGATAATTGTTGGGCTGGACAACAGGCCTCAGAAAACCGGACTGTTGCTCCCAGATGTGGGGTGTATCTTCTTGTAAAGCTCGTAATCTTTCAATCTCCCAGTAGTGTTCCATTTTTAAATCACCTGAAAATACAATAAAAAAATAAAAATTACAGATAAAGATAAAGAAAAAAATTAGATACAAGTAAATTAGATAGCTTCAAAATTAATAACTCAAGAAATATAAGTCCCCGGCAACGGCGCCAAAAACTTGACCGGCGTAAACACACACGTATAACGCAAGCGCACGTATCGTTCAAGTAGTATAAAAATATCGATCCCACGAGGACTTAATTCCTACTGTTGTTATTAATTATTGAATCTATTTATTTACAAATATCTAATTAATGGAAAAGAGAATGATTGTTTGATTGGTTGAAAGTGGTTTTACAAAATAAATAAATAAAAAGACAAAAGAAAATACTAAGGAAAATAACAAAAGACACAAAGATCTAGGGTCGTGAATCATTCTAATATCATTTAAAAGATGAAGTGGTTATTTTATGTTTGTGTAATAAATCAGTTTACTAACCTGGAACACTAAATTATGCAAAAGCCTCTGTCGATGGTCAGACGCAAATACCCAGTTTAACCCAATTGAACCATATGTCTATGTCAACCAAATTATCTGGATTCATTAAGTTTAAGTTCCAATTATGGCTACCCCCGCCCGACAGGTATATTCCTATCCTGTAAGGAAATCTATTAAAGGGTTATCTATCCTCAAGGAAGATCGTGGGCTATTAAGTCTAAGGCTGAAACCTAAAATCCCTATGTCTAGTTCATTTTAGATTTACCACATCAATCTTATTGGTGATCAGACAACAAGAAGCATTAAGCTTAAGACTTAATAAGTAAACCTTTAAATTACCCAAACTATAAAATAACCCCTTATAAACCGGTGATATTAGAATTCATCACAACCCCAGATAACTAACACATAACTAGGGCTAGTAACAACTTAAAAGTAAAAGACATAAAGTAAAAATACTGAAAAGTAAAAGACATAAAGTAAAACTGAAAAGTAAAATAAAATAAAATGCTAAGGTAAAAGGAATTACTTTTACTACTACTAATTTAGATATCTCCCATAAAATAATATATAAACTTGTGATATTATTTTACCAACCGACCAATCTGGCGGTATCCTGATTAAGTCAAATTAAGTCCAACCAGCCATATAGGCGGTAATATTTGTCCATAATCCAGCCATAAAGGCGGTACCAAAATAAATTTACCAACCGACCAATCTGGCGGTATCCTTGATTAGTCAGGTTTAAACCAGAAAATTGAATTGCCAACCGACCAATATAGCGGTATCCTTTATTAATCAGTATTTTAAATAGTGAATATATTATTTTTAAGGGAGATTAATCTAAATAGTAACAGTAAAAGAATTACCTTTCACCCTAGCTGGGGAAATTACCTCCTCATTACTGAAAAGTAAAAACTGAAAAATTAAAGAAAGAAAAGTACTGTGCGTGCGTAAAAGTAAATTGCGGAAAGTAAAAACTGAAAAGTAAAGAAAAGAAAGTGCGAAACTGAAAATTAATTACTGAAAACTAAAAATAAACAAACTAGATACAATCTTCTTATTTATTCATTAAGAATTTCAAAGAAGAAAGTATGAATTTTACAAATGAAATGGCTTGGTATTTATAGGCAAAATTTTGCCACCATCAAATCATCAATCAATTTCTCCACCAAATCCATTATTAATTTCTCCACTAATTACTCCACCAAATCCATAATTGCTCCAATAATTTCTTATCTTGTTTGGTGTTGATTTGATAATTTTTATAATTATTTATTAATTAATATTTTGCTTTGAAAATGATTGATAATGACTTTTAATAATTACACTCCACACACTTCTGGATGGTTCATCAATTTCGGTCATGAAATCATCAGAATTCGAAAATATTTTCTCTTTCAAAGTTGTAGATCTTTGAGTCTTCTTTAATCTGGCACTTGAATCAGCTCAATCCGATATCTGAGTAAAAAGTTATGCCCAAAATACGACAGATGCGCAAAACTGGAATTTCCAAAACTGCACTTCGTCAAAACGCCCTTTCAAGTTTCCAATCTCCAAAATTAATATATCAAGTCCAATAATTGCCCTTATTTGACCCATATTTCATCCTAAATGATTTCATTGAGACCCGATATTATTTTATCTGCAAAATAAACTAAAACACATCAAAACGTTCATCAAACCCGAGAAACTAAACAAAATATTAAGTAAAAGGGGCGGTAAATATTGATATATTTTCCGCTCATCAAATCACACACAAAGCTTGGAGCTTGGGAGCACAAAGAATAAGCTTGGCCAAATAGTCCATCCATGGAGGAAAAGCTTGAAGAATTGTTTGTTTTCGTCGCATCCAAAAGCCGATCAAGTGATAATTCCGCAACTTTAACTTTGATGTTATTCCTTGTTTTTCATTTAACTAAATTGATCTTGGGAAGACCTGAAAAACTCAACAATGGTATCAAGAGCCTTGATTAAGCATGAAATTGATTTACGTAAATCTTGGGTAAATTGATTTGAGCATGATATGATGAAATTGATTGTTTGAATATGCTTGAATGATGATAACATAGTGTTATGCATGATCAATTTGATGAAAATTGAATTGGATCAATTTTTCCCCAAATAGTATGCTTGGCCGAAAGTTGTATGTGCCCTAAATGTCATGGTAATTTTGTTTTTTGATCATTGGATGAGTTGGAAGACATAGGATAAATTGATTTGAGATTTAATTGGATTGAAATCGAAATCGATTTTGAAAAACCCTAAATTGTCGTGAGCTTATAGCATGTAATGGGATTGATTTTGCTTCAATTATGTTGGACATAAATTGATAATTAGAAAGCATGATTAATTATGTAAATTGGTATTTTGGAAATGTTGATTTAAGTAATTAATTATGACTTATACACTTTAGTTAATTGAATTTTGAAATTTGGAATTTTGTAATTTAATTAGTTGGGCTAAATTTGGAATTGGGCTAATAAAGTTGTATTTGGGCTTAATGGGCTTGGTTGGGCCAAGTTTGGTTTAGGTTAATTGGTTGGATCCAAATGGGCCCAAAACCATATCCATAAAGTCCAAATATAATTAATGGACCTTTAAAATTTTAATTGGGCCTAATGGGCCTAAATTGATTTTTGGCAAAAGGGTGATTCCTTATTGGGCTTTGGTTGCCAAAGTGCATGCCTTATAAATTAATTGAAAGCCCATTGGACTTTAATTAAATTGACATTGGATGTTAATTGGGCTTTGAGACCCGTAAAGATTAGATTTAGAATCTAAGTCGCAAAGGCTCATTAATAAAGTGTATTTATTTAATTTGGAATTAAATATAGAATTAGTATTGAATATAAATTAAATTGGATTTAATATTGTCGTTTGATATAATTCAAGAATTCGTACTTTGAGTACTTATTCTTAAAACGAGTTGGACTCGCGCAAATCAAAACGTTGTTTGAACTTTGGATGGTCATTAATTTCAGATTAATTAATTGGATTAGATTGATTGATAACATACTTTGAGTGAATACTTGGATGTGATGTATGAATAATGTATATCGGATGGATATTAGATAGGTGATGGCAATTTTAGAAATTGTTGTAATAAATTTAGAATTTATTAAATTGGACCTGCGTGTCCAGCTTATTACCTCTTGATTCTTTGTATTTCTCTTCTCACCTATTCCCCTCAATGTAAATGAGGTTTCTTTAGAAGTGTTATGTAATTGGGTAGAAGTAAGATTTGTGCTAGCGGAGAGAGGAAATGGAGAGATTTATTCTAGGAACAAGTTGTTTTACATATCCATCCGCATATTATTATTAATTTATTTATCGCGCCTTATTATGCTTTTAGAATGCATGTTTAAGGGTGTATGATAAGACCTAATCAAAGATAATTAATTGGTTGCCAATTACGCGAAAAACCCTCAACATATATTAAGCGTTTTTCCTTCCATTGAATGATTCATTCTCAAGATCCAAGATTGGCACTGGTTTGTTGGTCAAAGTCAAGACCTTTTTCCATCGCGGATGTGTTTGAATCATGAAGGCTTTGTTCCATATCGCATGTCTTGTCCAAGTTGTGATTTGTTGGCCAAAGTCAAGATCACTTCTTGTCCATCGACATCGATTACGAAGCTTTCCAAGGTCAATGGGTTCCGCTTAACTGGAATCATTAAGTTTGTTGTGCCAAAGCCAAGGCTTAGTTGATTCAGAGGAAAAAGGTTAGGCAATATATTGGATTTATTGGCATATATTAGATATATGTTTCGGACTTGGATGTCCACCTACTGGATCTAGGAATTGGATGAGATCCAATTGATCTTAGAGATCTACCTAGCCCACTAGGAAATAAGGTTTCCCGAGTACTCAACAGAGGGTTAGAGGCTCGTCGAAAAATAGTGGGAGGCAAGTATTAAATTTATAATTTCGTCTAGATACTTGCCAATACGAGCTCATTTCAATTTTTTGTTAATTAATTAATATATTAGTTAGACTGATATTTAATCGTTGTTTTAATTAAACAGTTGGACTGTATTCAAATTACTTCAATTATAGTTGATTATATAATTGGATTATAGTAATCAATATATTTGAATTTAACCAATTAAATTATAGTTGATTATATAATTAGACTATAGTAATCATTATATTCAATAGTACCTGAAATCGTTGATTGGATAGTTGGACTATAGCAATCAAGATAATTGAAAGATTAGCGTTTAAAACATAACCTGGGTAAAAATGTCTTTAAACGGCTTTAATTTTCAAATTAAGAATAATACTTCAGAATAGTCCTAGGAACTAAGAAGTTACTCTATTTGATAGAGAAACCTCTTGGGCCTAAGCCCAGAGTTGAGCAAATAGTAGAACATGATCTTTGGAAGATTCATGTGATGATAACTTTAGTGCTCAATCCATTATACTTGATGCAATGACACTTTAATTCCATCGTCAAAATTAAGGATTAGATCATTGTACCATGATGATGAAATTAAAGATCTTCATAGATCTATTCTTAGATCTTAGAAGTACAAATTGCAAAAGAAGCTATTTCGCTCGTGTATGTCAGAGGGTACATCTGTCGAGCACTAGGTGTCGCAGATGATTGCTGACATCGATCAGCTAGGTTAGCTGGGTATTACTTACGTGGCCGAGACTAATAAAGATTTGATCTTATAGTCTCTACCCGATAGCTGGGGCAGGTTCATTATGAACCAAGAGTAAACTCTTGGAGAGTTGAAGGCTATGCTCTATGAGGCAAAGTCGGAGCTTCTAAAATGGCCAAAGGCAAAATTATTACAGTCTTCTAGGAAGACAAAAGGTCATATCCCAAGATGTCTGCCTAAATTGTGGCAAACGGGGTCACTGGAAGCGTGACTTCCGTATGGACAAGGCAGACGTGAAGGAAGTGAAGAGGGGCAAGGCTTCGGCTTCAAATATGTTTGTCATAAACATGTTCACTATTAGTTTCAAAATTGGATTTTAATACTAGATGTAGTACATAAATATGAACTGATGTATGGAATCTGCTGATAAGTAGGATACTGACTTCAGTTGAGATTTATCTGTGAATCTGAAAAGGGACGAGAGTCGCTGTTTCAACCGTAGAAACCTAAGTTTAGGAACTACCCTTCGGGTATGTACTTAAATTAGGAAATGGTTATAATGTACCTAGTTTGACTAGAAACATTATCTCTATATCAGGGTTTAATCCGTTGCGGATATACCTTTATATTCTAGAACACTAAAGTGTTTTATTTTATAAAGATGATATTGAGATAAACACATTAGATATGAATAACAGTATTTATATTTTGAATATAAATAAATCTCAAACGTATGACATGACAAACAAATAGCTCAAACTGATTTGATCATATGAGACTTATTTGTGGCATTATTGTCTGGGACACATTAAACAAGACTCGTATATCCACACTTTTGAAGAGTGGATAGTAGGACGGATTTGATCCTATTCAAATGATGTCTACGAATCTAGTTCATTAGGCAAAGTGCCTAAAACACCTTTTACTTGGTAAAAGTATAAGTGCCACCGATCTGTTGAAACACGGATCGGAAACTTTTGATAATTCAAAGAGTTTCGACACGAAGTAGACAAACAGATCGGCAATAGTATTAGACCGTCACGGTTAGACCATGGTGGAAAATACTTAAGCAATAAGCTTCTCGAATATTTGAAAGAGTATAGTATTCTTTCATAGTGGACTCCTTCCGGAACATCTCAATTTGAGCGGTGTGTCCGAACAGAGAAACCGAACCTTGTTGGACATAGTAAGGTTAAATATGAGTCGCTCTGAGCTACCATTTTCCTTCTAGGGATACGCATTTAACAGTGCAACACTTATTTTGAATAAGGTTCCATGAAAAATCTGTTAGACAGATATCATATTAGATATGAACATGAAAGAAACTTGGTTTTCTCATTTCTGAAGATTTGGGAATGCTAGGCATATGTTTGGATGATACCAAACTAGAACCCAAATCGGATAAGTGCCTAATTTGTAGGTTATCCTAGGGAAACCAAAGTATAGTACTTATACAACTCACAAGAGAACAATGTAATTGTTGCTCTCCATGCGGTATTCCTAAGAGGAATTCCTATATGCAGTGGTAAATGAGAGGAAAGTAAAACTCGATGAAAATCGGAGTAATACAATTCCAGGCATCGAGTCCTTAATGGAACACAAAAAGTTCATCAAGGATGAAACTGTACCACAATCTACGAATACATAAGAACCGCGTGAGTCGGAGAGAGTCAGAAAAAAACCTAGAAGGTATGGGTTTCTGATCTCACCTCAAGTAGATGTCAATCTTATTGAGGAAGACGAACTGACTATGTATGAGGAAGTGATACAAGGTATCGACTCCTTTTTATGGCAAAGTGCCATGATGTCTGAAATGGATTCCATGTATACCAACCAAGTTTGGACACTGGTTGTTGTACCGGAAGGCATTGTGCATATTGGTACTAGATGTGTCTTCAAGGAAGACATACATGGATGGCAACATACCAACATACTAAGCTAGGCTTGTAGCGAAAAGGTATCGTTATCAATATTGTGTCGATTACGACGAAACCTTTTACTAGTTTCCATGGTTAAATCCATTTGGATAATGCTTGTTGATGCTGCATGTTTCATTTATGAAATGTGACAGCTGAACGTCAAAATCGCTTTCCTCAAACGGAAATCTTTTGGAAGATGTTTACAACATCCTGACGGTTTTGTTGTACCAAAACAAGCAAACAAGGTTTGCAGGTTAATCAATCCATTTATGGATTGTAGCAAGCATTGCGTTCTTGGAATTATCGTGGTATATGGTTTAATTCAAAACGGAAATTATTCTTGTGTATATAAGGAGGTTAGTGGGAGCGCACTAAAAGTGATCGTCCTATAAAATGATGATGTATCATTTCTTGGAAATGACATTCCCGTAATACAATCTGTGAAAGCTTGGCTTTCATGAAAAATTCTCTGTAGAATTCTTAGGAGAAACAACCTTTATTCTAGGAATAAGGATCTACTGGGATAGATCTAAAAGTTGTTGGCACTCTCCGAGAACTCGTACATTGAAATAAATGTACGCGACATGGTGTCTCATATGCTTTGAGCATATAGAGTCACAATCAGGCCAATCCAAGTGATAGTCACTGGATTGATGTTAAGAACATCCTTAAGTATCTTAGATGATCTAAGGATGCTTTCTTAAACTATGGAGATGGAGAACTTGAAGTGACTGGGTTCACTGCTGCAAGTTTCCAAACCAACAAAAATGACTATAAGTCATAATAAAGGTATTATATAGTTTGAATAACGGAACAGTGAGCTGGAAATTTTCAAGCAAGATATTATTGCCGAATAAACAACAAAAGCGGAATATTGCTGCAGCTGAAGCAACAATAGAAGCACTTTGGATCTTTATAATCCTAATTGGATTAGGAGTAATTATGTTAGCAGCTGAGCTAGGCTACAGCACAGGCTAAAGAATTAATGTTCTCATCAACGATCCGAGTATATACTTCAACTATTCATCTGATTCGTTCGGATCATACATCGTGGCGATGTGAAGATCGAATAAATTGCCTCAGATGATAACTTTGCAAATCCGCTGACGAAAGCAGTTTCTCAGCATAAGTTTGAGCGAACCGTACATAGTTCAAGTGTAGGACACTTGAATGATTGGCTATAGGCCAAGTGGGAGATTGTTGGACAATTATGACCCATAGCATCACTATTTGTACAGAACATGGTGTTGTTGTACAAATTAACTATGTGATGAAGGAAATTGCTCTTTTATCATTTGTAATTAGATTACCGGGATATATAAATGATAAAAGTCCATATAATTAGTTCCGGATTGGTAAGATATGAGACAGTATCAATCCATGAAGGTTTAATCATTAAAAAATCCCTAGTCGGAGTATTATCGAGATTGGACATCGATAATGCGGAATAGACTAGTATTTCACTTGTGCGCGTTGTGGGAGCATAACGACATAGTGCTCATATATTTGGGTATTGGATACTCATGCAAGTGTAATATGAGATTGTGTTTACCGATGGTACGGAAACAGCTTCGCTCTGGATAGACCCCTCGGAATTCCATTGGTAGTATGACTATGTGTCTATGGAAGTCCGAATCAGGGTAGGTGTATTTGGTCTTAACATGAGACTTGCACCGCTAATACTTGCGATAATCAATATACTTTGGTTTTGGTCATCCAGGGCTTTAACCGGTTCTGTGTACGCCTTTTCTGGGTATATTGAGAATTGTAGTGTATTGGGTGTGATGTCGAGATGAAAGTATCACTCCATTCATATGGAGATGATGGTCACGTAGGATACGGAACTAGTGCTCTTATATGCTGCAGCTATCGGGATAATATGACTAGGTCATGATTATCCGATTATAGAGACTAGTTACCAGAGATCCGACATGTGTTTCGTACGGGGCAGACACAATTCCAGCCTCAGGCCTAGCACGTGACATCCGATACTGGATCGCAATACGATATACTGTGTATACTACGCCTGATACAAATTACATATTCCTTTAAGAATATTTCTGGAGAATTGGGTAGGCACGGTGCTTTGCTAGAAGCCAACCATGTCTTGTAAATCGGTAAAAACGTAGTACTAGGTACGTACGTGTTCGGATAGTCCGACGACCGGATTTACTGCCAACATATCCGGGGATCTCATGGGTCGCTTCCCGAAGATTCACCGATGACGTATGACTCAGACATAATTAATCTGAGATTAATTAAAAGAGAGAGAAAATTAATCTAGGATTAATTACGGAGATATTTTATCTGGGATAAAATATTATTTAAGAGAGAGAACGATTAATTTAGAATTAATCGATAAAATAATATATTCGATATATTATACGAAATTAGATTTCGACGCGGAATTAAAATTAGATTTTAATTCAGGCGAACGAGTTGATTTAGAGTTAATTCGTTAGCGACGTGAATAGTAATTTTGCTAGGCATAATTATTTAATTAAATTTGATTTAATTACGTCGCAACGGAAAATTCGTTAATTCGGAATTAGCGAACCCGAGCCCGGGAGTGTTTGCGGGCCCACTCGCATTTCGAATCGAGTGGGGCCCACAAGTCACATCATGCGTCACATCACTAGTCAACTTTATCACTTTAATGTGATGGAAGTTGTTGGTTGATGGTTGAGTGCAAAACACTCAAATGTGATGGTTTGAATGATTAATACCATTTATTTAATTTTTGGTATATCATTTAACTTGTTTTTTGAAACAACACACTTCTCTTCCTCTCTCTCTCCCATTCGGCCAAGGGCCATTTTTTCTCTCTATTGCTTCTCTTTGCCGAGAACAACAATGATGAATAAGGAAGATTTGTGGCAAATTTTCCAAGATGCTAGTACATCCAAGGGGTCTTACAAAGGTGATAGGGAAACTCATTCATGAGCATGGAATCACACACAAAGCTTGGAGCTTGGAGAGCACAAAGAAGAAGCTTGGTCGAGAGTCATCCATGGAGGAAAAGCTTGAAGAATTTTCTGTGTTTCGTCGCATCCAAAAGTCGATCAAAGTGAGTATTCCGCAACTTTAACTTTGATGTATTCACATGTTTTCATTGCTTAATTGATCTTGGGAAGACCTAGAAAACTCAACACGTTATTGGATCACATATTTATTAAACTAATACATTGGATATATGTAGTTTAATGAATCATAAATTGTCTTGGATAGTTTTCTTTACTTCGTAACTTAGTTAATGAGTTGTCATGACTTAGTTGCGTGTTTCTAAGAATATATATATTGAACGTCTTGAATGGTTCGAGAACTTTCAATATGATTCTGATGAAACGCGGATAAACTATTTTGAATGGTTCAAAGATATTCTATTTGAAGTGTTGAAAATTATATTTTTTAAAAAATTCATCGTGAGTCTTTGAATTGTTCAATGATGTTTGATATGATCAAACATATGAATTTATGGTAATTAGTTCTAAAGTTATTTAATGGATGTGATTCTTATTCAATATTATTCTTCTACGATTCCATCGTGATGGAATTGATTAATGGGGGAAATCGAATCTTATATGATCTGATTCGTTTGATATTGAGTGTTACCGAATTAGTTTTCAATACTCTTGGGGATATGCTCTAGTAACACTAATTCATTTTTTTTAATTAAGGTTCCATTAGTTTCTACAGTTACATATATGATATGTATAAGTAGAAAATTTGAATCTTAAAGGTTTGAGATTTGAATCTTTCTTTTGTATAATGGTTATATAATTGAAAGTACTTGCGCCTTGGAGGTACAAGTAAAAGTTTATCATTTATTCTATTTAATAGAATATTGTATTCTATTTGATAGAATATTTTTTCTACGATCCCGAGCAATAAAATAGTTTTATTACTTGATGTGTAACATTGGATGTTGACAGTTGTAGAAAATACTTGACTTATTGAAGTTAAATATGAGAATGATAAGCTATAAATGGAACTACATAATTGATAAGATGAAATGACCCTAAGATATCTTTCGTATAAGTCCAATATGATGTCAGAATCATTTACAAAGTATTTGATACTTAATGACTCTGTTGTTTTCTTATCGAAGAAAATTATCCTATAACTTATAGTGGAAGCAATATTTATTATCGATTTCGGAAGTTAGCATTGAACCATAGATCTAAGATTGTTCATAGCTTACCATGATCAAGTTCGGAACTTGATTGAGCTTTCGTTATGAATCGTTTATAAAATGTGCAAATATTTTACGCAACAAAAGCAAAGTGAGTTTATTAAAGGTTTGACCTTTATAGTATGATTGTGAGAAAAGTTAAACTCAGCTATCTATTATAGATTCTGAGGAAACTTGTCTCCAGTCGCACTAATTGAACAATTAAAGATCTATTGGTTAGTGTTGATATTAAAATATGTATTTTAACTAGGAATATAAAGTGGCGTTCCTGAATGGTTTCTTTGAAGAAGAGATCCATTGTGATTTCTTTGTTTGAAGAGTTCATTCTAGAATGGCCCTAGAGTTTGTATTTTGCTAAGATTACAGTTTGATATACTAGCTTATAGAGCCTATTGTAGACTCATGTGAGCTTTCCGAAAATTTGTGTTCTCTAATTTTGATTACAGTCAGATTGTCTGATTTTATCAAAGCATAGAGAATACATATTTAATAGTAGGGTCAGTGGGAGTGTACAAATTTCTTTCTAATGTTATATATCATAAGTCTTCTTTTCTCTGTGAATGCAGTGGGAGTAGTCTCTGTTATATTTAATATAAGGTTTCATATATGATATAAAACTACGAGACTTGTGAGATACTCTCATTAGTCGTGCATTAGATATGATCTAACAAATGACACTTCAATACTATTTGTATGACAGTTAGTATAACTGTTTGACAGTTAGTGTGTCTTTTATATATAATATTCATCTTTCATAAAGGATGGTTCCTTTGTCGAAAGAGAAATTGATTAGAATATCTACTCAATCTTATGCATTATAGGATGATGGCATAATGAATATTATATTATGTACGATTATAGATATCAATTTAATCGTAATTGTTACGAATTATTTTGATACCATGTAGACCATAAGATGTGTCTTGAAATATGTTCTTCGTTATCATTGAGATATTAAGAACGAGTTTCTTATTCATAGAGATATAGTCTGCAACCATTATAATCAAATTAATTTTGAGTCTAATTATGGCATTAGATGGTCTATGTCATATAAAGTCAGAAAAGATGCAGTGGGAGTGTCACCCTTGATTCTACTGATTTAGTAGAATTAGTTGTAACTTATGAAGTATTGACTTATGAAGTTGCATAGTGACCTTATAGATTAGAAGTTTCGATATTAGTATTGTGTTTGCGGTTATCTACATAGTATTTTGGATTTGATCTCTAAATACATAGACAACTTAATAGCTATAGCACAATATTGATATCGCATCTGAGTCATATTGATGTAGAACTTGGTTCTACAAAATATGAATGATGATGGTTAAGGGAAATGATTGGGTTTGTTGGACAAATTCAATTTGTTATAGCGGGCTTACTTGTTGTTGCCTACCTTTTGAGTGCTAGGTGAGCTCTTGAGGGCCATCAGTATGTGATACACATTTAGATGTGTCTATGATACCGTGGATTGGCACTAGAGCAAGTGGGAGAAATTGTTAGGGTTGGTGCTCGGAGTGCCAATTTGAATCGTATTTATGTCCGATTTAGGAATACGAACAATTCATTTTTCCATAATATTACTTATTTAATAGTAGCATCTCTTGTCTTTTATATACATATTCGATCTAATTACGATTAGATATCTAATTATGATTAGATTGAATCTAAATCTGATTTAGTGATACGTGTATATTAGACAAAGATCCTAGGATTTACAATGTAGTGCGCAGTTACAACGTAGTTTGTAATTGACATTGGGAAGCGTCACTATAAGTTGTATATCCTTAAATAAAGTTCCTGGTCAAAATTTACTAACACGGGTCGGTTAGTAAAATCCGCTGAGACAAGTACATGTCGTATATCGTGACTTGGTCTGATGGTTTATCCCAATGAACCATGAGTCTCGGGAGACTCGTATAGACATGTAGGTGTTTATTTGATAAACATTGAACGACTCACTGAATTTATTTGAAAAACATTGAATGACTCACTGAAGATTTCCTAATAGATGGTACATCAATGTCAATAGGAATCTTCTCGAGTTGAGCGAGCATAGTGGTCCTTCGACTTGAGATATCACAGTGGATATATGAGTTATCCTCCACACTTTGATGGCAGTCACGTCACCGATCTATTTAGATCAGACCTCCGCATGTTCGTTGGGTGTGGACTGATGCTCATGATATCCAGTGCGTATCAAGATAGAATTCGTCAGTCATGTGTACAAGGCATAGGTATCCTACACATGTTTGCAATCTAGTAAATCCATGGCCGTGGTGTAACTTCGGAAGCGAGTTTCGAGTGTTATTTAGATATCGTAAATTTAAAAGTCGACTATATTATACCATAAGGATTTGACGTTCTTATGTATATCTCAGGTATAATATGGATAGCCTGTGACGGAGAGATTATACGTATGCAATGACCTCGACTTGCATAGTTTAGCGAGATTATTCGTGGTCGTCATAATTCATAAGTGGGTGAATTATGGACACGAAATTGGATTTCGTGACGGATAAACCTAAACTTAGAGAGTCCCACAATATGAAGTGTACCCGTTGAGCACTTGGGCAACGCGTTATGAATAATACAGATTATTCATAGTACTTCATCGGATTAAATAAGTTAATTCGAATCATTTAATTAGATAAACGAAAACACATGCTTTAGGGAATTTTGGTCAATTAATAATTAATGTGTATTTGTATTTGATACAAAATTTGATTTGATACATATTAATTAATTACCAAATGAGACTTTGACACATGCCATTAATATATGTATTTGTTATTTAATGTAAATAAAAATACATATATAATAATAATTATATTAATTAATTATTTAGATATTTAAATGTTAAATATTTGAATAATTAAATGATATTCTTTTTCATAATTGTTATGAAAAATTTTTAATTATTATTGGTTACATGTAGCATGTTTTAATTAAGCTTAAGGTGTGCAAATTTGATTTGCTAACATAAAGCCTGATTTTATTTAATTGAATCAAATTGGGAAATTGACCAAATTACCCCTCCAAAGTCAGTCATTACATGTTTTAAAGTGAAAAAATTTTTCTTTTCCCTTCCAAGGGAAGCTACGAATTTCGTCTTCAAAAAACCTCTCCAAATTTGCTTGATGATTCAAGATGGAAAAGTGAAGAAAATCAAGAAAATAACTTAAGGAATTAGGAGAATTAAAGGTAATTCTTTATATCCCTAAGCTTAGAAAGCATGTTTCTTATTCTTGAGCATCTAGAGACATTCTAGGGTTTACTATTTTCTTTAGAATTTGGGTGTTTTTGATTTGGAAGATGGAATTTAAGGCTTGGTGCATGTGTGAAGTAGAGTTGAATGATATTATTGTAATATTGGTTCAATTTGATCATTTGATGATATGTTGTCATTCTAGAGTGTTATGACCACTCTTGTAATGCCTAGAATTGTTCTTAGGTGCTTCATTGGTGGTGGCTTGGATTGGTGTTGTGATTAATGTGATTAATGTTAAGAAAATTGGATTAAAGCATGAAATATTGATATTTTTGGTTTCTGGATCAGATCTGGAAAATTGGGTTTATGGTGATGAAAATTATGTCAAATAAATGTATTGGATGTGTTTTGGGTATTGGAACAATTGCCGGAAATTATTTCGGAGTTGAAATAAGTGAAAACGTTGAAAAACGGTGTTACCGAGTGAATTTTGAGCCAACCGGGTGACAGATGCCCAAACAGTGAATTGGTCACTGTTCGGACAGCCCATGAACTGCCCTAGTATTGTTGGGGCTGACCTGGGCAGCCCTCATGTGCATTGGATGGTCGGTTCGATCAAAAACGCGTTTTATGCCATTTTGGGAAAAACATTTTCGTAAAAATTTTGCGATGTTTCTTAACTATTTATGTCGTTATTTGATATCGAATAAATATGTTTAGGTGAAATATGAATGAATTATTCATATTGGATATTGAATAATTTATTCGGTAATTTAAAAAGTTTTAAAATTACGATTTCACCCGAACCGCGAGCTTCCGCTCCGCCCGCGCCAAAACCCCAACAGACATCAACCCTACTAAAACCACACATCTGGGGATGACACCTTCTGATTTAGTAGTTTCACAGCAAGAGTGCAGTGACCTGTTGAAACAATGCTTAATTAAGTCTACCAAGTCAAGTTGGGCGTGCCAAGCTTTTTACGTGGAAAATAGATCTAAAGTTGTTCGACGAAAGAAGAGACTGGTCATTGACTACAAGCCTCTTAATCATTTCCTCCAAGATGATAAGTTTCATTTACCAAAAATCAACTCTCTTTTTTTCCACCTTATTGATGCCCATATTTTTCTCGAAGTTTGACTTGAAAGCCGGATTTTGACAACTTGGTATTGATCCAGTGGATCGGTACAAAACTGCTTTTTGCATTCCAAATGCCCATTACCAATGGACAGTTATGCCTTTTGGTCTCAAAGTAGCCCAATCTATCTTTTAAAAGAACATGACTCGTATATTTGAGCCCATCTTACGCAGTGCTCTCATATACATTGATGATATCTTGTTGTTCTTAAAATCTCCAAAAGCCCATTATCAGTTGCTTGAACAGTTTGAATCTATAGTCCAAGCCCATGGCATCATGTTATCTGAAAAAGAAGAGTCATATTGGTCAGTCTAGTATTGACTTCCTCAAGATGCACTTCCATGATGAAAAATACCAGTCTGGTCCACACATTGCATGACCACTTGTCCAGAAATAGATCCAACAATTCGTTGGGATTATAAATTATCTCAAGATGTTCCTACCACATGTGTCCAAAGATACAAGCCAGTTGTCCAGCCTTTTAAAGAAGAGAGTCCCACCTTGGGGCCTGCCCAGACAACAGTTCTGAGAAATCTCAAGCAGATCGTGCAAAATCCCCCACCTTTAAATATTCCCAGTATCGGGAAAAGGATTTTGCAAACAGATGCCAGTGACGAGTTTTGGGGAGCTGTATTGATTGAAAAAATGGATGATAAAGAATTCTTATGTGGTCATGGTAGTGGCAAGTTCAAAGACTCAAAAAAACACTACCATACAACATACAAAGAATCTCTTTTTGTAAAGTATGGAATCAAGAAATTTGAATTCCACCTCATCGGCCATCAATTTCTTGTCAGAATGGATAATTCATCTTTTCCAAATATTCTTGACTTCAAGAATAAGGCGTTTCTTGATAAACATCTCTTGCGGTTAAAAGAATGGTTCTCTAAGTATGATTTCACAGTTCAGCATATAAAAGGAGACCATAAACGGATTCCAGACTTACTCTCAAGAAGTCCTACCCTCCATCTTGTTACCTTTATCAGCTCCATCCATATTGTCTCTATGGCAAGTCCACCAAAGCCTTGTGTCTCTTCTCATCTGGTCCATACAAGTGAGCATAGAAAATATTTCCCTCCAGGCATCACCTTTACCCATCTTTACCAAATCCAGACCTACGCCAAAAACCATTTGTTCCATTTCTAATCAAAAATCCAACATCTCAAAAAATATCTTTTTTCTTTCTCTAAATTCTATCCAGACTATCCTTTTGTCACAGGTTTCTATCTTCATTCTTCCATGAACATGACCTCTGATGAGTTGTGGTATATGTGGTGTCTCACAGTACTTTACAGTGGGATATTTGTCTTCCCAGTTTGGTCCATGTATAAACACCTCCACAACAACAGGTACAGAACTTCATTGGTTTGGACATTCCTTGAATGGTTCAACCCACTTCAATGGTGGAGAGATGAAATCAGCCAAATCATGGAAAAAGAAAACATCTGGTCTCAACCTCTCAGTGTAACTTCCAAAGTTTGTTCTATCTGGATTATGCACAAACCATATTTCCAACACCTGCAGACCAAGTTATTATGGACCCAAAAATAAGCCTATGAGTGTAGAAGTATTCTCGATATCCTGCTCTTGCAAGATACCAGTTTGATCAATGAGATTGTCAATCATCTTGCAGCCCTTAATAATTTCCAGCCTAATCATGCACCTATCCACAACACCTCTCTCAGTCCTAAACATGAAGTGCTCATTGTTCCAAAAGAAAGTATGGTTCATTCTCCTGGAATCATTATCAAGGAAGAAAGGTCTATGGCTGTCACTACTTTGTCCCAAGACTCTCAAGACCCTTATGCAGATTTTGAAGAAGAGAAGTCACCAACTCCGTTCGATTACATGCCTTCAGAAAATGAAGCATGCTTCAAAAGTATTTGTGACTATTCCATCACCTCTGATGATTCAGAATATGAGAACTACAACTTGTCTCTAAGTCATAACATGTGACATGCTTATTTAATTATTGTGTTTGTTGCTTTGTGGCACTTTTGCCTTGCTTTTGTAAAAGCAGTTGTCAGTGTATTCTTTTGTTTTTGTCAGAGTCAGCTTTTGTTTTAGCATCTTTGCTTTAACTTTTTCTTTTCCTTTTTAAAAGTTATGGCTACGTGTGTGGTTGTTGTTCATCTTTGTTAGAGGTCTTGTCCTACCTAGATGCTTTATGTTTTTTTGTGTTTCCTCATCTAGCCTATATAAAGAGGATGGTTTTTCTCTTGTAAGTTAAGTTGAGTTTTAAGTTGGGTTTTCGAAAACCTAAAAATAATATCTTAAGATTTGCTTACACATAAGTGTTCACTAAACCTCTCTCTCTTCTCGAAAGCCAAAGTTCTAAGTATGCCTCATAGCCCTCCTTTTCTTCATCTTGATCATTAGTATGCTCTATGCTCGCCCTTTGTGGGATCTTGCACATCAGAAAATGATTAGTCTTGTGGTATTGGAGTTTTCTCTTATATCTTTGTTTTGATCCTTTTCTGGTCTCTGTAGTAGAAAAGAATTATACTATTGAGATATTGGAGCTAACTCATATATTATTAGTTTGATACATAGTAAGTATGATCTGCAAAAGAGCGTACTCACAAAGGACCTTTAAGGTTATGGAGAGTTCTGTGGAGAAGGCGTGAGCATATCATTCTGAACATAGAGCATATAACATATCATTCTAAGAAATATGAAGCACCCAGGGAGGCCCTAATCTTGAGATAAGGAGGTTTTGCTGCGGAGTCCCAGCGCTTGATAGAAGTTCTATTAATTCACTTTCACAGTAAAAGGACATGACAATTTTGTAACACGTCTGGAAAATATTATTCTATACACTACAATATTACTAGTAACGTCATGTTCATTGGCTTAGTAAGCAAAGCAATTAATAACTGTAGACTTGGTTGGACATTTCAACACACTGCCATAGGCAAATTGATTGATGAACTGGATGATTATCTTCTGAATCAATCTGTGCTGATTAAGCGGTGATTAATTAGATATTAAAGTTCAGCTCACTCTTTCCACCAACCCCAAAAGGAAGAACTACATAAAACTTTTGAATTAGGCAATTCCATGTTCATAAAATTAAAGGTATTCCTACATTCAAAAACATTTGCTTTAGGAATATACAGACCATTGATGATACAGTTGATCAAAGATGAGACATTAAGATTACCTACACAAGTGGAAGAAAAAAAAAAAGACAAAATGAGTTTCCATTTCTAAGATAGAAATGCCTAGATGTTGTTCATCCAATATTAGGCATCACCCATTCTACTTCTTGCCTCATGTTTCCCTCCAATGGCAATGAGTCACCATTACCAAACAAGGGCCTTGGTCTCTTCTTCATGGCAGCAGCCTGTGAACCCACACCCATTGGAGAAACTGGACTACCTGTTGAAGTCAAGCAACTTTCAACAGAACAGTCACCAATTCGAACTGGTATATTGGAAGCATTTTTGTTCTCTAGAGCTGCAGCAAGTTCAGATATGGATGGCATTTTTATGTTCTCCATAGGGACCATCCCTTGACAATCATTGGAAACTTTGATGGCTAGTTCAGAAAGCTCCTCCCTAGCAGCTTCAAGACCGGCAGCCACGATGGCCTGATCATTCAGAGCTTTACAAGCTTTCTCAAGTATTGTTTGTAGGTATTTGCCTTGAGCTTCAATCCGGAGTTGGAGATGTCGCTGAACCTGATAAGGATAAACCATAGGAAATGATTCAGCTAAATAGGGTCAAACAGAAACTTATTGATAGAAAATAAATCATTACAGTAAGAAGAACTTAAGATTTCAAAACAAGCCATAGCTAGACGGCATGCCAAGTATGTTCCACCACATTTTGTCCAAATTACGTCAAAGCCTCGAAGGTTATTGAAAAATGGTAATACTTCAAAAATTGGCTTGTAACATTTGACTCCCTCATGCATATAAGAGATATTAAGTGAAGTGTCAAAGTGATCAAGATGATTAACTGAAACAGAAAGGCTTATAGTAGATCCCAACAGAGACATAAAGGAAACTACCTCCAGCTGCTCATGTAGCCTTCGTTGGACTTCCATCTGTACCCGCAAAGCCTCTGTAACTTGGTAACCACTATTTGAAAAATGAAATGCAGCAATCGATCAAATATACAGAAAATAAATAAGTTTTGGAACTAATATGCCAGGATGACAACGTACTCATTCAGATCTTGGGCCACCATTTTTGTTGTCGATGAACCAGAGTCCTGACTTTCAGCAACACAAGAAACTGCAATGCCAACCACACATCATAAATAAGAATTTCAAGTGCATCTATTTGTCTCAAACATCATTAACTGTTTTTGTCGACTACAGTAGCATGGTCCAGCCCAACAAGTAAGAAAATATGAATTTGCAGTTCACAAAATTTCATTTTCATCCTAGCTATGCAGCCTTCAGAAAATAGGAAAATAAGGAAAATCAATTGAAAAGACATTTATGCTGCCAAAAGAGGTAAAAGCAGTTAATGAAAACAAAATCATTCTAGAATTCTAGTATGTATCTAAGTATCTTGAATCCCAAAAAACCATGAACTTTCCTGATGAATATGGTGTCTTCATAGAGCTGATGCTACAGAGAATATGTTGTTTTGGAGAGAATTTTTTTCTATTGATTCCTCACGGACACATTACTATGGCTTTTTAAAAACTATCTTTCATTTGATCACATGAAATGAGAACATTCTACAGGAAGTTTCACGTATCATTGTAGAACATATTAAAATCATTTTTGCATTCTAAAGACCAAGAAACATACCATCCTTGGAGTTCTCCGTCGTTTCCTTGCATGCTTGCTTTCCCAAGCGGTACTTCTGAAAGTAAAAGAAGGGAAAAAATGTTAATACATGAAAAAATATTATATTTGCAATACAATATATCAGTTATTTAAAAGAAAATTGACAATAACAACCTGAAGATGTGATTTGAGATGATAAAGAGTAAGGCCTTTCACTCCCATTGTTCTCATGATAGTCTTGGGTGTTGCTTCTGAGATGGATATCCAGAGGAATCAAGAGCAGAAAATGATTTATACCAAATAATTATTTGAACTCTAATATAAGAAAAACTGATTCCAATTGATGCACAAAAAGTGGGTAAACACAAGTGAAATGCAACTCTTCTTGAATTAACTACAAGATGACAATATTTTCTCAGGGACATGCCCAGATTTGCCTCTTGCCTTGAGGCTCATCATCCGAGTCAGGCATAAGCAGCATGCACACCGGAGGTCTGAGAAGGCGTATTTTGGCTGCCTTGCTTTGACTCATCACACAAGCAAACCTTGTATCTTTAGACTATGAACCATACTCTGGGTCACTAATGTGCCACAGAATCTCAAGGAAATACTTTCATTTGAGATTTATGAGCATTAGGCTTCACAACCTGAAAAAGTCAACAATAGAAAAGGATACAGAGAAGCACTATATGGCTTAATATGCATCATTTTAGAATGATAACCTCAGCAATTTCACCTAAAAGTAGGGCAATGATCATGTTCATGACAAATTACAAACTACTTTTCGATAGGAAACAAAGAAGACAACTAGACACTACTTACAAATAGAACTTAAGGGTAACCCTAGTGTCCAACATGACACCATACAATATACTTCCTATTGAGCCTCATGCTTCCTTTTGACAATGTCCCCACAACATACCCATGAACTACAAAGAGTGCATTAGTACCTTGAAACATGAGAAGCACTAATAAGTACTTAGAACTATAAGGAACATCCCTTAGGAAACCTATTAGCAATATCCATTCAACGAAACAGTGAACTACAAGGAGTCCAGTAGTACTGTAGTACGTCAAAGATGGTGGGCCAAGTTTTTTAAAAAAAAATGAATTTTTTTGTCCCCTATTACACTATCCTAATTTCATTTCTAAAGATGGTGAGCCAAGTTTAAAAAAAATAGAAACTTTCTTAGCCGTGACTAATTAAGACAAAACAAACAAAAAAAAGAAGGGTAAAAAGCTCATGGTAAAAGATGACGGTGTCTCTTAGGGATTGCATCAGTAATCGTTTGGTATCAACGATGGTGATGTGGCAGAAACTGGACCCAAATTTGCTCGATATTTTGACAAATATACACCAATCATGCTGACCATGAATTGAACAAGACTACATGCTATTGTAATTGTAACAAAATTTAACAGATGAACCATCCTGCTGCTCTTGGTTCTCCTCTTCCTTCGCTGGCAATTTTAAAAGAGTAAATTATAGCACGACTATAAGAGCTTTGAGAAATAATAACTAGATAAACAGTGCACCTGGAAACTTGCAACATCCATTCTATCATTCCATATTTATACGCTAGATATAAAACTTCAAACATAAAGCTTGTAGATCTAAAAAGTTATTCTCAAAATCCACTATGAATAACAGCATATTCTTTTGCAGACCAAGAGACATAATCACTCGGCTTTGTCTTACGTAAACCATGCCCACCAACATTATCGAATTAAATGGTTCCAAACCATTATTTGTCCCATTGGACATATTGTATTGTAGGTCAAGTACGACATAATCATTCAATGGACCCGTGAGTCTTTGAATTATTAAATGACACCTAAATTAGAAGAATAGAAAGCACATAACACCAACAACAATGAATAAGCTAGTCAAAATACGTACTTAAACATGCTTGTAGTGGAAAGTTGAAGCTTTCAAACAATTAAATGCTTTTATATTAATTTTTTAGCTTTTGGCACAAATAGACAAACGTGCTTTTTGAGAGTAAAATGCATTTCCAAGTCCTTTTTTGGAGATTGAATTGATTTATGCTTTTCCGAACATTTTTCGAATAAAAAAAAATACTCAAAACCCAATGGTCGGGTTAGTTTGTTAAGACCTATAGTTCCTAACCCTTGGGGGGCACATACTTGGGATATTATATCCCATAAGATTTCTAACCATCAAGGTTGTATTATCCGACAATAGTCCCAATGTAGAATCTGACAAACTTGTATAATAGGCCAGGGCACTTGTTAGGCGCAAAAAACAAATAATTAAAAAAAAAGATAATAATAATTTCAAGTGCATTCCTAAGAGCACTACGTAGATACTTCTTTGCAATATTATTATCCTAGTTACCAAAAAGAACCTCTTCTCATTATTATTTTTCTACCTTTAAAGAAAGGTTAAAAAAGCAACTGCTGGATGATCCAACAAAGAGCAAGAGGTAATGGCATTAAATTAGTTTCCCACTAAATAAGTAAAAGTAATCCCAATCCCTCCTCTGTTTTTCCCCCTAATTCAGCTTTAGTTGTAATTACATCAACAAATAGTGTCACTCTACAACACTATGATCTTCAGATACTCATATGGCATCTATTATGGACTGTTTTTGAGTATCAACTCGCCCTAATCCAAGAATTCCAAGACCCCAAAGCATTCCATTAGGACCCAGACCTATCTTAAAAAAACTCCTCAACAAATTTAATTATCAAAAGAAATTTTTTAAAAAATAAATAAAAATATTATCCCCATAAGACTCATTAAACCAAGCAAAAACTATAAGCCACAGAAAATCCAAGAACAAAATAATTAAAAGAAAACAAAAAATTAAGGGTTTTTTTTTTTGTTATTTCTCTAAAATTTGACTAAAAAACACAGTAAAACCAAAATTGGTAACCGGCCATCTATCTAAATCCAATAATTCAAAACATAACATTTTATTAATACGGAAATTAATTAAATAATTAAAAAACTGAAGCACTGTATTAAAAAGAAAATAGACAGGAGTGAAATAAAATAAATATAAATTGAAGAATATGAAGTAATGTGTAAATTAGTCTTACAATAAAGTCAAAACTTGAAACCCAACCCACATTTGGAAAATCTTGGACATGCATTACATTTAGTTAAGAGATAATAATTAAAATGAAAAATGAAAAGCTTACTGTCGGGGCCGCCGAGCTGGGTGACAGCATCGACGAAGCGGTCGTGAAGCTCGGCTGTCCAGCGGAGGCGGGGCTTGGGATCGGAGGTCAAGACCAAGCAGGCGTCGCCGGGGAGGTTGGTCCCATCAAGTGGGTATTGAAAGTCGGGGTGGCCACCCTCCAGGGGCAGCGAGTGAATCGCCGAGTACATCAATAATTATATTATATTTTATTTTATTTTTTTAAAAAAAAAAGAAAAAGCAGGATCCCAAGTCCCAACCCAACTGAGGGAAGAGAGAGAGAGAGAGAGAGAGCTGAGCTGCTCTGAGGTTAGAGAGAGTGAAAGGGAGCATGCAAATTGCAGACGAGAGGTTGAGACAGCGATGTGTGTTGTGAAATCTCTCTCTCTCTCTCTCTCTCTGGTTAATGGTTATTTATGTACGGTGTTTATGTGCAATCTGGCTGGCACTTTTTTTAAAAAAAATTAAAAGATATAAAATTTTAGACAGGTATTTGTTCATATGTCTTCTTTGGAGATTTTTCTGTCTGAACAATTTTAAATAAAATTTTCTTTTTCTTCTTCTTTTATAATTTTATCATATATATAAAATTATTAAAAAATGTGAGCTGTTTCAATTTATCAGAAACATTTATTAACTAATTCAAACATTAATTCTTATTTGATTTGATTTATATTTATATTTTATCCATCTCTATTATAATATTATTTTTTTGTTAACACAATTTTTTTAAATAAAATTAATATTCACTGCTCACGATTTTTTCCATAATTTGACTTTCTCTTTATAAAGATAGTCACTTTTTTTTTTTAAGACCATCACATTTTTATGTGAACCGTCACATTTTTTGAATTACAATCACACCCTTGTAAGGAAATCACATTTTTATAAAGACAATACTTTTTTAGTAAGGGCTACGATCACATTTTTACAAACACATTTTTTTATAAAGATAATCACATTTTTGTAAGGACAATCATATTAATTGTGAGCACAATCACATTTGTCAGGTTTATATTATGTGCTGGCATAATTATTTTGGGCTTGTTTTTGATCTTATGGAATTTTTAATTTGAGAGAGGTTCTTTAATGAAAATTGTATGTATAAATGTTAAGTATATGTAACAATTTACATATTGTGAATGTAAAACAAATGAAGGAGATATGAATATTTAAAAATATCTTATTTGTTACCTTTGAAAAAAATTATTGATAACTTATAAATATAAGGGTAATTTTTGATCCAATTTTTCGTCAACCATGATACTTATTTTAAAGCTTATGATTTGTATATCAATAATATGTAGTTCTTCTTGAAACATTTTATATTTTGAGAGATATTTAGTTTTTAAATTTAAATTTGAAAAAAAAAAAACTCTTATTTTTACTCCTTCCATGCACCACTTTTTTTAGTGGCAAACTTGTAATAATATTATTTTACCATGTATATTTATATCTTTTTAAATGTATGTGGACTAAATGAGAATAATCATTTGTGATAAGATTAAAATGAAAGAACCCTAATGATTTTTGTTTTTTTTAAAGAATTCCCCTTTCATATAACATGGGATGAAAGTTTGATTTATGGCGGCAAGTAAACCAAGTTGTTTATCAACAATTCGAACTCGACTCGCATTTAGCTTGATTTGAGATTGATTCATTTAATAAATGAGTTATTTGAACTCGAAACTAATAACTCGATCATTAAATGAGACCGACTCACATTTAGCTTGATTTGAGATTGATTCATTTAATAAATGAGTTATTCGAACTCGAAATTAATAACTCGATCATTAAATGAGCCTGACTTGCAAAAGCTCGACTCGCCTCGTTTTTTATTCGCAAACTCTATTCGAAGTATACTCGACTCGGATCTTATAAACACAACTTGACTCAATATTAAAATGTGTGTGTCACGTACATTTGAATTTTGTATGGAATTTATTTAAAATTTGAAGAAATTTTTTTTTTTTAAGTATAAAAATTGAATTTTTAAAATTTAAACTCAACTCGTTTAGTAATCAAGTTCAAATCGAGCGCAATCTCAATACTTTCTTAACGAGTCAAGCTCGAACAATATATTTAAAGCTCGATTCGAGCTCGAGCTCATATAACTGCTTATCGAATCGAGCTTAAACAACCACTACTCGACTTGATTACATCCCTACATATACTTATACGTCTACTGAGCATAATTTGATAATCTAATAATATTATAAACAACATACGATAAAATGATAATACAATTAATTCTATAATATTAGTTAATGAAACAAATTCAATAAGATTTAGATGGAACAAAATATTATTACATTTAAATTTTGAAGCGTGCTTTTTCACGTGTCGTGCTTTAGTCCTCTAAAATCTTGTCATACTTTCATGGTCCATGTACTTAAATTTTAGGCCGGATTGAAGCTTGCAATATCATATCTAGACCCTAGGCCTGATAGACTGCCCGACTCGTTGGCCATCTCTATGGTAGATTAAGTATTTAATGGCATAATTTTCTTTTCTAAATATTACAAAATGTCAGAGGCATATGGTAAGTATTTTTTTAATGCTAAAATACACAAGCTCGCATCATCAATCTATGAGCGAATCTTTTAGTACGAGTTTGTGTTATGGATTTTTATATAAAATTTTATCACGCCAATCTTTGAGGGAGATTGGTCATTATCTTAATTTGGGCTAGACGTGTTAGGGTGTATAGTGATTTATAAAACTAAAAACAATTTTAAAAAAAAAAAAAAAGTCATTTATTTTAATTTTGACATTTAATTTTGAGAGATTGCCAAATATCACCCTTTTGAATTCAATAACTGTCTTTTACTCCCGACAGTTTTAATAATGCCCATTTACCTCCGTCGCTTTAAAAATTAAGATTTTATTACAATTTTTCCTTTAAATACTTGATGTATTTGTATTATTTCTTTTAATATATAAAAATATTTATAAAAATCTAAATAATGTTATAATAAAATTTATATGGCACAATAAAATTATTAATACAATTAAAATAATAAATCAAAAATTAAAACTAAAATTATTTTAAATAAGAATAACAAATAATAGATATGTTAAACATAGTTAAAATTCATAGCTCAAATGATAAATACAGTGAAAATATGTGTATATATATATATAGATATATATGTATGTATGTATGTATGTATGTATGTATGTATGTATGTATGTATCTACAAATAACATACTTATTTTATTTTATTAATTAAATATTTTTATTTTATAAATTTATATTTTTTTACTCTTTATAATATCTATTCTTTTTATTTGTTTACTAACTATTACAAATTTCTTATTTATTGTTATTTATTTTGTGTTCATTTATTCATTTAATTTTTTGATTCTTTTTTAATTTATTTAATTCTACTTATATATAATAGAAATTTTTTTAATTTTTTTAACACTACTTATTTACCTCATTTATTCTCTCTTCAATTTTATTCCTCATTATACCTCATTCTCTCTTCCCTTTTATTTATTTTAAAAATACTTTTATTTTTTATTTTTCCCCTTAGGTATTTTTTAATACTTTTATTTTTTATTTTTTCCCCTTCATTATTTTTCCCCACACCCGCTGAAATGCATTAATTTCCTCTTATTCTTTCCCCTTAATTTTTTTTTTCTTATTTTAATTTTAATTTAATTTTTAATTATTTTATTTTACTTTATGATTTAATTCTTTTATTGGGTATATCAATAAAAAAGTGGGCCACTCGTATGAAACTAAAGATGGGTCACTCATTATAGAATGCGTTATCAATTATGGTACTAAGTATTGGGTATATCATTAAGTGCGCCAAAATGAGACTTTGGAGGTAACATAAATTAGAATTTGTGTTTTTATATTTTTAAGTGTAACTTCTAATATTATTACTTGTACTCTTCTTTTAAAATATATATTTCTAATATATTAGGATTTTTTTTAAATATATTTTTCTAATTGATATATATATATATATAATATATATATATGTGTGTGTGTGTGTGTTAATCTACAAAATTTAAAAAACAAAAACAAAAACAAAATCAAAAAGAGGTACTTATGAATATCCTTGCTAAAAATATGTGAGATGTGGTAAGATTGATGCGCTAGTCTCCTCCATGCACCAGTAACCTTCAAAAGGGAAACGCCTACTCTCTAAACTCCATTTCAGGAGTGAAAACTGTTAACAACTGTTTTTCGTTCCAATGATAATATGAGAAATTAACCCCTCGAACAAACCTCCATCAATAATTTTGTTAATAGGAACCCAAAAATAAATTTAGCAAGCAGAAAAGAAAAACACAAAGATAAAAATTTACGTGGTTCAGCGGAGAGCAGCTCCAACCTACGTCCACAAGAGAAATGAGATGTATTTTACTTTTACTTGAGGTCAAGACCAACCCGAGCTATAAGTGGGGGGAGGGGAATACAAGAATACAAAAAAGCACACCAGGTCTTACAATAAGCCAGGTACAAATCTTTCAGGTGGTCGAGTGTTGACCTGCTTTCTCTCTCTATCACTAACTGTTCAACTCTCAGTTTCTCTAGAAGTTATGAGATACAAAATTCTCTAACCATTGAATCTAATACTTCAATCCCTTTATATAGACTCCTAAATCTACTATTCTACCAACCCATGATGTCAGTCGTTGTCACCTGGCCATCATTGCCCTCATGCTGATTTCTCTAACCACTCAACAAATAGTTGTACTGCCACTGGATTTAACCACTCATGTCAGCTTAAACTCATCATTACAACTTTTAACCACTACTACATACTTTTTTGATGCGACAACCTATGATTTAACTGCTCTGATACTGTTTTATCATATAAATAGTTGGTAGAGTCTTCCTCCAATGAGAGCCATCAATCAACTTTTGTTATCATTAGCCTTCTGGAAGTCCAAACTCCTAGATAGGACATACATCATATGACCTAGACCTCTAGAAGCTCATCTATTCACTTAGGGCATACGTCATATGACTTAGATACAGGTCGACCTATGATCCCATCTTTGTTCGTTGGGCTAGCATACCGAGGTAGATGATACTCATCAAAGCTCTCTCTGACTCTTTTAACCAAGTCAAGCTCTACTAATAAGGATCCCTCGGGTCGGTATCCACAAATCCTCAAATACTCCCAAATCCATCACTTATTCATTAGGTCGGATCGACATACCGATATGTTTTATCATCAACAAACTCATTCTTTACGAGAACTCCCATATACCATAAGGCTGGGTCCCTCTGTCAAACTCTGTCTATCTCTCCAGGCCATTGGGCCTTTATTATCCATTTTATGCTACGTATAATAGTATGCCCCTCATTGGTATTAGAACCTTCAACGGGCTAAAAAACCATCATAAAAAAAAACTTTATGGAAATGGGGAATGAAACGCTTCCCCTCTATATTTTAAGTAAGGTAAAACCTTTTTACCTCTGACTTCACTCCATACAAAGAAAAAAGTCTTAGAGGGTAAAAATGTGCCCATTTGTTAGTAACATATTTAGGGTTCCAACGGCTTGTAATCCAAACAATGTCCAACACATGAAATAGAACATTCCCGAGTACTTCGGAATACTCCAAAATCATAATGATCCAGAGGATCACTCTGAAATAACCTACAATGCACCAAAGAACATCATGTCACCAAGATTAGTTGTCCAACATCAGTCATAATGCATATATATATATCTGTCCAATCTTTCTATGATGAGTATTTCTGCTTAAGATTAATATATCTGCTAAAGATTAATAAGCTGTAATAACAATCCGCTTAACTCAGCGTGAGGAATTAATTAACATGCAAACCGATAGGTGTATTGTCACCTAATGTTCCAAAATACACCATAATAGGTGTAAACCATGCAAATTAATAATCATCATATCACTGAAACCTCCACCTAAAAATCCGCTACGTAAGCAAATAAAACTGATAAGTGCTGTTTATACCCACTTATTATGGCATTCTTAGCTTACTATTTTGTTATATTTCGAGTCATTTAATGTATTTTTAGTTTCTTTTATGTCTTATTTATATGAAGCATTAAAACATCAATATGGAGTAAATACGAGTGTTTTGGGAACTTTTGAGAGCATCGGAAGTAAGACGCAACACTAGTGAAGGAAATCATCACTGGCGCCGCGGCGCCTTCAAGCAAATCACAATCCCATACACATTCCCGAGAGTTTGGCACCGCAACGCCAAGCCCAGGATCCGCGGCGGTGCAGAATAAATGCATTACAGAAACATGATTTTAGGGTTTTTAAGATACCCAATGACACCAAGGCTCCATTATAAATACATGAGTTCGTCCAAGACTCAAAGGAGAGGCTAATACACAGCACAAAACACAGAAACACATATTTTTAGAGATCCAAGGAGGAGGATTGAAGAGCGACAAGTGGAGACAAAGACGGTGACATTCGAAGATGAAGAGATTCAATTCGGGTTTTATCATCTTATTTCTTTCTTAGAATTCTAATGATTTCCATTAGATTCATGACCTTGTTCTTATTGTTTTTATCTTTAGTCATAAACTAACTCCTTAATTCTGGAGAATGATGTAACTGATGCTTGAACCCTGTATTGTTTGCTAATTTTGTTATGAAGTTTTATTCAGTTTATTTGTATTCTCTTGAGTTTAATGCCTTATGTTTTCTGGCCAAAAATATGATGATATATGTTTAGAATCTATCACTCGAGAGAGGAGGTTTTGAATAGATCTAGAGAATATAACCTAGAATTTTATAGAGTTCGAGAGAATTGGTAGTTCCTTTGAAGTCGTTAATATAGAATCACAAAGCGTAATGAGTTGTTAACTACTGGATTTTTATAAAGATATCGAAGTCTGTAGTTGATGATATTTTCACTCGGCACTCGAGAGAAAGAGTGGATATTTTCAGAGTCTTGACTTATAAACAAATAATTGAATAATGATTAATTGGCATGACAAATATATGGGTGACAGCTAGGTGAAATCAGGATCCAGAATCTCTATCGTATTAGTTCATCCTTTCTAATTATTTTTATATTTATTTATTAAAATCTTTATTATTTGTTTTCTAAATAAAGTTAGGATTATCAATTATAGTAATTAGTGCGAGTTAACGTAATCCCTGAGGGTTCGACACTCTAAACTCATTTATACTAAAACTTGACACCGTACACTGCGGTACGATATAAAAATCACAACAAGTTTTTGGCGCCGTTTGCCGGGAGATTGTTTGTTTAATTCACATTAATACTATTGCCAAGTAATCTTAGCTTTAATTTAGATTTTTATTCTTTTATTTTTTATTTATTTTTTGTTTTGCATTTATTTAGTTTGTTTTTATTTGGTTTATTGATTTTTTTTCTTTTTCTTTTGGTGCTTCGGTGAATGCGAAAATCCACAAGTCTCGACTCGCTCTTGTTTGATCCTGAAATAGAAAGAACAGCGAGGAGACTAAGAAAAGAAAGAAAAATTGAAAAAGAAACAATGATAGTTGAAAACAGAGAAATCAACCAACGTCAGGTGGCAATCAGAGATCACTTCAAGCCTGTCATTGATGATACTTATTCTAGGATTGCCATTCAACCAATCAACGGCCAATAATTTTGAGCTAAAACCTGCGTTGATCAATATGATACAAAGAAATTAGTTTGGGGGTTCATCTGTAGAAGAGATCCCAACTTGCACTTAAGGATGTTCATGAAGATCGCAGATACTATAAAGATGAATGTCGTGAGTAAAGAGGCCATCAAACTATGCTTATTCTCATTCTCTTTACGGGATAAAGTGTGGGATTGGCTTCAATCAATACAAACGGAGAGTATCATGACATGGCAAGATATGGCCACAAAATTTCTTGAGAGGTTCTTTCCACCAGCTAAATCAGCTCAGCTAAGGGCATAAATTAGTATATTTAAACAGCTGGAGACTGAGACTCTATATAAAGCATGAGAGCGCTTTAAGGATCTACTACGAAGATGCCCATAACATGATTATGCAGACTGGGTCCAGATTCAGTTGTTCTATAATGGGCTGGATGGTTCAAATAGGACTATGGTTGATGCAGCAGCTGTGGGAGCTCTATTTAAGAAATCAGCTGAGGATGCCTACAATCTATTAGAAAAAATGGCCATTAACCATTTTCAATGGCCAAGTGAACGCGCTACGGTGACCAAAGTCGCTGGAATATATGAAGTGGACCCTCTTGTGGCACTTATAGCTCAGATTTCCACCTTATCTACTCAAGTAGCAGCCCTGACAAATCCACGAGTACCATCTATCGAATCAGCGGCATCTACAAATAGGCTATTATTGGAAGGAAATCTGAATGTTGAGTAAGTCCATTATGTGAACAATCGGAACTTCAACAACTATAGAAGTAATCATGTGCCTAATTGTTATCATCCAAACTTGTCATATGCTAATATAGAGAATGCCTTGCAACCTCCATCGGGCTTTGACTATCAAAGAGCTGAGCATACATCTTCCTTAGAAGATTTCATGAGCACGTTTGTTGCTAATACTTCAGCGAGGTTTGAGAATAATGATTCAAGGCTAGACAATATTGAGACACACATGGAAAATATCGGGGCAACAATGAAGTCCTTAGAAACACATATTGGGCAGATTACTTCCTCCATGACCAAGCAGCAGTAAGGGGTATTTGGATAAACTGCCACAGCTGCCAATCTATCTTTTTCATGTCAAAGCAGCCAGTGGATACAAAAGAAGAAGCTACCATGCTGAAGACGTTAAACTTAACGTTAGCGGGAAGGCAACCATTGCATTTATTTTATTATTATTTCCTTATTTTATTTTATTTTTTAAGATTATTGTGTGCTATTGTTTATTTATTCGTTTTGCATGTTATTTATGCAGGTGGCACGAAACACACAACGCCCACGCAACCAAATTCTAACCAGCAAGAGCCTGATCAACTCCATGCATGGTAGTGTTGTTCCTCACTCTTGTTCTTTATTTTTTATCTTACATTGAGGACAATGCAAGTTTTAAGTTTGGGGGTGTGTGCATGTTGTTTACTTGTTATTTATTTATATATAAAAAAATTCTTGATTTTAGTCTTTGATAGTAAAGCATAAATCATATGATGATACTGTTTGTTTATGGGTGAAATTTTAGAAACGATAAGTGCCCAATTTACTTTTATCTGATGCCTTGAGTGGTTGATCTATGTTTGACTCGTAAGCACTCAATTAGAGGTTTTTAACAGTGAAAACTTAAGTAGTTGATAAGGTGACTAGCTGAAGAAATTGCATGTCGATGAATGACAGTTTGCTTAGATGTATATCTTGATTTGCTAATGTTATGATGTATGGTATGGATAGAAATAAAAGAAAAAAAAGTCTCTAAAGAAATAAAATAAACCACCTATAACCGATAAGCGTGAAGCTACCCATGGGCAAGTATTAGGACCACCATGAGGAGAAATGCTACCTTAAAGGGTAGGTGAGTTGAAAAAAGAAAAGAAAAAGTTCAAAAAAAAGTGCAAAAAGAGACAAGAAATAGAAAAGAAAAAATCATATCATACTGAGCACAAAATAAAGCAATTACAGAGCATACTTGAGATATCTAAGTTGGTTTGACCCATCGATCCCAATTTTTAAACGAAATCATTAAGTTGACTTACTTAGGAATCAAGCTGTGAATGAACCTTTACACACACACACAGTGGGTATAGCCTAGATGAATTATTCAGGAACTTGGATCTGAGCTGAATTACGTACTTTGAAGGTTCTCTGATTTCATTGATAAGCACTATTTGAGGACAATTTTGTACATAACTATCAGGATTATTTTAATTGTTTTCTATTTGTTTTATATTTTTGCATGATTGTGTGTGAATGACGTTTGTGGATGTCGTCGCTGTAAGCCCTCACGAGACAATAACTCGTCCACTAGGGCCGCCTATGGGTTTAAAGGCTTGTTGCATACGCTAAATGCAATCGTGATCCCTACGAAAGTGGCTTAGTTAATTTATTTATTTTTATTTGTTTATTTGTATTTATTTTTTATTTTGTCTTTTACTCATGACTAGAAAAATCTTAAGTTTTGGGGTGTTTGATAAGTGTTGTTTATACCCACTTATTATGGCATTCTTAGCTTACTATTTTGTTATGTTTCGAGTCATTTAATGTATTTTTAGTTTCTTTTATGTCTTATTTATAGGAAGCATTAAAACATCAATAATGGAGTAAATACGAGTGTTTTGGGAACTTTCGGGAGCATCAGAAGTAAGACGCAGCACTAGTGAAGGAAATCATCACTGGCGCCGCGACGCTTAAAGTCTTAGCGTCGTGGCGCCTTCAAGCAAATCACGATCTCATACACATTCCCGAGAGTTTGGCGCCGCGACGCTGCGGAACAGATGCGTTCTAGAAACGTGATTTTAGGGTTTTTAAGATACCCAATGACACCAAGGCTCCATTATAAATACATGAGTTCATCCAAGACTCAATGGAGAGGCTAATACACATCACAAAATACAGAAACACATATTTTTAGAGATCCAAGGAGGATGATTGAAGAACGACAAGTGGAGACAAATGCGGTGACGTCCGAAGAGGAAGAGATTCAATTCGGGTTTTATCATCTTATTTCTTTCTTAGAACTCTAATGATTTTCATTAGATTCATGACATTGTTCTTATTGTTTTTATCTTTAGTCATGAACTAACTCCTTAATTCTGGAGAATGATGTAACTGATGCTTGAACCCTGTATTGTTTGCTAATTTTGTTACGAAGTTTTATTCAGTTTATTTGTATTCTCTTAAGTTTAATGTCTTGTGTTTGCTGGCCACAAATATGATGATATATGTTTAGAATCTATCACTCGAGAAAGATGATTTTAAATAGATCTAGAGAATATAACCTAGGATTTTATAGAGTTCGAGAGAATCTGTAGTTTCTTTGAAGTCGTTAATATAGAATCACAAAGCGTAATGAGTTGTTAACTACTGGATTTTTATAGAGATATCGAAGTATGTAGTTGATGATATTTTCACTCAGCACTCGAGAGAGGGAGTGGATATTTTCGGAGTCTTGACTTATAAACAATATAACTGAACAATGATTAATTGGCATGACAAATATATGGGTGACAGCTAGGTAAAATCAGGATCCAGAATCTCTATCGTATTTCCTCCTATCTAAATATTTTTATATTTATTTATTAAAATCTTTATTATTTGTTTCTAAATAAAGTTAGGATTATCAATTGTAGTAATTAGTGCGAGTTAACGCAATCCTTGAGGGTTCGACACTCTAAACTCATTTATACTAAAACTTGACACCGTACACTTGCGGTACGATATAAAATATCACAACAAAAATATAACGAGAAAAATACTTGGTCTTTGATTTTCTAAAAAAATAATTAAAAAAAAGATTTAAAAAAAAAACACAACGACAAAGATTTAGAAGAAAAAAGAGAAAACTAATAAAACAGACACAATGAGGAGGAAAACTTCATCATCAAGCCCAACATCAAAATCCAAATTGTGACCAAACCAAAGCCAACAAATTGAAGGTAATGATTTCCTTATTTATAATATTACTTTTCACTTTTCACACACACAGTTTGATATAGAATTTAAGATGATTTTTCATTTCAAATAAAAAATCGGACAAAATTCAGGATAATTTTTCATATCGAATCCTAATTTTTTTTATCTAAAAATATCAATTTATAATCAGGACAGAGATCGAAATTGATATCGACCTGTCCCGACTGTTTGTCATCTCTAGATTGGACTAATTTTTTATTTTTTTTTTTGTATGTCTATATATATATAATAACTTTCAAAAGAATAATTCTTTATTTGATAAATTAATCAAACTAAAAAATAAAAAAAATATATAAATTTTAATATACTGTTATTTATTTTTTAACGAATTAAAATTTATGTTTTTCTATCTCTTAATTAGAATCCATTCTTAAAAAGTTTATATATATTTATGTATATATAAGTAATAATCTAGTAAATAAATGTATCCATGTATAATTTAAAAGGGGCTTGTATTTGTATAGAATGCGAGGCAATGAAATTATGGGGTTATAGGTAGGTATATGATGTGGACCATAAAGTAGGCATCAAAGTTTTGTTTAACAATTACAAGTCAATTCATCCACCAACTCTTTCAAGTTTCAATAATTGGGGGGTTACAGGTTAATATTATATTTCTCTTCATATTTTTATTCTTTGTTTTTTTTTTTTTAAAATAATAATTATTATTTGGTATCATATATCAGTGAGAGTGATAAAGACCAATTCTTATTGAAGCAGATCATCTTAGACCAGAAAGAGCAAATATAGCAAATTTGCAATTCACAAAAAGAAAAGAAATCAAACCAAACAAGATGAAATTATGAAGCATTATTCATAATTTAGTAAATTATTATAATATAGGCATTTTTTAGTAGAATAATTATAGGGAGTGTCTCAAACTAATTGGATAATGGAGAGAAGAAGAGAGACAAATGGATAGGAGGCTAGAAAAACAAGGGCGGCCACTCCATGTCCCTACCATATTATTATTATTTATTATTTATTATTAATTATTATGAACAAAAATACTTGTGGTTGGTTGCTGCTGGCCTGCTGCTATTCAATCAAAACAAAAGCAACTCCATTCAAAAGCCAAAAAATAAAGACAAGCAGCAGGACAAAATCACTTTTGTGTGCGATTTATGATGGCATCTGCAGTTTTTGCTGACATGATTTGCCTCTTTTTTTAATTTTTGATTTAAAATTTGAAAAATAATATATAGATATAAAAAAAACTATTTTGATGTAATATTTTATTACAATCTTACATTTTACTAAAGTAATAAAATATTACACCCTAATATTTATATATTTATTTATTATTTTTTTAATAATTTTATGATAAAATAAAAAATTTATAAATAATAAAATATTATATCTCAATATTTTATATAAATGAAAATCTAATGAAGTTTCTGATGACAGTAACACTACTTTAGGGTGTACAGTACAACTTTACTGATGAACTTTTTGCATTTATTATTATGCATAGCTCAGCTCAGCTTCTTGTTCTTTTCATGGTGCTGACTGCTGACAAAATCCAATGAAAGTAGTAGTAGTTGAATTTAATGCTAAATCTAACTAGATATCAGAAGCATTAATCTACACGAAAGAATTTTAGAAGATTTTTTTAAATTAGAAATATTTTTTTAAAATAATCATATTATTTATTTAAAAAATAAGAAATATCTAAGTAAATATTTATTAAAATATAATAATTTAATAATTTTAAATTATAATTAACTAATCAATTAGAAAAATTATGTTTATTATATAAAAATTAAAAATAATTTTATAATACACTTAAATATATAATTACAAATATTCACTAAATCTTATATTTGGGGATCGAGCCACCTATACTAAAAATTGAAATTCCACTCTGCTTTTGTCACTCAAAGCAACAAACAATAATGTATCTCTGGACATCTGTCCAGTAAATATTGTTGGAAAGAATAAACCGTGACAAAAAAATAATGTTATTTGGATGATAAAGATAAAAAATAAAAAAAAATTAAAATTAAAATAACGTAATTTTGATGTTGATTTTATTAATAGTTTGTCTCTTTTTAATCTCTATATCATTTCTCATATCTAATATTTATAAAATTAAATATTCGAGTTTACGACAGACTTTTAAACTGTATTATAAACATATGGATTTAAATTTATAGTAAATTTCATATCACAATATGTTTATAGATTGTAACTATTGTTTAAAAAAATATTAAGTAAAGGGTTTCATGGATATAGTAAATTAATTATATTGATTTTGTTTTTTATAAGTGACTTTACGATTTTCTAGATGTTTTTCTTTTAATAAAATTAGTATATAGTTCACACTTTATGCTGGTTGAGCATATCTTTAATTATATTTTCGTATCATAATAAAAAATTTAACACTATTTTAGGTATTGATATTGTAAATGATCCGGATCTATTTGGTTTTATAACTTGAATGTAACCATTGATTTACTTGCACTTAATATACATATATCATTTATGTGTTTATCAATTCTTAAACAGTTTTTCTAATTCTCATTAGAATTTCGCTCTCGTCTTACTCACTCATTTGAAATCATATTCCTAATTATAAATAACTTTAAAACTATTTAATTTTCGTTTGGATGAATTTTAATATAATTTAATGTAATTTATTTAATTTAAGCTTCAATTTTCTTATTGATCTTAAAATCTTGACCATCATTGTGTAAGAACTAATAATCAAAATTTACATAATGAAACACAATAAAAAAAATAAAAAATTCATGAAAAAAACTTTTAAAAACAATTTAAAGTAAATTAGCAAATAACAATAGACCCAAAACTAAAAAATTGTCTAATTTTTGTGGATGATTGCTATTTATGTCTCTTATTTTAATAGAAGATTATATTTTAATATTGTAATAGGTTTTTTATTTTAATTTTATAAGTTAATAATAAAAAATTAATTGTAGAGATTATGATTCACATATATATTTTTTATTTTAATAGGAGATTACAATATATATTTCTATTGTAATAAGTAATAAAAAATTAATTATAGAGATTATGTACCACATATATATTTTTTTATTTTAATGAGACATATTTTTATAATTTAATAATAAGAAATTACATTATTAATTAATTAAATTAATAGGTTTCATCTTTTAATAGGAGCAAATATTTTTATATTATAATAAGTTTCTTATTTTAATTTTAAAATTTAATAAAAATGTGGATGACTGCTATTTATGTCTCTTATTTTAATAGAAGATTATATTTTAATATTGTAATAGGTTTTTTTTATTTTAATTTTATAAGTTAATAATAAAAAATTAATTGTAGAGATTATGAGTCACATATATTTTTTTTTTAAATTTTAATAGGAGATTACAATATATATTTTTATTGTAATAAGTAATAAAAAATTAATTATAGAGATTATGTACCACATATATATATTTTTATTTTAATGAGACTTATTTTTATAATTTAACAATAAGAAATTACATTATTAATTAATTAAATTCATAGGTTTCATCTTTTAATAAGAGCAAATATTTTTATATTGTAATAAGTTTCTTATTTTAATTTTATAATTTAATAAAAATGTGGATGACTGCTATTTATGTCTCTTATTTTGATAGAAGATTATATTTTAATATTGTAATAGGTTTTTTATTTTAATTTTATAAGTTAATAATAAAAAATTAATTGTAGAGATTATGAGTCACATATTTTTTTTTTAAATTTTAATAGGAGATTACAATATATATTTTTATTGTAATAAGTAATAAAAAATTAATTATAAAGATTATGTACCACACATATATATATATATATATATATATATATATATATATTTTAATGAGACTTATTTTTATAATTTAATAATAGGAAATTACATTATTAATTAATTAAATTCATAGGTTTCATCTTTTAATATGAGCAAATATTTTTATATTGTAATAAGTTTCTTATTTTAATTTTATAATTTAATAAAAAATTTATAGAGATATTTTAATTTTATTATTTAATAATGAAAAGGAGATTCTATTTTATATCGCATTAGGTTTTATAATTTAATAATAAAAAATTATTGTAGAGATTAGGTAACACGTATTAAATTAACAGGTTTCTTATTTTAATATGAGATTATGTTTTTATTTTATTACAGGTTTCTAATTTTAATTTTTAATAATAAAATTAATTTTAGAGATATTTTAATTTTACAATTCAATGTATTCTTATTGAAATAATAAATTTCTTATTTAATAAAATTCAATAGTGAGCAGTCAGGTGACGCGATGAGAATGCTTAAAAATAATATTAATATATATATATATATATATAGAGAGAGAGAGAGAGAGATTTATGACAAGTTTATTGATGATTTTCAAGATCTCAATGGATGTCATTAACACATTTTAAATTTATTTTGGTCAATATTATCTTGTGCAATTTCTTTCGATCGGTTTTCTTTAGATGACTATCCGTATTTGAATCAGGTGAGAGATTCGTGCATGAAGGAAAAGAAAAAACTATAATTCAAGCAATGATTAGGTAGGTAAGGAAAGGCATGATTCACTACCTTAATTAACAAAAAAGAATAAGAACTGTTGACGGTTGATTTTGGTCTCAGGACAATATGAGAATATTACTCTCGAAATAATCCTCTCTCAATAGTGAATTTGTTCGGTTATGGGGGAGCCGAAAGCAAACTTAGCAAAAGAAAGATAAATACGCCAATCGACAAAGAGATTTAACGTGGTTCGGCTGGCTAGATCCAACCTACGTCAACGGACACAAACCGAATAATACTTTTATTACTGAGATATGCTTCTCTGATATCTCTTTGTGTTTACAAGTCTGATCGTAATGATCTTGATATTGATTATCCTCCCCTTACGCACACTCTACCCTTCTATTTATAATAGTGTAGAAATCAGATTCCTTCTCCTACAAGAATTTCCTATTTAAAACAATTCTCTTTTCCTATAAGGATTCCTAGTCAAAAAATATCTTCACTTCCTTCATTCTACTAGGACACTGACTTATCAGTTTATCCCATGAAGGTGTGATAACTTTGTCATCTTATCCGTAAAAATAAGATGCTTTATCTTCCTGAGCACGCCTCGCCATGTGCTCGGTCTTCATGAGGTCGGTCATAATGGCCTTTTGAACTGAGGATGCTGATGTCGATCTGATAATTGCTCGGTCATCCGAACTCAAGTGTTCGGCCATTTACTCATGTTGTCGGGTCGGTATTAATGATCCTGACCAAGAAGGGAATTTACCTTTTTACCCCTGCGTACTCCTTAAATAACATATGACCTGAAAACATCATCAACATCTGTCCCCTAGTTCTCGGTTCCAACGAGTTATACAAGTTAGTGCCGGGAACTATATAAGAGTGGTACGGTTGATGAACTGATGGCCGATCTTCTGAATGAGAAATTTCATCGGCCCACATTTACATCCTGATCGGTCTGACTCAGGTGTTCGGCCTGACTCTCTTCCTATCGAGGTGAAATCCCCTCATTGCCCTTCTGTAATTTTTCCCCTCGAGACACGCAACCATCACATCCTTTTAAATGCCCATCAGATCACTTGGGTTTAACGGGAGTCTGCCACTTGTCAACCGTCCGTCGTTCCCCCGCCAAAAAGCGAACAATCTGACCGCTATTGTTAACGCAAAGGACGTCCAATCTCATCCGTCCATTTAATTTTGGAAGATCATTTTAAAAGACGACATGTGGCACATACCTGACGTTTTCGTCCAATCCAACGACCACAAACGCACCGAACAGATTACATTAAAATGGAGTAAACATTGTTGCTTTCTTTTACGAACACTTCGACTTCCCTAATCGTGAGAACTTATCCTTCCTAACTGTAACCAGTGAACTTGAAGAACAACCAGATCACACCGAGCAAACTTTCATCTTTCCGAAGGAAACAAGTAAGTTTTCTTACCGTCCTCCTTGCTTTGTTTTTTCATGAGTTGTGAATCATGTTTGTTTGTTTGTTCTACCCTTTTTTTTGTGAAGCATGTCTGGATTTTTTGGGATTTAGAGACTCCTAAGTCTGTTTTTTGGTTTAGCTCGATGGCGTTAGGGAGAGATTTATGGTTTGATGGATATCGTTAGGGCATTTAGAACCCACAGGCTCTAGCTTTAGAAATTAGTTGTAGACTGACCTCCCCCCATTTTTTTTCTTTTATTTCTCGGATGTCAGGGATGTCTGACACCAGGTCTTCCTCTGCAAACCCTGTTAGACCTCCGACCCCTCCTGTTGAAGAGCTCTCATCGGGCTCGGGGGCACCAAGCATAGGACCCTCGACACGACCTCACTACCCCTACCCTACCCCTACCCCTTCTGAAATTGAACAAGATACTTACCATCAGAGATAACCTCGAAATGACCCAGAGCCCGGTGATTTTGACTGCTCAGCATTGGATATGGATCGGCCATCCGAAATAACTGAAGATGACCTAGCACTACTCCGGCAGCGATATGACATTCCGAAAGATATCACTCTTGAAGTCCCTGGTCCAATGGACCGTGCTAGTCAACCGGACGAGGGTTCGATGGCACTTCTTCCGGCTTTCTTTGAGTGTGGACTATGGCTGCCGATACAACGTTATTTCGCCTGGATACTGGCCGAGATGGAGATCGTCCACTGTCAAATGAGCCTGAATAACTGGAGGATTTTGGCCGGGCTTTATGTGATTTGGAGTCGGGCGGGACTCGGTGAACCCTCTCTTGAAGAAATAAAGAGGCTATATCGATTGAAGGCCAACCCAAAAATGCACCATGGTTGGTATTACCTTTCTACTTATGCTGATTCGCCAAACGTTGTCGGCAATCTCCCCGACTCCAACAAGAACTTCAAAGACTTATGGTTTTGGGCCACAGGAGATTGTGGACGAGTTCTGAGATCATACGAAGAGGAGGTCTCTGTCCCGGATATCTTTAGAGCGGGAGGTTAGGACTTTAACCCTTAACGTTCTTACTTTTGATTTTACGATAGTGTTTTAACTTCTCTAATTCTTCCCAGCTTGTTGGGGAGACGCTCCCAAGGTTTCCCATCAGGTCCGGCAGCGGGTACGCTGGGCTCGGCGTTATGTCGAACATTGGAAGCAATTGGTTAATGATGCGGCCTTTCTCGAGTCGGGCCTGATTCAGACTACTCCTCCGAATGTCCCGGGGCAGATATGTGGGCTTTACTAACCTTCTAACCAATCTTATTGTTTGCTTAGCATGATGATAATTTGAATTTTCTCAGATTCTGGACTGACCACCCTTTTTGCCTTTGTTGTTTTTTTGTAGGTATGTCGAAAAGGCCAAGATACCTAGATCAGTTGGCCGGTGTAACAAATAAAATCGGCCATACTGGAACCGGGTCCTCTCGGAAACGGCCAGCAACCGAGGCCAAAAGGTGACTGAAGAGGCAGCCCCGTCAGCTGCCCAAAGTTTTATCTCTCTCTTCCGGGGCATCGCCATATTTTTCCGTCCGTCGACCCCCAGCCCATCAAAACCTACCAGGAAAAGGAGGCGTCCGTTCGGGCAGAGGAAGCCGAGCTGACCCGGGAGGTGGAGGAAGAAAGGTCATGAGCAAGAGGCAGACAGATCGGAAGGAGAAAAGGTGACGAAGAGTTCCTCCAAGAAACGGAAAGACGCCGTGATTCTTGGTGTAGAAGATCTTGGACAGGGCATTAGGGAGGCCACCTCTCATCTGGTGCCGGCTATTAATGAACTGGCCGAGGCGGTTCCTGCGGAGAAGATTCCGAGGTATGAGGATATCTCTCCCGAGGACGTCGTTACAGAGATATGCTCCCAAATGGCCAAGGTAGTCACATTTCCCTATTCTCATTTGTGAGTCCATAACTCAATTTTGTTTTCTGACTTTCCATTTCTTCTCGGTAGGCGAATTATATCACGGCCAAGAACAAAGACCTTATTCTGAGCCTTTTGTCCGAGGGTGGCCAAGCCCAGAGGCTTCAGAACCGACTCTCTGAAGCGGAAGCCGAGCTTGTCCGCAAAGAAGAAAACATAAAGAATCTGGAGCTGGCTGCTGTTGAGGCCCATACAACAAACAAAGCTCTCCGGGCTGCTGTCTCTCTAGAAAGAAAAAATGATGATGCCGCCAAGAAGGATTTGGAGGCTGACCAGGCTGACAACAAGATCCTACAGGTGGAAATGCGCAGCGTTGAATCTAAACTGAGGGCCAAAGATGAAGAGCTGGTGCGGGCCCGGGACGAGCTCAAGAGGATAGAAACTGAGTGGGAGGTCGAGAGGGACACAATCCGACTTGAGGGGGTCGGGGATTGCTCCGAGATCATCCCGATGGTTTTGCACAGCCTTGATATGGGGCCTATCCACGCGGCCATCCGCTTCTGCAAGTGAGAAATCTCAGAAGAGGAGTTTAAAGAATGGCTGCCCCCTTCTCCCGAAGAAGTGATGGACCCCAATCCTATTTCGATCGCCCCGGCTCTTGAAGAAGACCGACCTGAGGCTCCTGCTCTTGAAGAGGTTCGATCTGAGGTTAATGTTCCTGCTCATGAAGCCATAACTTTCGGGGCCTCCCAAGCCGTCCTTGTGGAATCCATTGTCCATTCTCCCGATGCCGAGCCCAGCCAGTTGCCACCCGTACCTGTTGAGGAGGAAACAATTGTCCATGCGCGGGCTGAAATGTAGGGGGTAACCCGGATGGGGCCCCATGTAATCCTGAACATACTTTATATTTTTTTTTGTAATAACCTTTTTTTTTCACGACCATATTTATGTGAATATCTTGTATGCTTCCATTCCACTTTTCTTTTTTGATTCTTCATGACTCGCTCCGGTTGCTCTCCCAAAAATGTCCACTTGAGGACCGACTCCGAGCTAGGAGAAACACTTGGCTCTGGGGGGATGTTACGTCCCCAGACCAAAAGGATGGACTCGGTGGGACGTAACCCGACCCCGAGCTGAGAGAAATACTTGGCTCTGGGGGGATGTTATGTCCCCAGACCAAAAGGATGGACTCGGTGGGACGTAACCCGACCCCGAGCTGAGAGAAACCAAGTGGCCTCGGCGAAACGAAATCCAGCCCCGAGCCAAATAATATGGGTGGCCTCGGCGGAACGAAATCCAGCCCCGAGCCGGATAACTAAGTGGTCTCGGCGGAACGAAATCCAGCCCCGAGCCGATTTAACCAAATGCCCTCGGCGGAACGAATCCAGCCCCGAGCCGATTAATCGAGTGGCCTCGTCGGAACGAATCCATCCCCGAGCCGGTAATCCTTTGGGCTTTATTAAGAGGGGAAGTGGATCCTCTTTTGAAGCCCTATCAGTTTTGGCATGGGCGTCCCCTTGTCAAACCTGATGAAAACGAAAACAAAACCTTGGAAAATGAAATAAAAAACACAGGGGTGATTTAACACTTATCCAAAGACAACAGCAAGGATGCCTCAAAACAGCGTCCTGTTTGAGGTCTCCAAAACACAATTCTGAACCTTGCAAATTCAGAGTTCCTGCGAACCAGGATTTGGATCAAAGAGCGTTTAAAATGGTAAGGGCACATCCTCTATACTTCAGGTCTCCATGGAGCCTGTGTACTGTTCGAGGGCTCCTCCTTATAACTTTGGAGCAGGCATACGCTACAAGGGCACAATCCCTTCCCGTGCTATACTTCTCTTGGATCCAAATGATCAAAGAAATATGGATCAAAGAGTGTCCGAGACATTAAGGGCATATTCCTCCTTATGTTCGGTAACATTGGAGCAATCAATCGTCACGGGGGTATCATCCCTCCCCGTGCTATGATTCCCACGGATCCGAATGATCAAGGAAATAAGGATCAAAGAGTGTCCGAGACATTAAGTGCATATTCCTCCTTATGTTCGGTAACACTGGAGCAAGCAATCGCCACGGGGGTATCATCTCTCCCCGTGCTATGCTTCCCACGGATCCGAATGATCAAGGAAATAGGGATCAAAGAGTGTCTGAGACATTAAGGGCATATTCCTCCTTATGTTCGGTAACACTGGAGCAAGCAATCGCCACAGGGGTATCATCCTTCCCCGTGCTATGCTTCCCACGTATCCGAATGATCAATGAAATATGGATCAAAGAGTGTCCGAGACATTAAAGGCATATTCCTCCTTATGTTCGGTAACACTGGAGCAAGCAATCGCCACGGGGGTATCATCCTTCCCTGTGCTATGCTTCTCACGGATCCATTAGGCAAAACATATGGTAACACATTCCTTGCGTTGTATTTCCCAAAACGGTCAGGCAGGTTTATCCTACGGGGGCACTCCCTCCCCGTGATTACTATCCTGGAATGTCCCCTGTAAATATAAGTTGTAGGGTAGTTGCGCTCCGGCTACTGCGAATGGTTCTCGTGCTCCTTTATACTTCTCATCTCTTGATGTGGTCTTGATTTTTGAAAGTGGAGCGAGTTAGGTCGGATCGTCTATGCCCATGATCTTTATGGCAGCACTTGTGATCGGTATGTCCTGGGTTTGATGCCTCGACCTCTGATCATCCCTCTGTATCGAGTATGTCCCCGAAATTTGGAATATGGCTTTTAATTTTAATTAAAAGAGTGGGTGGAAATTTTCCTTTTTTTTTTTGGAAAGAGAAAGTTTTATTTATATTCGGGGACTTACTACCCTTTCTACAACTCTCTGCGGGGTATTTCGAGAGAGGTTTTACACTGTGCTCTTAACCCTTGTTGGGTTGCTGCAAAAAAAAAAGGAATCTATTGGAAATACTTTCTTAGCATCTCGGTATTCCAAGGTTTCCTTAATCGGGTGCCGTCCATCTGTTCTAAAATGTAGACCCATGGCCTTACCACCTCTACAATTTTGTAGGGCCCTTCCCATTTGGCGCCTAATGAGCCTTCCTCCGGCCTTCGAGTGTTCAGGGTGACCTTTCTTAATACCAAGTCGCCTGGAAGAAAGGCACGGGTCCGAACTCTTTTGTTGTAGAAGCGGGTCATTCTTTGTTGATAGATTGTTGTTTTCATAGCCGACTTCTCCCTCTTTTATTCGATTAGATCGAGGTGACTTCTGATAAGTTCTTCGTTTCGTTTGTCCTCAAAATGACGGACCCTGTGGGTAGTCATTCCAATCTCTGCTGGGATGACTGCTTCGCATCCGTATGATAAGGCAAACGGAGTTTCTCCTGTGGAGTTTTTATAGGTTGTCCGGTGTGCCCACAACACTTCCGGTAATTCCTCGACCCATAAGCCCTTGAAGGATCCGAGCCGAGCCTTAAGATTTGCCTTAATGGTTTTTTTTTTGTGGCCTCAACCTGTCCATTTGACTTGGGATGGGCTGGTGAGGCGAATTGTAAGGCGATCTGGAGGTCTCCACAGAGCTTCCGGAAGCCTTTGCTATCGAACTGTTTTTCGTTATCTGTGATGACGGCTCGAGGGATTCCGAACCTGCAGATAATGTTCTTCTTCAGAAACTCCGTAGACTTCTTCTCTGTGATGGTGGATATGGGTTCGGCTTCCACCCATTTGGTGAAATAGTCTATGGCCACAATGGCGTACTTCGTCTGTCCTCGTCCTCTTGGCATTGGTCCGATGATATCTAGCCCCCACTGAGCGAACGACCAGGGACTGGACATGGTGGTTAACTGCTCTGCTGGTTGGTGGTGAATATTGGCATTCTTTTGGCATCCTTCGCATTTCCGGGCCACTCTCATGCCATCCTGATGCATAGTCGGCCAATAGAACCCTTGCCTTAAAGCTTTAAAGGCCATCGATTATCCTCCGGCATGACTCCCACAGATGCCCACATGAATTTCCCTGAGTACATAATCGGCCTTTTCTTCCGCTAAACATCTTAGGAGGGGTACTGTGTGGCCCCTCCAGTAGAGCACTTCTTCGATCAAGGAGAACTTGGTGCTTTTGAATTTTAGTTTCCTGACTTCCTTCTTGTCCTCGGGTGTCTCCCATGTTTCCAAATATTTCTTATTTGGCTGTATCCACGAGGTTTTGCATTCCTTATCCAATACTTTTACTTCGCGTTCTCCCACACTCTTTTCACGGAGGCAGATTAGAGGGACTATTCTGGGGTTCTCTGCTTTTATCGAAGATGCAAGCTGTGCCAAGGAGTCTGCCTCACAATTGTCTTCTCGACTGATTTGCTCAAAGTGTACGTTCCTCATTCTTTCCACCAACCTTTTTACTTCAGCCAAGTAGGCTATCATACTCGGCTCCCTGGCTTGGAATTCTCATTTCAGCTGCTGAACAGCCAACTGGGAGTCACTTCTTACCACTACGTCGTGGACTCCCACCACCGTGCATACCCTAAGACCGGCCAAAATTACCGCATACTCTGCCTCATTGTTTGTGGGCTCGAAGGCGAACCTCAGGGCGAACAACACCTCTTCACCTTTGTCGCTCTTCAACACGATTCTAGCTACATTGCCTTGTGTGCTGGCAGATCCGTCTACTGACATCTCCCATTTGCCTTCCCCCACAGTCAAGACCTGGGGTTCTGTGAATTCTGCGACAAAATCTGCCAAAGCCTGCCCTTTTACCGCCACCATTGGGAGGTAAGAAATGTCGTGTTCACTTAACTCTACCGACCACTTCATTAACATGCCCGAAACTTCTGGTTTCTGCAGAATCTGTCTCAGAGGATAATCGGTGTAAACCCCAATAGGATGGCCTTGGAAGTAGGGTCGTAATTTCCGGGCTGCAGTGATCAATGACAGGGCGACCAGTTCATGTACCAGATATCGGGTCTCAACATCTAACATAGCTTTGCTGACATAATATACTGGCCTTTGGACCTTGTCGACCTCTTGTATTAGTACCGAACTTACTGCATGCTCTGAGACGGCTAAGTACAAGTATAAGGTTTCCCCTGGGAGTGGTTTTGCTAGTAGTGGGGGCTGTGTTAGGTATTGTTTTAACTTTAGGAAGGCTTCCTCGCATTCCGGCGTCCAGTTGATTTCCTTTTTGGCCTTCTTGATGACTTTGAAGAAGGGGTGGCACTTGTCTGGTGCTCGGGAGATGAATCGGTTGAGCGCGGCCAATATGCCGGTTAGACTTTGCACTTCTTTTACCATCCTGGGAGACTTTAAGTCCAGTACGGCTTGGATCTTTTGTGGATTTGCTTCTATGCCTCGGGAGCTTACCATGTAGCCCAAAAACTTCCCTGAGGCCACTCCGAAAGCACATTTCTCCGGGTTGAGCTTTAAATTGTGTTTCCTTAGTAATTCGAAGGTTTTCTTTAGATCGGTCACGTGACATTCTGGTTCTTTAGACATTGTTATCATGTCATCAACATATACCAATATTGACGTGCCAATGAGCGGTTTGAAAATTTTGTTGACCAGCCTTTGAAAGGTTGCCCCTACATTCTTCAGTCCGAATGGGCATTACTTTATAACAGTAAAGCCCCTGATCGGTGACAAAAGTTGTTTTCTCCTCATTCGCAGGGTGCATCTTGACTTGGTTGTATCCTGAGAAGGCATCCATAAAGCTTAGCAGTCTCTGGCAGGCTGTTGTATCTACTAGCTGGTATTTGTTTGGTAGTGGGAAGCTGTCTTTTGGGCATGCCTTGTTGAGGTCGGTGAAATCCACACACATCCTCCACTTTCCGTTTGACTTCTTCACCAATACCATGTTTGATACCCACTCCGGGTATTTTACTTCTCTGATGAAACCAGCTTTCAATAATTTTTCCACCTCTGTAGCTACTGCCCTGCACCGTTCCTGATTAAAGGTTCTTCTTTTTTGCTTGACTAGCTTGTGTGACGGGTTTACTGCCAAGGGATGATTGATGAACTTTGGATCAATCCTGGGCATGTCGTCGTGCCCCCATGAGAAAACGTCCGGGGTACTCCTTTAGACACCTCAGCATGCCATGTTTCAGGGTTTTGTCTAAGTTTCCCCTATCTTTACGCTCTTCCCAGGCCCGAAAAGTTTCGTCTCTTCTAGTTCTTCGACCGTCCCTAACCGGGCAACTTTATTCGGCTGAGGACCTGTGTTTCCCCTTGCTTCTTCTCTGTCTTCATTCACTTGTCTTTTTTGGGTACCTCCTTCAACGCAGAAGGTTTCCCATAAGAGAGTGGCAAAACAGCTCCGGGATATCCTATGACTCCCACACACGATTCCGATCCCTTCCCGGGTGGGGAATTTTAACTTTAAGTAATGGCAGGACATTGCGGCCTTTGTCTTCATCATGAAAGGTCGACCGACTATGACTTGGTAACTGCTCATGTAGTCCACCACCGTGAAGTTTATCATAATCGTCTGAGTCTGGGGACGAGTTCCGATTGTCATTGCTAATTGTATTCTTCCCAATGGGACGACCGTTGAACCCCCGAAGCCGTATAGGGGAGTTCCATCATCGGTTAGAGCTGCATACTCTACTCCAAGGCCTTCTAGAGCCTCTTTGGAGATTATATCCACTGCGCTTCAGGGATCCACCAGGATTCTGTCTACCTCTGAACCGCCAATTGTTGCTTTGATCATTAACGCATCGTCGTGGGGGAAACTCACCCCTCGGGCATCCTCGTCAGTGAAAATTATTGGGATCGACCGACCACCTTGTATTCCCGAGGACTGTTCTGCTTCTAATACCTCAGACCCCCGAGCCCGTCTATAGTTTTTTCTTGACCGGTTAGAATCTCCGGCCAGTGTTTTTCCTCCTGCGATGATATTTACCTGTCGGCGCTGTGCCCTCTGTCTAGCCGCCATAACTTCATGGTCAATGTATTTATTTAAATATCCATTCCGAGCCAGGTCCTCCATTTATTCCCGCAAGTCTTTGCACCCGTCCGTCGGATGTCCTCTCATATTATGATGTACGCAATATGATGTTTTATTTCTCTTATCTGGGGGTAATCTCCTGAGGTTAGGCTCTATCAAGAGACATTTTTCCTGGATCTCCAAGACGATTTGTCATAGTGGCTTGTTCAGAGGAATGTATGCTTCTTCCCTGACTACATGGTTTACTTGGTTCGAGATTCCTCTTTCCTGGTCATTCCGAGGTATTGGCTTAAATTCTTTGCGTCTCGGGGGTGGTTTTTTGAATTCCCTATATGGTCGGCGGAGGGCCTCTGCCCTTATTGTCCTCTCTCTGATAGATGTCCCCCTCCGGGAGATTTTCTCTTCGTTCTCCAACAAAATGAATTTTCGGGCTATTTCCAGGGCGGTTGCATAATCCGGTGTATCTTGGATTCTTAGGTGAGTCCACAGCTTTCCGACCCTTAAGGCCCCCTTTAAACTTTCCAAGGCCTCGAGGGACTCATATCCCCCGACCTCGAGCACCATATTATGGTATCTTTCAATAAAAGCCTTCAGGGGCTCGTCATCTCCCTGCTTCATGAGTCTTAACTCTCCAATTGTCTTTTTAGGAACGCAGACCCCTTTGAAGTGCCACACAAATGATTTTTTGAGTTGCGCGAAATTGCTGATGGTCCTTGGGGCTAGACTTCTGTACCATAGAATGACGGATCCGCCTAAGGTTAGGGAGAATACTTTGCAAACGGCATCCCCTACCACTCATTGGACTTCTATTAATAGGACAAAGCTTTCAATATGGGATTTTGGGTCAGTATGGCCCTTATAGGGTGTCATGGAGGGCATGTTGAATCATCTCGGGAATTTTGCCGACCTTATTTCTTCTGTGAGAGGAGATTCCTCCTCACCGTCCCGGACATCTCCTGCATCGGTCTTGAGGTTCACTCCCCACTTGGCCATCTATTTCCTCAACCAAGACCTCATGTCGCTATCTGAGTTACCATGCCGCCTCATGCGGCCTTCTTCGTGTCTATTTCCCCGAGTGTGGCGCTCTTCATGACTTGAGGTCTCTCGTTCAGCCTCGCCATACTTCCTTTTTCCCCTTCTGATGTTCCGGGGGCTATCATATGAGGAATCTGGCGGCTGTCTTCCCTCTTCTTCTTCCCATATGTCCTCTATTTGCGAATCTTTTTCTACCACTACGGATTTTACCCCGTAGGGGCCCCTCCTTCTAGGTCTATCGTCTTCACTTGTATCTACAACCTTTTTTCCCTCCGCTGTCTCACTTCTTCTCTGACTGGTTCCGGCTTCAAATCTCTCATTGTTCCTCTCTTCCATCCTTTCTAGTTGGTCCATCATGGATTTTAGAAGGGCTTGGTTTTCCTCCCTATCTTTCCTCATGTTTTCTTCTATCTTCTCTACCTTGTCCGTAGTTGGACTTCCTGATGATCGGCGATTTCCGTCTTCTGCCATTGTCTTACCACGTGTACTGCTTTTTGTCTGAAACTCCCCACAGACGGCGCCAACTGTTGACGGCTGATTTTGGTCTCAGGGCAATATGGGAATATTACTCCCGAGACAATCCTCCCTCAATAGTGAATTTGTTCGGTTATGGGGGAGCCGAAAGCAAACTTAGCAAAAGACAGATAAATACGCCAATCGACAAAGAGATTTAACGTGGTTCGGCTGGCTAGATCCAACCTACGTCCATGGACATAAACTGAATAATATTTTTATTACTGAGATATGTTTCTCTGATATCTATTTGTGTTTACAAGTCTGATCGTAATGATCTTGATATTGATTCTCCTCCCCTTACGCACACTCTACCATTCTATTTATAATAGTGTAGAAATAAGATTCATTTTCCTACAAGAATTTCCTAGTTGAAACAATTCCATTTTCCTATAAGGATTCCTAGTCAAAAACTACCTTCACTTCCTTCATTCTACTAGGACACTGACTTATCATTTTACCCCATGAAAGTGTGATAACTTTGTCATCTTATCCGTAAAAATAGGATGCTTTATCTTCCTGAGCACGCCTCGCCATGTGCTCGGTCTTCATGAGGTCGGTCATAATGGCCTTTTGAACTGAGGATGCTGATGTCGATATGATAATTGCTCGGTCATCCGAACTCAAGTGTTCGGCCATTTACTCATGTGGTCGGGTCGGTATTAATGATCCTGACTAAGAAGGGAATTTACCTTTTTACCCCTGCCGTACTCCTTATAACATAGGACCTGAAAACACCATCAACAAGAACAAAAATTAAAATAAATGAAAATGATAAATTAGAAAGGAACATCTCAGAGCATTTGTGCTAGGATGCTTCATACTTTGTGTTGCTTGGCTAATTAATTACTAATTTTCTATATATATAATTTATACATAGTAATTATGTCTCCAATAATCACTTTGATGAGTATACCCACCTATATATACTATGATGTCTATATGCGATTTACATGTCTATATATTATAAGAAAAATTAATGAAAAAATTATTGTTTATAATTATTGATGGTGGTTTTTCACCCCGAGAAAAGTTTAAATACAAAAGAAGGGTGAATTGGGTATTGCACAGCCAAAAAAAGATGATAAATACCTAATGGCCCGAAGATATAGAAGGGGTTTGACAAAAGAGCCTGATCGCATGATTTAAAGAGAATCTTCCAAGGATAGAATCTGTTGAAGGTATGATAATCATTGATGCTGACCCGATCTCATAAAGAAGTGATGGATTTAGGGTTATCTTAGCATTTATTAAAACCAACGCGATGAGGTCCCTATATATTAACCCGACCTAGTTGAGAAAGCTAAAATGAGCTTTGATTAGTATCATATGTTTCAGTATATCAACCCGAAGAATGAAGATGAGATCACAGACCGACCTGTATTGGAGTCATGTGATGTATGCCCTAAGTGAAAATATAAGTTTTTATAAGGCTAATGATGGTTGTGGGAAAGTAACGGTTCTTATTGGAAGTAGTTTTTGCCAGCCACCATAGGCTGGTGCAGTGGTAGGGGGTGATAGAGCAGAGTCGCAACAGGCCGCCATACGTCGGTGCAATATTAGTTTTTCCCTATGGCTTTTTGGAAACAAAGATAAATATGTCATTATTAGTTTCTCCCCCAAGTGCTAGTCAATGCTGACTTGGGTCGGCTTGAAATGTTAGGATAACAACCTTAGGTCATCATAATATTATGCAATTAATCAGGTTATTTTGAAGATTGGTTGAGTATGGGACTGCATCGTCCAAGATGATCGGGAATTGAAGTGGTTGTCATCAGTAGAGTGTTCCTTTGAAAAGTTTAGAATTTCTAAGTATTGAAATATGCAGCTTGACATCGGGCCGTGTAACATCCTCAATCTGGGATGCTACCGGAAGGGAATAAGTCGTACTATCCCCCTAAGCCTATGACTTTCTTACTATGAACAACACTAGTACTATTTTCAAATATAAAATCATGTATGAGACCACTTCCCAAAACCTTACCATAGAATATAAAATATTATACACACAACTTAGACTTAACATCACTTATTTTACAATTCTATATATGAGTACTGATACACAACTTTATTATACAATTATCTGAAACTAGACTTTACTTGACTTGACTGAACTTTATTTTTGACTTGACTAGTGGACCGAACACCGAGTACTGCCATCAGTATCCATCCTCCCGAACTCGTCCTCCGAGTAAACCTGCAAAATAAAGAAACTGGGAGTGGGGGGGTTGGATTGTTTGAACAATCTAAGTGAGTGGACGATTAAAACAAAAACTGATATGCTTTTACGAAAACTCTTCGGTCTAAAACCGAAATTGTCACTAGAAAACCTTTTTTTTTTCCTTGAAAACTCTTTTCTTATCTGAAAACACATCTTTTCCTGCAAAAGTTTTCTGAAAAAGTTTTTCTGTCTGCAAAAATCTGAATCTTTTCTGTAAAACTAAATTTTCTTTCTAAAACTCTTTTATAAAACTTTCATTTCTGAAAATTGCATCAACGAAAACCTTTTCTCTGAAAACTTGTCACTGGAATCTATTTCTGAAAAACCTGACGCATGGGGGCGTTATGTATCGTCGTCCTCCCATACGCCTAACTAGTGGTATTGGGGCGTTACGTATCGACATCCCCCATACGCCTAACTATGATATTGCTTGACCCGGAACTAGGATCTAAGGACATATGTCATCCATAGTCCTGAACTAGGATCTAGGGGCGTTACATATCACCGTCTCCCCAGTCCTCTACATATGCACATGTCTAACCGTCAATTCCATAAGCCAGAGCTGAGGTGAGTTTTTCCCCCATGCCTCACAAAATCACAAATCATGCTTTTGAATCACTCTTTCTAAAACATCTCTTAAAACATGATCTTTCATAAAATAACTGTAATAAAATTGGCTAACGCCCTAGGTGCGTAAAAATAGTTCTTTACTTAAATAATATAAATGATAAGTTAACTTAGAAAGAGGGTGTCCACTCACTGATTTTGGAGTCTCGTTAACATTACTTTCACTTTGGCCGAAGGTGTTTATGGTTCCTACGATGACCTTTAATAAACTTATTAGAAAATGAATCGTGGAATATACTTCGAAACTATCGTCGCTATATGATATTCTAGGTTTGTGATATGATATATTTCGAGTATATAAGATGATACGAAACTCTAAGGGTGGCATCTAACATCTTAGGTTGCAATTGGTAGGGTTAATCTGATTCTGAAAATTAGTCTCGTGTCACAACGCCCACTGGTTCATACCTGAGGCAGAGCCTCTGCTTGCTCCGTGTCGTGACACTAGGTGCTGAACGTCGTGACGTCCACTAAACCAGAATCGAGGCAGAGTGTTTCTATCTGCTACGCATCGCAACGCTGTGGGTTTAGCTTCGTGACACTAGGCCAAAATCTGGGCCAATCTCCAACTTTCCCGAAACAATGCTCAATGCAATCCCCACCATCACACTAACACATTACATAGGCAAATCTCTTAAACTTAAATATTCATATATAAGGGCCAACCTCTTATATATTATAAATCAAAGCATGGATACTAAAGCCATTAAAAGTTTCAACACTAACTCAAATTCCTCTCTCAACACACTTTATTCCTATCACACTACATCATCAACCTCCATCAAAGCGACCACAACTCATCCTTTAAAAATAATGACACATCCGGCCACCCCTTCATATGAAATGCACAATTCCATTATTATATTATCAAGAAATACACAATCATGCATGCTAGCAACTTCATCAATAATTAAGCAATTCCAAATCATAGGTTTCATAAGATGCGAATTTGGGGCTCCCATATATCAAGCTCAAAACTAAAATTAGAAGAGAAAAATAAGATAGAGAGCTTACTTTGCATGAGAGGAATCTTGTCACCATCACTTACTACTCGAAAATGATGAAAAAATTGAAGAAAGAAAATGACTTGTTTTTCTATGGGAGGGTGAGCTTCTCACTTTTCTTTTGGCTTGAGGAGGGGGCTAAATAAATAGTGTTCAATTTATAGGGCATAAGAATGAATGTTCTTACAAATGAGTGGCTAGGGTAAGGCCACATCACCCAATTCTAGTATTTTCCCGAAATCACTATAGCAGTCACGAAAATATCTGTTCTTAACCTTCTTCTGATTTGAATTTGGAAAAATATTCAACGCATAAGTTGTAGATCTCGATCTTAACTTCCCGAAGATATAAAATTCATAAAAATCGAAGTTCGTATAAGAAAGTTATAGCCCAAATACTATGATTTATCCGGAGGGGAACATCGTACCATCTCGTATCGAAATCTCGAAGAATTTACCGATTGTCCCCCAGGTCATTTCATGAGCGTATAAGTGTTCAAACTAATTTATATTATGTAACACTCGTCCCGTAGTGTAACCGTAGTCAAAATACCGATCATTACAGGCTGGGATGTGTAGCCTTATCGGAGCATTAAAGTGATAGTGGTTGATACACTATTGGTATGGGTCGGATGAGTTTAAAATGAGATTAGTCAGCTAGTGTGCTCGAGTACCTCTTCTTTTATGAGCGGAAAGTCATCACTATATCGGTCTACACCACAATCTCTTATAAGTTTTTGGCATCAACTCACCAGCTCGTTGATACTGAGAATTACGAGCAAATGTTGATGGTGGTTTTGCACCCCGATGAAGGTTTAAATACCGAGGATGGGTGGAATGGGTATTGCACAACCAAAAATGGATGATAAATGCATAAGGGCCCAAAGGTACAGAAAAGGTTTGACAGATGAGCCTGACCGCATGATCCATAGAGGGTCTTTCAAGGATAGAATCTATTGAAGACATGCCAATCATTGATGCCGACCCCATCTCATAAAGAAGTGATGGATTTGGGTTTCTCTTAGAATTTTTAAAACTGACCATATGAGGTCCCTATATGTCAACATGACCTAGTTGAGAGAGTTAAATAGAGTTTTGATTAATATCATTTGCCTTGATATGCCGACCGAGAAACAAAGATAAGATCACAAACTGACCTGTAAGTCATGTGACGTATGCCCTATATGAGAAGATAAGCTTCCAGAATGCTAATAATGGTTGTGGGAAAGTAACAATTCTCATGGAAGTAGCCTCTACCAGCCGCCATAGGCTGGTGTAGTGGTAGGGAGGTGGCAGAGCAGAGCCGCCAAAGGCGAGTGCAGTAATAATGATTTGGGTTGATCTGATTGGCCAATTTAAGGGTAGTCGGTAGTCGAGGAGAGTTGTGATGACAATGATGACAATGTGACATGAGATAATGTCATAAGCAGTGGAATAATGAATTTGGAAGCCTATATAAATGGGTTGAAGTCTTAGATTCAGGGGTTAGCATTTTTTTGCATCTCACAATTTGTAAAAAACTATGAGCTTAAGAAATAGTGATAGAGAGAGAAAGTTGGTCAGTCACCCGACCCCTTGAGTGAATTGTACCGGACTTGTGTAAAACCTGATATATATTATATCACTTCGTGAGTTCATTTCTCATTGTAGATCGGGTTGATCTTAACCCCGGACAATAATAAAATACTCACTATTTCTCGCGTAGACGTAGGTTTGAGTCACTCTCCGTTGAACCACGTAAACTATGGTTTATCTTGTTTGTCTTCTAAGTTTGTTTTGGTTCTCTACTAACCAAACAAATTCACTTTTGAGAGAAGTTTATTTGAGGGGTAATTTCCCATGTTACCCTTGGAACGAAAAACAACCGTCAATAATAATTATTGAATTTTATATAAAACTCAAATTTATAATGAGAATTTTGGGTAAAACAAGTGAATTATGTCACAGTTGTGTTCATTGAGTACAATGATGGTTTTTGCAGGGGTTGTGTAAAATATATAAATTAAGTTTTTAGTCTTTACCTCTCTTAAAATTTATTAAAAAAATATTTGAAAAATACTCAGTCAAATCCTAGAAACGTAAACTAACAAGATAGTGATCCGGTTGTGTTTAATAATAAACTTAAAATACAAGAAAAGCTTTTATTATATTATCAATCATTATAATTTTTAATCGGTTTTCTATATTTTTGGTTTAGAGTTTATTTTATTTTTTAAAAACCCTTAGTTTTTTATTTAAATTATTTAAATCATCAATATCTTTTATTTCAAGATCTTCTAAGCCTTTTAGAAACTGATAAAGTTTTCTTTTCATATTAATCAGATTGTATTTCATCTAAATAGTAGGTTCTTGGTTTAAACGCTGTCTAGCTATTAACTGATTTACCTGGTTTCGAGTTAATCTAGTTCTATTACCTCTAGGGTCTATAAATCCTGGTACTTATACCGTCATCTTCTTCATTATTTATGAAATGACGCCTATGTACAGTGTGAATAGCGTTTTCATTTAAACGAGGCTCTGAAACAATGCTTGATGGGGGGGTTTATTAGAGTGGACGGGACCACTTTTTCGAAAATATAAACTAATCCATTTTTTAATTTTACATATAAAATATTCAAATCTAATCTTAATTTTGCACGCAATATACCAAATATGTTGATTTCTATACAAACAATTATCATTTTTGAAGTTAGGTTTCCTGAATGTTCCCCTAAATCATATGATCATAGAATTGTAAAATAATTCCATACGGTATTAAAAATAATCTTTTAATGCCTTATCTCGTCTTCCTTATTAAGCGCACTCTGCTACCATTCACCTCCTGCCCAGAACCTTTGTCTGTATGCTATGACGGAAGATGTCTAACGGCTTCAACGCCTCAGCAACATATTTTCCTGGTTTAGCAAAGCGACTCACTGTATGCTTTGGTGTTTGTTTGGTTTTAGAATTACACTCATCTCAGAATTTTGAGTAAAGGAAAAGACTATTTTTATTTATATGCAAATATTTTACATATCTATAAACATAAGATTTACAGGAAGTTCAGTACTCCCTTAGATCTTTCAAAACATTTTTCTAAACATGCTAGCAAGGATTACAAGAAGACTCCAAAACATTTCGAACTCCCCTTTCCCTTATCAGCATCTTCTTCTATAGCTTTATTCTTCCTGTTTATTGTGGACACTTGTTAACCCTTTATGGTTGCCGACAGTTTTCTTTCTACGTGGCAATCTTCTGTGGTTCCGACAGTTTTGTAAGAATCTTTACTTTACACCTGTTAATTTTTTATGGTGGTCTACCACCTTTGTCACTCAATCTTTTCTTCTTTTTTACATTTCTCCTTACTTTATGAGCTGTTCTTTTAATTTTTTCTTTCCACCAGCTGGTTTTGATGTTGATGCTTTAACAATCGACATGCTTCAAGCACTGTTTCTGGGCAACTGGGCCACCTGTCTGTGTTTACCTGAATTATTTTCTCTTCGAGTTGTTTACACCTTCTTCCTTCTTCATATGGCATAATAATCATCCATCCTTGTCCTTGTTCATAGGTCTGATAACCTTTTTCATAAAATTCTTTGAACAGAGTTCCAATAACCTTGATTCCAAGTGCTCGTCGATAGTGCATCCATCGTTTATTGAAGAATGGTACTTTGTAGTCTACATCTGATGCTCTTAGAGAGACTTCTGTTACATACCCCATGGTTACTAAATGAAATGCTTCATAAATTGTTTGACCTTCAAATTCGGGACTGATTGAATAAAACCTTAAATATATATTTTCATTTTCTGCAAAATCTCTCTGACTGCATTTTGAAAATCTAGGGAGATTAGAAATTCTTTTAAATTTTTAGATGGATAAAGTCTATCCAGAAATCCATATTCTGCCAATCTTTTTACAAAAAATTGGAGAACAATCATGAACACAAGTAAACCTTGGATAAATACTATGTTTATCTTGTAAACGGAAATATGCATCCCCTTCTTTTATTTCATAAATGAGTTTTGCAAAATCAAAATATTCTTTTTCCCATGAAGAAAGGGGTTTTTCTATTGAAAACGAAACAGATTTTCTTTTTTGAAAATTTTTTAATTTGTCAGATTCACTTTGACTGCTGCTTCCTCCCAAGACAAACGTTCGGGGTTTTGAAGAGTAATCGGGTTTTAGAGATAAATCATTATGTAAACTTTCTTTTATACCCGAAGGTGGTTTACCGGCTGTGAGCCTTGAGAATGTATATCCCTTTTGATTATTATAAATCCAATCATCAAAACTTCCCTTTTGGTAGCTTATATTTTCAACATTAATTGGTTTTTCGTTTCTCAATTTGATTAGTGCTTTACTTCTTTTTGAAGTTTTATTCTTATTTTTTATTTCTCTTTCTATAAAGATGGTAGTAATTTCTATGTCTACAATTCTTTTATCTAACTCATCTAACTTAATTAAAATTCTATCTATCTTTTGATTTATTTGCTCTACGACATTAGACACAATACTAGTCATTTTATTACAATAGGTACGTGGAATTGTTATACTCAAGTGCAGACCATGCTACTGCCCATTCGGGTTCAGCTATGGAATTTACGTCTGGGTTTTCCATCCGATATACCTTATTAATCAACATTAATTTTATTTCCTGGATTAATTGCTTCTTCTAAATTGTTCATATCTTTTGTAAGTTTATAATTTTTGTTTAAAAGAAAAGCAGCTGTTTTTGATGGTCCTATTCCTTGCCTTTTGTAATATTCAACATTCTTATCAATTTTTTGTTGAATATGCTCTTTTACTAGGCCTTATTAGATTTAGGTCTAAAAGTTCTTTTATTTGTTTATTAAATTCTTCTTTATCTTCTTTATTATAAGTCATAGGTTTAACTCTTACTATGGTAGTTTGATCAATTAATTTAATTTCATCATATTATTTTTGAATATCCCATTTTTCAATTGGATTTTCTCCATAATTTTCAGCTATTGCCTTTTTTACATCTTCTATAGTTAAGGTTGTCTCTTCTAAGCAGTTTACAATTTGTTTACATTTATAGCTTAGAGCTTTAATTTCTAACTTGATCCATATTAATTCATCACCACGCTTGACTGGCTGAACTCTAAAGGGTTTAAACTCTCTTGGAAGTTTTACTAGATGACCACAAGGTGTTTTTAAAGTGATCATGTACAAAGTTTGTGCATATTGAGCAAATTGCTGTATAAAATCATTTCCTAAAAGCACGTCTACCTCGAGATTATCGTAAGCATATACACGTTTAACAGTTATGATTTTACTTCCTAGTAGAATAGGTAAATTTTGGGTATATTTTCCTATACTAGAATTTCCAGTGATTCCTTGAATTGTCATGGATTTTTCCATATTGTTCCATCCTTTCCACAAAAAGGATTTGATTAACGTGATCTCAGATCCAGTATCTAAGAGAGCACAAGTGGTTATATTATTTTCTATAAATCCGATTTGGATATATACAGATAAAGGGAATTTTATTTCATTGGGCATTTATCATTTATTCTCTAATTTTAGGACAGAAAATAATTTCACCATCATTTGTAAATTCGAAACCTTCTTTGGTTATTTTATAATCTTCTAAAGATTCTAAGAATGAATTTCCTAGTAAAACATGATATGTACTTCCCTCCATTTCACTATCCATATAGCAGGGTATGTTTAATTCATAATTTCCAAATATGATTGGTACAATTACTATTTGAGTACATTGAAAAATTGTTCCATCGAAATGTTTTGGAGTCTTCTTGTAATCCTTGCTAGCATGTTTAGAAAAATGTTTTGAAAGATCTAAGGGAGTACTGAACTTCCTGTAAATCTTATGTTTATAGATATGTAAAATATTTGCATATAAATAAAAATAGTCTTTTCCTTTACTCAAAATTCTGAGATGAGTGTAATTCTAAAACCAAACACCAAAAGCATACAGTGAGTCGCTTTGCTAAACCAGGAAAATATGTTGCTGAGGCGTTGAAGCCGTTAGACATCTTCCGTCATAGCATACAGACAAAGGTTACTGCAGGAGGTGAATGGTAGCAGAGTGCGCTTAATAAGGAAGACGAGGTAAGGCATTAAAAGATTATTTTTATACCGTATGGAATTATTTTACAATTCTATGATCATATGATTTAGGGGAACATTCAGGAAACCTAACTTCAAAAATGATAATTGTTTGTATAGAAATCAACATATTTGGTATATTGCGTGCAAAATTAAGATTAGATTTGAATATTTTATATGTAAAATTAAAAAATGGATTAGTTTATATTTTCGAAAAAGTGGTCCCGTCCACTCTAATAAACCCCCCATCAAGCATGGTTTCAGAGCCTCGTTTAAATGAAAACGCTATTCACACTGTACATAGGCGTCATATCATAAATAATGAAGAAGATGACGGTATAGTACCAGGATTTATAGACCCTAGAGGTAATAGAACTAGATTAACTCGAAACCAGGTAAATCAGTTAATAGCTAGACAGCGTTTAAACCAAGAACCTACTATTTTAGATGAAATACAATCTGATTAATATGAAAAGAAAACTTTATCAGTTTCTAAAAGGCTTAGAAGATCTTGAAATAAAAGATATTGATGATTTAAATAATTTAAATAAAAAACTAAGGGTTTTTAAAAATAAAATAAACTCTAAACCAGAAAATATAGAAAACCGATTAAAAATTATAATGATTGATAATATAATAAAAGCTAACGAACAAGAAAGGATTATATTTACAGTCTCTAGTAAAACAAAAGGTAAAAGATGAATAATCATGATAAAATTAATAATTTCATCAGAGCACTACATGAGCTCTCAATTGATGATAGTGGAGATTTATTAAATTTAGAAAGTAAACTAATAATGCTAAAAAATCAATTTGAGACAAGAAAATTAGATATAGAACTAGAACTAAAATTAAAAATGATAATTAGAATGTTAGAAGCTACAACAGAACAAGCGTTCTGGTATAACAACATGGTTTTTAAAAGAAAATCAGATTGGATAGAAGGACAACCGTCTGAATCAAATAAAAAATCCAAAAATGGATAAATTAGATAAACATAATAAAATGACAGTTATTAATTGTGTAAAAGAGCATATTCAACAAAAAATTGATAAGAATGTTGAATATTACAAAAGGCAAGGAATAGGACCATCAAAAACAGCGCCTTTTCTTTTAAACAAAAATTATAAACTTACAAAAGATATGAACAATTTAGAAGAAGCAATTAATCCAGGAAATAAAATTAATGTTGATTAATAAGGTATATCGGATGGAAAACCCAGACGTAAATTCCATAGCTGAACCCGAATGGGCAGTAGTATGGTCTGCACTTGGGTATAACAATTCCACGTACCTATTGTAATAAAATGACTAGTATTGTGTCTAATGTCGTAGAGCAAATAAATCAAAAGATAGATAGAATTTTAATTAAGTTAGATGAGTTAGATAAAAGAATTGTAGACATAGAAATTACTACCATCTTTATAGAAAGAGAAATAAAAAATAAGAATGAAACTTCAAAAAGAAGTAAAGCACTAATCAAATTGAGAAACGAAGAACCAATTAATGTTGAAAATATAAGCTACCAAAAGGGAAGTTTTGATGATTGGATTTATAATAATAAACTGCCTAAAATAAAGCAAGATTTAGAAGAAATAAATAAGTTAAAGAAAGAAGATATATCATCTAGAAAAGAAAAAGAAAGACACCAAGATAGACAAAAGACTTAAATTTAAAGAAGATTTAAAAGATTCAAGCTCAAATGGAGAATCAAATTGAAGAATTAATTTTTGATACAACAAGAATTAGAATTAAACCCTAAAGTATACATGGATGAACCCATAGGGCATACTGGTGGACCCACAGAAGAAAAATCTGAAAGAGAATACAATGATCCAGGAGCAAGCACATCTAGGAACCCTATAAGACCTAGAGCGTCACAAAGCGATCAAGCTATGCCTGGAATGCTTTATAGAAATAAACCCTTTAAAAAACAAAGTTGGTCAAGCCAATTTATACCAAAAATTACAGAAGAACAACCTATACCTTCAAATGGTATGTATTTAAATCTTGATTGTGAACTAGACCCAAAAGAAGCTTTAAAACAATGGGCAAAGTCAATGGAATACTTTTACATATATTTTGCTAATGAAGAAGAAGAAGAAGTAAAATATGAAATGTTACATTCATGTTTCAAAGGAAATGTTAAAAATTGGTGGTACGGTATAATAGATGCCACTAGAAATCTTATAAGAACAAATATAGTTAATGCATTCTATAGAAGTTATAGAAGTATAAAAGATGGAGTAGAAACCATGGCTGCATATATTTGTAGTGAATTCGTAGGAATGGACTTTTTTACAGATTATGATAACCAAAGATATAAAGAAAGACTAAGAGCCAAAATGGCTATACAAAAATTAAGCATTTGTAAAATGTGTTTTATAAATGAATATACTTGTGAATTTCAAAAATATTATTATGAATATTACATGAGTAATGAACAATTAGAACCCATTAGAGATTTATATTATATGAAATTACCAAGTCCTTGGGATGTTTATTTCATGAAGGAATTTGAAAAATATGCAAGTGGAAATCCTACTATCACACGAATACCTTAGGAAGTAGAATAAAATTTTTAAAAGAAAGACTAGAAAATCTATGTTATCAAAGAAAACTTTTAAATAAAAGTAGAAAAACAAGTCTGGCATTGTGCTGTGAAAAGACAAATATGCCCACTCAATGGGGATGTAATTATAAAAATTTTCCCAAAAGAAGAAGATCATCAAACAAAAGAAAGTAAAGAAATATAAAAGGTTTAAGAAACATAAAGCAAAACCACATAAAAAATATTTTAAAAGAAAACCTAGAGAAAAACCAAAGGAAAATAAAAGGAAAGATAGAAAGCCAAAATCAAAGTGTGAATGTTGGAATTGTGGAAAAATAGGTCATCTAAGTTACGACTGTGACAAGAAAAAGGTTAGAATCTTAATAGAAGATTACGAAGATATAAAATCTGAATTAAGTGAAATAGAAATTACAGTTTTAAGTACAGAAGAATCAGAAATTTATGAAATACATTATGATACATCTATTGATAATGAATAAAGATAAAGAAATTCTTGAAAATGACAGTATAGATGAAATAGAAGTAGAAGAAAATTCTGAAGAATATGTAATGTGTGCTACCTTCGATAATAAAAAATTAGCTAAAATAGAAAAGCTTGAAATAAATTTAAAACATCCATCAAGTTTAATGATGAAACTAAGAAGTATGTACTTACGACAAAGAATTGTCATACACGAATATCAAGAATTAGAAAGAAGTGTAGACATTACACATACAAAAGGAAATATAAAATTAAACTTGTTAACTCAAACAAGTATAAATGAGATAATGAAAAAGTTAACACCCAAAAAGAGAGAAAAAATTAGATATGTATATCTAGCAGGTATTCAAATACTATTTAAATCTTTATTTAAAGAAGGAATAGATAGTCCAATTGTTATAAGTTTATTTGACGAAAGGTTTTATAATGTAAAAGATGCCCATTTAGGGACAGTAGAAGGCAATCTAGCATGTAAAAAATTGCTATTTACATGCTATCCTAAGTATAGCATAGATATAAAAGACAAAAATTTTAATGATGCCTTAAGTCTACATTTTGAATTACTAAAAGATAAATTTATAAAGCCAGGAAATAAAGTTATGAGCGTTTATTACTCAGTTTTTTTCTTTAAGTAATACAAATTATGGTGAAGTTTATTCTAGTAAACCGTTTATTGAAATTTCAGAAGAATGTCAGAGATAAGTCAAATAAGAGAACCCCTTTTACAAGAAATTAATATACCAGATAATTATAAAATAAAATTTGGTAAAGTCCCAAATTTGGAAGAAGGAAGTTCTTCAAGTAATAATATTCCTATTAAATATAAAAATAACGAACTTGTTGTTTCAAGGAGAAAAAGTCTAGATATAAATAAAAGAGATATAAATCCAATCTTTACTATTCCTAAATTAAGAAGAAGTACAAGTTATTTAGAAGTTAAAAGACATGCACCTACCTTAAGAATAGATGGAGAATATTTCAATGGAATCGAAATGGTCAAAGGACCGTATATATTGATTGACACTGGAGCTAGTAATTGTCATATAGCTAAAGATAAAAATTTTAATCTAAAATGTGAATCTGTAGAACCATATGAATATAAAAATTTTGATGGAACAATTTTTCAATGTACTCAAATAGTAATTGTACCAATCATATTTGGAAATTATGAATTAAACATACCCTGCTATATGGATAGTGAAATGGAGGGAAGTACATATCATGTTTTACTAGGAAATTCATTCTTAGAATCTTTATAAGATTATAAAATAACCAAAGAAGGTTTCGAATTTACAAATGATGGTGAAATTTATTTCTGTCCTAAAATTAGAGAATAAATGATAAATGCCCAATGAAATAAAATTCCCTTTATCTGTATATATCCAAATCGGATTTATAGAAAATAATATAACCACTTGTGCTCTCTTAGATACTGGATCTGAGATCACGTTAATCAAATCCTTTTTGTGGAAAGGATGGAACAATATGGAAAAATCCATGACAATTCAAGGAATCACTGGAAATTCTAGTATAGGAAAATATACCCAAAATTTACCTATTCTACTAGGAAGTAAAATCATAACTGTTAAACGTGTATATGCTTACGATAATCTCGAGGTAGACGTGCTTTTAGGAAATGATTTTATACAGCAATTTGCTCAATATGCACAAACTTTGTACATGATCACTTTAAAAACACTTTGTGGTCATCTAGTAAAACTTCCAAGAGAGTTTAAACACCCTTAGAGTTCAGCCAGTCAAGCGTGGTGATGAATTAATATGGATCAAGTTAGAAATTAAAGCTCTAAGCTATAAATGTAAACAAATTGTAAACTGCTTAGAAGAGACAACCTTAACTATAGAAGATGTAAAAAAGGCAATAGCTGAAAATTATGGAGAAAATCCAATTGAAAAATGGGATATTCAAAAAGAATATGCTGAAATTAAATTAATTGATCAAACTATCATAGTAAGAGTTAAACCTATGACTTATAATAAAGAAGATAAAGAAGAATTTAATAAACAAATAAAAGAACTTTTAGACCTAAATCTAATAAGGCCTAGTAAAAGCCCACACAGCAGCCCAGCCTTTATGGTAAGAAATCATGCCGAAATTAAAAGAGGAAAAGCCCGAATGGTTATAAATTATAAAGAGCTTAATAAAGCAACACAATTTGATGGATATTTCATACCTAATAAAATGTTTTAATAAACCTTGCAAAAGGAAAAAATTATTACTCTAAATTTGATTGCAGTAATAATGATTTGGGTTGATCTGATTGGCCAATTTAATGGTAGTCGGTAGTCGAGGAGAGTTGTGATGACAATGATGACAATGTGACATGAGATAATGTCATAAGCAGTGGAATAATGAATTTGGAAGCCTATATAAATGGGTTGAAGTCTTAGATTCAGGGGTTAGCATTTTTTTGCATCTCACAATTTGTAAAAAACTAAGAGCTTAAGAAATAGTGATAGAGAGAGAAAGTTGGTCAGTCACCGACCCCTTGAGTGAATTGTACCGGACTTGTGTAAGACCTGATATATATTATATCACTTCGTGAGTTCATTTCTCATTGTAGATCGGGTTGATCTTAACCCCGAACAATAATAAAATACTCACTATTTCTCGCGTAGACGTAGGTTTGAGTCACTCTCCGTTGAACCACGTAAACTATGTGTTTATCTTGTTTGTCTTCTAAGTTTGTTTTGGTTCTCTACTAACCAAACAAATTCACTTTTGAGAGAAGTTTATTTGAGGGGTAATTTCTCATGTTACCATTGGAACGAAAAACAACCGTCAATAATAATTATTGAATTTTATATAAAACTCAAATTTATAATGAGAATTTTGGGTAAAACAAGTGAATTATGTCACAGTTGTGTTCATTGAGTACAATGATGGTTTTTGCAGGGGTTGTGTAATGTAAAATATATTAATTAAGTTTTTAGTCTTTACCTCTCTTAATATTTATTAAAAAATATTTGAAAATACTCAGTCAAATCCTAGAAACGTAAACTAACAAGATAGTGATCCGGTTGTGTTTAATAATAAACTTAAAAGATGTTAGTCTCAATCAATATTTTAAGATTAATTTATGATACTACTGTATTACTAGTATAATAATCTTATCATGGTAGCTATCATCATAAATTAAATAAAAAAAATTACATACTTTGTAGATATTTTAATATATAATAACAGCTCCATTAATTGGACCCCTAAAATGGAAGTTAAATGATTAGTTGTTTTGGTAGAGCCAACCCCATAATGCAAAGTTTGTACCACCACACTAATTAATAAACCATAGTTTAAGTGATTACTTAATCAAATGCAATTTATAAATATAAAATTCAATTTGGGTCCCCTCCACCAAAATTAAGTCTAAAATAAATGGGCAGACATCGCTGTCTATAGAAAGAGACATTAGTAAATGGAGGTCGCTAGCTACTGCACTTTTTTGTTTCTTTAATATTTAAGCAAACTTAATTAAATGCTTGTGAGGATGAATTGGCTTTTTAGTCTTATGGGGGTATTCATAAAGTCAACTATAGGCATGGACCATTTCATAGATAATTCTATAGTAGGGGGCAAAAATTTATAAATCCCCCATTAAATGTTAAAAAATTTGGCGAGGATAGGATATTCTATTTCGAATTATGAGGTTTTTTTTTTTTTTTTTTTTTTTTTACAAGTAGGGGGCAAAAATCCGACGAGGATGCGCCCGCGAGACCCGATACTTTAGGGACAGATAAAGGGATAATTTTTTATACCGTTGATTGGACCTTTTAGGTACATGTATTCGCATCCCCGTTAAAATAAAAGTAAAATTCTCCTGCAAACGAAGACCCGTACGGGGGCCCGCGATGGCCCAATATGTTAGGGATGGGTAATGGATAATTTTCAAACCCGTTGATTGAACGAAACAGGTACATATATTGATATCTCTATACCATACCGATCTGTTGCTATCCCGAGTTTTATAAATTTGATGTTGGAAAATAAGCTTATAACAATAGTATTGTTGGCTATTTTGAAGCTCATTTTTAAGTGGGACTCACTGATGGAAATGATGAGGTCTTGAACAATTTGGATTCTCCTCCGTGAGTACTTCAGAATGGTATATAGATACGCTCAAAATAATGCTCGGGTGAATGAAAATTTATCTTGCAAATTGCACCCATTGAGAAGAAAAATTAAAGGAAATTAAAGTTATACTACATCTATTATATAACAAAGCTAAGCAGTGCTTATATATAGATGCTAGTTTATGGGGTGGTAAAAACTTATGGATAAATGTTCTCTTTACACGCGCCTACAAAAGGGTATAAATCACAGCCTGATTCGGGGTTAGCTGGCTTTGATTCTATATGCACATGCATATTCTGTGTACACGAATGTGGCCCAAATCAAGCTAGGCTTGCGAGACCCTCATTTTTGCTAAATTTCCTTTAAATTTTTCATGACCTTTCATTTTCTGTAACAGCAACAACCATAATGTTGATATTGAATTTAGAATTAAGTCTGAATTTAAATCAATTTAATCCCTACAGTTATGAAATGACTAAGGGATTTGTTTATTTAAATGAAAATATAACTAATGAGATAAATAGTCGAAAAAATAAATTCGAAAAATTCAGTGTCATTCACAACCACAGTTTACATAGTCTTTTTCATTCACAGTCACTGTTTTGTTGATCGTGACAGTCCTTGTATCAGTCACTGTTTTGGTCCAATTGTTGTTTTGGTTACTATATTAGATGTCCAATTGCTATTTTGGTCATTCCAATTGATGTTTGTTGTATTTGTTATTCTTATTGTCTGTGTTATCCTATGTTATGGTAATATTTTGATCAAATTCTGATATTATAAAAGTTCAACACAAGTCTCGAATTTCATTGTAATTTATTATGCTTTTGAGATATTGCTATTTTACTCATCGTATTTTTTACTATAATACTTTTGTATTTGGCTAAGTATTATAATTTATTGTTCAATAATCTTAAAACAGATTTCCTGAAATACCTGGTTCAGATTTAGCACAAACAAGGTTCTGTCATGGTAATGGTCAGAATGATTGGCTTGAGGCAGAAACTGACAATGTGTCAGATTGTATGTGCGAAAGTGTCACAAAGGAAGTTGCTGAATTAAAAACCATGATTACTGAGCTGGGTAATCTAATGCAAAAGCACAACACAGAGATGGCAATGGAGAATGCAAGATTATGTGTTGATGTTGGATTGCTCATTGATAATGTGGCCGAGCTAAAGGCTTTTCAGACCGAATCGTTAAATTTGAGTCAAGTGACATAATGTTGTGTATGTCAAGATAATTATAACGGTGAAAAATGCATGTATCTTAAAAGATTACAAGAATTGTATGTGGTATACAAGGCTCATTTTGGACAACAAAATGATGGTCAACGACCATGTTTGGGCAATGTAGAATGTTACGTATGCCAATGACATCATTATATGCAAGAATTTCTAGTTAGAGAAACACTTCAAGGATAGCTTGCCGTGGAACTGAGAGGATATATCAAACAAGAAAATACCAATGAATTTGGGTATTGAGAAAGTTTAGTTTTTGTCAAAGTGATGTAAAAACTAAATTTCTATTTAAGCTTAATATCAATAAAATCGTTTACTTTTATTAAATTTGAAATAAGTTAATTATATCAGTGTATGAATTAACTGAATGTACTTTGACAAAATTATGACATGGTAATGTCATGGCATATAAGATTTTATATACTTGATAATTGTATAAGAATCATAATAATGAAATGAAACACAATGCATCAGAATGTATGTTACCAAATCAGAAACATGCTCAAGAAGCCAGCATAATTGAATACATCACTAAAGATATTTCTGTCACAAGATTACTTCTCTTTCTGATAAAAGTAGATATAGAAACCTTAAATTAAGAAAAAAAAATGATGGATTGATTCTAGAAATACTAAAAATGTGTGTTATCACAAAAGGTAGTTCACCTATTGTAAACCTATAAGAAATTTAGAAAAGCTGTTTATGGAAAATTCAGCCTTTTTAAAACAAAAAGTCAAGGAAATATGTTGACATTGAGTAATGGTTTGTTCATTTTAGAAATTCAGAAAATTTCATGTCAAGATTGCTTTTGAATAATCATGGTTTATGTATGGTGTTTGAAATTGGACATTGTAGTTTTGTCCAAAAATAGAATGTATATGGGCAAGAGATATGTATTTGATGAGATGTTATTCCAAAGATGAATGAGATATATCTTTTGTTTATTTTCTTGAGTCTCCTAGTTTATAACATGTTAGATTAGGAAATGTTTAACTATTTGCATAAGTTAATTAACATAAAACATATACATATATTCCAAATTGATTTGATGTGAATCATGTGTTGAGGAAAAACTATTTAAGTAATTTCCTCAAACAATCAATAAGAACACCAAATCAATTGATATAAATCCACAGTGACATATTTATTTTAAATCCATTCAAATAATGGGTGGTAATAAATATTTTATTACCTTTAGTGATGAATACATGATGAGCGGAAAATATATCACTATTTCCCGCCCATTTGACCTAATATTTTGTATAGTTTCTTGAGTTTTATGAATGTTTTTATGTGTTTTGTGTTATTTTATAGATAAATAAGGTTTCAGGACTCACTGGAATCAAATCGGGGCAAAAACAGCGAAAAACAGATAAAAATGGTAAAATCATCATAATCCTTCAGCGTCGCGACCTCTAATGTGCGTCAGACACGTGTCAAAATCAGAGAAGATTGCTATCATACGCACTTGCTAACATGCACCTGCCACATGTCAACATCACAACAAATTTGCTAAAATACACTGGACACGTCTCATCATCACATGCCGCCGACAATCATCATCGACACGCGTCATTGTTGATGTCAGTGTTGTGACGCGCATAACTTTTCCACATCGCGATGCCGAGCCAATAATTCTACCGACAGCCACGTGTCATCATCTCTGGAAAGCGAGTGCCATGTGTCATCAATCTACGGCACGTCGTGACGCGTAAGGTTGCACGCGTCGCCACGCGTGGGACCAAGTAATGCCTATAAATTCAGGCCGATTTCATTTCAAGATTTTATACCTTCCTAAATTTCCTAATAACGGATAAAAGATTGTATCTTGTTTGTTTAGTTTTAGTTATTTAATTTATATATTTTTTATTTTTAGTAATAGTAGTACTTTCCTAAGGTTCTGAATAAGGATTTAAGGATTTTATTTTTATTTATTTAATTTTTACACTTTTAATTATGCACTTTTATTTTCAGTAATAGTAATAATTTATTTTATTTACTTTTCTTTTATGTTTACTAGTTAAATTTCCGTTGGGGAAATGGTGAAGTTTTTTATTATTATAATTTAGATTAATCTCCTTTAATTATAATATATAAATTATCTTAAAACCCGACTTAATTGGATACCGCCTTTATGATCAGTTGGACTTAAAATAAATTAATTTTAACTTGACTAAATTGGATACCACCTTTATGGTCGGTTGAAATTAATTATAACTTGACTTAATCAGGATACCGCCTATATGGTCGGTTGGTAATTATCACGCAAATTTATATATTATAATGAGGGAGATTTCTAAATTAGAAATAGTAAAGGTAGATTAATCTCACTTAATTTATAATATGGAAATTATAATTTAATAATATGGATTAAAGTTGATTCCGCCTTAATGGTTGGTTTTATTTATGTAACATAATGTGACACCGCCTATAAGGTTGGTCTTTAAGTGACAGATGATTACCGCCTATATGGCTGGTTTATGGATAAATAATAACACTGCATTTATGGCTGGTTCAACTTAATTGGGTAACACTGACGACTTATATATTATAATAAAGTGAGATTTCTAAAAGTGGATCTCCTAACCCCCAATATTTTATTTTTATTATGGGGAAGTGATGAAACACAATATTAACATGCTTAATAATTGATTCAATTGTATTATGAGTAATATTTTACTTTGTTTATTGAATATGAATCTGAAGCTTAATGCTTCTTGTTGCTGATCACGGATAAGATTGATGTGGTAAACTTAAAATGAACTTGGAAAATGGATTTTAGGTTTCAGCCTTAGATTCAATAACTCACGATCTCCCTTAATGATATATAACCCTTAAAAGATTTCCTTACATGATAGGAATATACCTGTCGGGCAGGGGTAGCCACAATTGGAATTTGAACTTAATGAAATCATGTAACTTGGTTAACATAGACATATGATTAATTGGGTTATTTGGGTGTTTGCATCTGACCATCGACATATGTTTTTTCATATTTGCGTGTTCCAGGTCAGCAGACTGATTTATTACACATATATAAGAGAATCAATTTATCATTAGAATAATATTGTGTGGAAACACAATCCTAGATATTTGTGTCTTTTGTTTATTTACCTTCGTATTTTCTTTGGTATTTTTATTTATTTATTTATGAAGCAAATCCGCATTCAACCAACCAATCAAGCAATCACTCACTTCTCCCTTTAATTAGATACCCGTAAATAAATAATATCAATAATTAATAACAACAGTAGAAATTATGTCTTCGTGGGATTGATATTTTTATACTACTTGAGTGATAAGTGCTCTTGCGTTACGTGTGTGATTTCAATACATTGTTGATAAGTTTTGAGTTACTCCATAATATGTGAGAGGAAGTTGTATTGTCAGTAAATTATTTCACAAATAAGATACCTCGAATGGAAAAGATAAAACCCCCTATGAATTGTGGAAAGGTAGAATATATTCTTACGAATGTGGGGACATCTTGCTAAAATGGTAATTCCTACGCCTAAGACGATGAAGATAAGACCAAGAACTGTTGATTGCATTTTCATCAGATATGCACATAACGGCAGAGCTTATCGATTTCTTGTGCATAAATCTAAGATTCCAGATGTCCATAAGAAAATGAGAATAGAGTCAAGAAATGCATCGTTCTTTGAATATGTATTTCTTGTTGGGGGTTTTTGGGTGATGGGCGAAGCGGAAGCGCGGTTCGGGCAAAATCGTATTTTAAAATTTTTTCAAAAAACCAAATAAATTATTCAATATCTAATATGAATAATTTATTCATATTTCACCAAAACCTATTTATTCAATATCAAATATTGACATAAATAAGGTTGAAACTTCGCGAAACTTTTACGAAAACCGTTTTTCCGTAAAATGATGCAAAATGTGTTTTCAATTGAACCGACCACCCGACACTTATGGGGACTGCCCAAATCAGCCCCAATAGTGTCAGGACATTTCATGGGCTGCCCGAAAAGTGACAAACTCACTGTTTGGACAGCCGTCACCCGGTTGGCTCAAAAGTCACCCGGTAACGTCGTTTTTGGCCGTTTTCGCTTATTTCAACTCCGAAACACTTTCCGGAAATTGTTCCAACTCTCAAAACACATCCATTACATTCAAATAACATCAAATACATCAACATATGCACTAAATTTTCCAGATCTGATCCAGAACATAAAATACTCATTTTCCATACTTTAAATCCAAAAATTCAAGATTAATCTAATTAATCAAAACACCATCCAAATTTACCACATATGAACAAACCAAGAACAATTCTAGGTGCCATTAGAGTGGTCATAACACTCTAGAATAGCAATTCATCAACAATTGATCAAATTGGAAACTAATTACAATAATTATTTCCAATACACTTCACACATGCTTCAATCTCTTCCAATTCATCCACCAAACCACAAAGCCCTAATTTTCAGAATTTGGAGGAACCCTAGAATATTTCTAAATCATCAAGAAACAAGAAATCAAATTTCCAAGCTTAGGGTTAAGTGGATTACCTTTTAATCTCTTGAAAGCCCAAACTTTTTTCTTGATTTTCCTTCAAATCTTCATGGATTCTTCAAACAATTTTCAAAACCATTTTTCTTACTTTGTTTCGGCAATGGAGGATTATATAGAGAGAGAAAACAAATTTTCAATTTAAAGAAGGAGAAGACCGACTTTTTGAAGGGCAGTTTGGGGATTTTGTAATTTTAATCAAATTAAATTAAATCAAATCAAACTTTATATTAACCAATCAAAATTGGACAAATAAAGTTTAATAAATTCATGCCATGTTGACCAATAATAATTGGACAAATTCCTTAACATTTATGGAAAAAGTATAATTAATCAATCATTTAAATATTTAACAATTAAATATCTAAATAATTAATTAATATAATAATTATTATATATGTATTTTTATTTACAATAAATAACAAATACATATATTTATGGCATGTGTCAAAATCTCATTTGACGAATAATTAATGTGTATCTAATCGTATTATGTATCAAATATAAATATACAATAATTATTATCGGACAAAATCCCATAATGCATGTGTTATCGTTTAACCGATTAAACGATCCGAATTAACTCACTTAATCCGGTGAAGTATTATGAATAATCCGTATTATTCATATCGAGTTGCCCAAGTGCTCAACGAGTACACTTTATATTGTGAGACTCTCTAAGTTTAGGTTTATCCGTCACGAAATCCAATTTCATGTCCATAATTCACTCACTCATGAATTATGACGACCACTGATAATCTCGCTAAACTATGCATGTCGAGGTCATTACATACGTATAATCCATCAATCACAGATATAGATGAAAACATCAAATGCGTTTGGTATAATACAGTCGACTTTCAATTTACGATCTCTAAATAACACTATGAACTGATTTCCAAAGTTATACCACGACCATGGATTTACTAGATCGTAAACACGTGTGGATGTTTATGCCCTGTACACTGGACTGACAGATCCTATCTTGATACACATTGGATATCATGAGCATCAGTCCACACCCAACGAACAGGCGGAGGTCTGATCATGAATAGATCGTTGACGTGACTGCCATCAAAGTGTGGAAGATAACTTATATATCCCACTGTGGTATCTCAAGTCAAAGGACCACTATGCTCGCTCGACTCGAGAAGATTCCTATTGACGTTGGTCTACCATCTATTAGGAAATTTTCAGTGAGTCGTTCAGTGTCTTATCAAATAAACACCTACATGTAGGGGTGGCAAAACGAATCAATGAATCGAATTTGTATCGAATTCTAAACGAATCGAATTAAAATTTGATGGATTCGTATTCGATTTGTTTATTAAACGAATCCTAATATCAGGATTCGTATTCGATTCGTTTATTAAATGAATCCTAATATCAGGATTCGTATTCGATTCGTTTATTAAACGAATCGAATACGAATATTTGTTTATTCGTTCAGTCAATGATATTATTTAATAATATAATTTACCGTAGTTGATTTACATTAATTCTTCATAAATATATACATATGAAATATGAAATTAATATATTTACTAAAAATACATCACCAAATATCAAAAATATTAATTTTTCTGTGATAGTTAACTAGAATTTCTCGAATCTTAATTAAAAATTAAAAATGACGAGTAAATAAAAATAATAAAATGAATCATAAATGAATAAATGAATTAATGAACTTAAATTCGTATTGATTCGTTTAATAAACGAATCGAATCAAATTGACCCATTTATTAAACGAATCCATTTTTTCAAACCCGTATTCGCTTTAAGGCGAATCGAATCGAACGAATAAACGAATCCTGACCCAAATTGCCACCTCTACCTACATGTCTATACGAGTCTCCCGAGACTCATGGTTCACTAGGATAAACCATCGGACCAAGTCACGATATACGATATGTACTGGTCTCAGCGGATTTTACTAACCGACTCGTGTTAGTAAATCTTGACCGCACTTCCCAATGTCAATTACAAACAACATTGTAACTGCGCACTACATCGTAAATCCTAGGGTCTTTGTCTAATATACACATATCTCTGAACCAGATTCAGTTTCGATCTAATCGTAATCAGATATCTAATCATAATTAGATCAAATAAGTGTATAAAAGACAAGGGTGCTACCATTAAACTAGTAATATTATGGAAAATAGAATCACTCGTATTTATGAATCGGACATGAATACGATCCGGATTGGCACTCCGAGCACCAACCCTAACAATTTCTCCCATTTGCTCTAGTGCCAATCCATGGTATCCTATACACATCTCAATTTGTATCGTATACTCATGGCCGTCAAGAGCTCACCAGCACTCAAGAGGTAGGCAACAACAAGTAAGTCTGCTTTACAAATCGAGTTTGTCCAACAAACTCATTTCCTTAATAAGCATCATTCATATTTTGTAGAATCCAAATTCCACAACAATATGACTCAGACGTTATATCAGTAATGTGTTATAGCTTCTGAGTTGTTTATGTATTTAAAGATCAAATCCAAATACTATAAGACAACCGCAAGCACTATACTAATATAAAACTTCTAATCTATAAGGTCATTATGCAACTTCATAAGTTAGTACTTCATAAGTTGCAACTGATTCCACTAGTTCAGTAGAATCAAAGATGACATTCTCACTGCATCTTTTCTGACTTTATATGACACAGACCATCTAATGTCATAATTAGAATCAAAACTAATCTAACACCTTATGGTTGCAGACTAAATTCTCCATGAATAAGAAACTTGTTCTTAATATCTTAAAGATCATAAAGAACATGTTTCTAGAACCATCATATGGTCTACACCATATCAAAATAAATCGTAATAATTACGATTAAATTGATATCGATAATCGCATATAATATAGTATTCATTACGCCATTATCCTATGATACATAAGATTGACTAGACATTTCAATCAATCTATATTTCGACAAAGGAATCATCCTTTACAAAAGATGAATATTATATACATAAACGACACGTTAACTATCAAACAGTTATACTAACTGTCATACAGATAGTCTTACTGTGTCATTTATTAGATCATATCTAATATGCGATTAATGAGAGTTTCTCATAAGTCTCTTGTTTTATATCTTATACAAAACTTTATATCAAATATAGCAGAGACTACTCCCACTGTTTCCACAGAGAAAAGAAGACTTATGATATATAATACTAGAAAGAAATTTGTACTACGCTCCCACTGACTCTACTAACAAATACGTATTCTCTATACTTTGATAAAACCAGACAATTTGACTAATATCAAAATCAGAGAACACGACTTTCCGGAAAGCTTATCTGAGTCTACAATAGGCTCTATAAGCCGGTATATCAAACTGTGATCTTAGCAGAATACAAACTCTAGGGTCATTCTAGAATGAACTGTTCAAACAAAGAAATCATAATGGATCTCTCATTCGAAGAAATCACTCAAGAACCCCACTTTGCATTCTTTAGCCAAAATCAAAGTTTAATATTAATATTAACCAACAGATCTTGAATTGTTCAACCAGTGCGACTAGAGACAAGTTTTCTCATAATTTACAATAGATCACTGAGTAAAACCTTTCTCATTTCATTTTTGCTCCGCAAACTATTTGCATATTTTACGAACTATTCATAACGAAAGCTTAATCAAGTTCAAAACTTGATCACAGTAAGCTTTGAACAATCTTAGATATATGGTTCAATGGTAATTCCGAAATCGATATCAAATATCGCTCCCACTATAAGTTATAGGATAATTTTCTTCAATAAGAAAACAATAGAATCATTAAGTATCAAATACTTTGTAAATGATTCTGACATCCTATTGGACTTATACAGAAGTTGTCTAAGGGTCTTTTCATCTTATTAATTATGTAGTTCCATTACAGTTTATCATTCTCACATTTGACTTCAAAAAGTCAAGTCTTTTCTTCAATCGGTCAACATCTGATGTTACACACCAAGTAACTAAATAATTTTATTACTCGGGATCGTAGAAAAGATGTTCTATTAAATAGAATACAATATTCCATTAAATAGAATAAATGATAAATCTCTCACTCGTACCTTGAAGACACAAGTACTTTCAATTATATAACCATTATACAAAAGAAAGATTCAAATTTCAAACTTTTCAAGATTCGAATTTTATACAATACATATCATATATATAACTGTAGGAACGAATGAAACATTAATTAAAGAGATGAATTAGCGTTATTGGAGTATAATCCCAAGAGTATCGAAAACCAATTCGGTAACACTCAATATCAACGAATCAAATCATATAAGATTCGATAACTCCCACTGACCAATTCCATCACAATGGAATCGTGGAAGTTTAATATTGAGTAAGAATCTTATTCGTTAAATAACTTTAGAACTAATTGCCTTAAATTCATGTGTTTGATCATATTAAACATATTCGAACAATTCAAAGACCCACAATGAATTTTAAAGATATAGTCTTTAACACTATAGATATAATATATTTGAACTATTCAAAAAAATTATATATGAGTTTCATTAGAAACATATTGACAGTTCTTGAACAATTCAAGACATCAACATGTTCTTTATTAGAAATACGTAACTAAGTCATGACAATTCATCAATAAAGTTACGGAGCAAATAAAACTATACAAGGCAATTTCTAATTTATTAAACTACACACATCCAATGTATTAGTTTAATAAATCAGTGGTCCAATGACAATCATCGGTTAAATGAGATTTAATCACAATCTGAATACAATATTCATTAAATGGATAAAGATATATGGTGTGATCTCATATCAGACCATCATTTACCATACGGAATAAGCATCTAATGCTTTTATGATAAAATCTTATAAAGCACAGTTCTAAATTATTTATTTTACCAAATATTTTTCTTAATGCTTATCTTTCATTAATGACACTACTAGTCGACTTAAAATATGTAACAACTATTTATACAGAACAAGTAACTATGCAATAGTCACAGGTTCTGATATCAAATATCAAAACAGTTATTAAACATTATTTTAAATAACTAGACGGGAGATCTGTTATCCAATACATATAGTTGTCGTATTGTGAGAATCAATATTCTCTATACAAAACTATATACATCTCATTTCTTAAGTTTTATAATTTGCATTCAATTATTCACAACAATTGCAAATAATTGATTGACAAACTGTGTCAGACACGTGACTTTTAAAACTCACTAAAAGCCAAGAAACGTCATTAAAAGATAAATAAATACTAAAAGAGTTTTCTTAATGCCAATCAATAATCTCGAGACATGAACTATTCAAGTCAATTCTTACTGCATAAGAAACTATCCTTTCTAGATAATTACATCCCAAAACATATATCCTATTTAGATTACCTAATCGTGACTTAGTAACTAAGTCACAAACCATCTTGATTTTTCAAGAAAATCGGAATAATAGTTCCCGATGGTTTAAACTAATCTAACAATATTTAAGTCTACTGTCTTTCTAGAACCTATTCTCGAATTACGTAACCATAAATAAAGTTAGAAAATATATATTCAAGAAATATAAATGCAGTGGATTAGAAGTATAAATCTATAAACAATATAGAATGAAAGAAAACAAAGCAGAATTTTCCAAAATATTATACACTGCTTAAGTTATGGATTTTAAACTCAGTAGTGTCTCCCACTACTTTACGTAATACCGTAATCTCCAACGGACAACGAGAATTCAATAATTAAATCGAATTCCATAGTGAGAGTAGGATCCCATGAATATATTTGGACTCATAGCTTTGACACGATCTCGCCTACGTATATCCATTAGGTAGACAACTCTTTGTCAATCACTCACCAGTGACTCCTGGTTTTGATCCAGACCGTTTCTCACCGTGACAGCTTTGCCACATTCACATGGAGGCATATCAAAGCTACACTTGTCAATCACAAACTCAAGCTACCAGTGTAGTCCTGACAGCTTTGACACGTTTAAGATTTCCACTTTCACTTGAATTTGTCCAATATCTATATACAACTGGTATGGATAATAATCCTATAACCTATACCCTCATAGCTTTGGCACGATCTCAGATGCAGTTATAGAAAGATACCCATAAACCGTATTGACAAGACGGACCAAGAAACATGTATCCAATACACGTTACTTTACAGCTATATTTTAAAAGCGGATCCTCTAGAAGTTATAATATACATCAAATGCAGAATTTTAATCTAAATCATTTTCTAAATATTTCAATTCTACCTTAGAAAACATAACATAACTTAACTATTAAATTTCAGTTACATTTTCATTAGTGTAGAACTGAAAAGTAAAGAAACATATATAGATTCCAAGCATGTGTGAACATTAAAATTAGATTATATATCAAATATCAAGCATGAGTAATGTAAAGGATGAAACATCAGACCCGCTCTGATACCATTTTTGTTGGGGATTTTGGGCGATGGGCGCAGCAGAAGCGCGATTCGGGCGAAATCGTATTTTAAAACTTTTTCAAAATACAAAATAAATTATTCAAAATAAATTTTTCAATATCTAATATGAATAATTTATTCATATTTAACCTAAACCTATTTATTCAATATCAAATATTGACATAAATAAGGTTGAAACTTCGCGAAACTTTTACGAAAATCGTTTTTCCGCAAAATGACGCAAAACGCATTTTGACTGAAACCGACCACACGACACTTATGGGGACTGCCCAGGTCAGCCCCAATAGTGTCAGGGCATTTCATGGGCTGTCTGAACAGTGACGAACTCACTGTTTGGATAGCCGTCACCCGGTTGGCTCAAAAGTCACCCGGTTACGCCATTTTTGACCGTTTTCGCTTATTTCAACTCTGAAACACTTTCCGGAAATGTTCCAACTCCCAAAACACATCAATTACATTCAAATAACATCAAATACATCAAAATATGCACTGAATTTCCAGAAAATAAAATACCCATTTTCATGCTTTAAATCCAAAAATTCAAGATTAATCTAATTAATCAAGACACCATCCAAAGTCACCACATATGAACAATCCAAGAACAATTCTAGGTGCCATAAGAGTGGTCATAACACTCTAGAATAGCAACTCATCAATAATTGATCAAATTGGAAACTAATTACAATAATTCTTTCCAATACACTTCACACATGCTCCAATCTCTTCCAATTCATCCACCAAACCACAAAGCCCTAATTTTCAAAATTTGGAAGAACCATAGAATATTTCTAAATCATCAAGAAACAAGAAATCAAATTTTCAAGCTTAGGGTTAAGTGGATTACCTTTTAATCTCTTGAAAGCCCAAACTTTTTTCTTGATTTTCCTTCAAATCTTCATGGATTCTTCAAACAATTTTCAAACCCATTTTTCTTACTTTGTTTCGGCAATGGAGGATTATATAGAGAGAGAAAACAAATTTTCAATTTAAAGAAGGAGAAGACCGACTTTGAAGGGCAGTTTGGGGATTTTGTAATTTTAATCAATTAATTAAATCAAATCAAACTTTATATTAACCAATCAAAATTGGACAAATAAAGTTTAATAAATTCATGCCATGTTGACCAAAATATTGGACAAATCCTTAACATTTATGGAAAAGTATAATTAATCAATCATTTAAATATTTAACAATTAAATATCTAAATAATTAATTAATATAATATTATTATATGTATTTTTATTTACAATAAATAACAAATACATATATTTATGGCATGTGTCAAAATCTCATTTGACGAATAATTAATGTGTATCTAATCGTATTATGTATCAAATATAAATACATAATAATTATTATCGGACAAAATCCCATAATGCATGTGTTATCGTTTAACCGATTAAACGATCCGAATTAACTCACTTAATCCGGTGAAGTATTATGAATAATTCGTATTATTTATATCGAGTTGCCCAAGTGCTCAACGAGTATACTTTATATTGTGGGACTCTCTAAGTTTAGGTTTATCCGTCACGAAATCCAATTTCATGTCCATAATTCACCCACTCATGAATTATGACGACCACTGATAATCTCGCTAAACTATGCATGTCGAGGTCATTGCATACGTATAATCCATCCGTCACAGGCTATCCGTATTATACCTGGATATAGATGAAAACATCAAATGCGTTTGGTATAATACAATCGACTTTCAATTTACGATCTCTAAATAACACTAGGAACTGATTTCCGAAGTTATACCACAACCATGGATTTACTAGATCGTAAACATGTGTGGATGCTTATGCCCTGTACACATGACTGACAGATCCTATCTTGATACGCACTAGATATCATGAGCATCAGTCCACACCCAACGAACATGCGGAGGTCTGATCATGAATAGATCGTTGACGTGACTGCCATTAAAGTGTGAAGGATAACTCATATATCCCACTGTGGTATCTCAAGTCAAAAGACCACTATGCTCGCTCAACTCGAGAAGATTCCTATTGACGTTGGTGTATAATATATTAGGAAATCTTCAGTGAGTCGTTCAATGTCTTATCAAATAAACACCTACATGTCTATACGAGTCTCCCGAGACTCATGGTTCACTGGGATAAACCGTCGGACCAAGTCACGATATATGACATATACTGGTCTCAGCGGATTTTACTAACCGACCCGTGTTAGTAAATCTTGACCATTAACTTTATTTAAGGATATAAATCTTATAGTGCACTTCCCAGTGTCAATTACAAACAACATTGTAACTGCGCACTATATCGTAAATTCTTGGGTCTTTGTCTAATATACACGTATCACTGAACCAAATTCAGTTTCGATCTAATCGTAATAAGATATCTAATCATAATTAGATCGAATAAGTGTATAAAAGACAAGGGTGCTACCATTAAACTAGTAATATTATGGAAAATATAATAGCTCGTATTTATGAATCGGACATAAATATGATTTAGATTGGCACTCCGAGCACCAACCCTAACATTTCTGAAGGGTCGAGATTGTTCAAACGAACACATCAGACTATAGATGGAAATAGTTTGGACCAAAAACCAAAAAATGAGGTTGATGCTGAACCCAGACATAACAAAAGAGTAAAGATAGGAAAGTCTTTAGTCCATATTTTTTGGCGTATTTGCTAGAAGGTGAACCTCAAACCTTTAAAGAGGTTGTGTGCTCTGCAAAATGACATTCTTTTAGGAAAGAAACAATTAAGAGGGAAATTGACTCTATCTTACGAAAACACACATGAAAACTAGTGAAACTTCATCTGGGATGTGGACATTTAGGGTCCAAGTGTATATTGAAGAGGAAAACGAAAGTCGATGACTCAATTGATAAGTATAAAGCTAGACTTATAATTAAGGGTTATAAACATGATGAGGCCTTGATTACTTTGATATTTATTCTCCGGTAACGAGAATAAATCCCATTAGGATGATAATAACAATTGCAGCTTTGCGAAAGCTATAAATTCATCAAATGGATGTGAAAATAACCTTTCTAAATGGAGATTTAGATGAAAAAATATACATGGAATAGTTTGAAGGCTTTGTAATTCTAGGACAAGAAAATAAAATCTGTAAATTGGTAAAACTATTATATGGCTTGAAGCAAGCACTGAAACAATGGCATGGAAAGTTTGATCATACGTTGATAACAAATAGCGTGACATGTCAAAAATATAGAAATGAGATATGTTATCCTATGGTCTTATGTTGATGACATGCTCATTGTTGGAGTGATGATAGAATGATTAAATCTGTTAAGAATTTATTGAAATCAAAATTTGACATGAAAGACATGGGCTAAGTGGATGTTATTTTAGGAATTAAAATTTCAAGAACCGCTAATGTTCTCGTTCTTAGTGAATCTCACTATGTGGAGAAAAGTTTTGATAAATTTGACAAAGATGATTCTGCTGTGTCAACAACTCCTTTAGATATGAAGGTACATCTATCGAAAAATAGAGGATAAAGTATTTCTCAAGTAAAATACTCGAGAATTATAACGAGTCTAATGTACTTAACCAATAGTACAAGATTAGACCTAGCCTATTCAGTGAACAATAACATTGTTGGCTATTTTGAAACTTATTTTTAAGTGTGACCCACTTATAGAAATGATGAGGTCTTGAGCAATTTGGATTCTCACCGTGAGTACTTCTGAATGGTATATTGATATACTCAAAATGATGCTCGACTGAATAATAATTTGTCTTGCAAAGTGCACCAATTGAGAAGGGATAATAAATGAAATTAAAGTTCACACATTTATTATATAATAAAACTAACTAGTGCTTTTATATATATATATTAGTTTATGGTGTGGTAAGAACTTTTAGATATAGGCTCTCCCTACACGCGTGCCTGTAAGAGATGCAAATCACAGCCCGATTCGGGATTGGCTGGCCTTGATCCAATATTCGTTTTCACCTATTGCATACACAAATGTGGACCAAATCGAGCTAGGCTCATGTAAGCCTCGTTTTTAGTGAAATTTCTTTAAATTTTTCATAATGTTTCATTTGATGTAACAACAACATCCATAATATTGATATTGAATTCAGAATTAAATATGAATTTAAACCAATTTAATGAAAATAGTACTAATGAGATGAATAGTCCAAAAAAATAAATTCGACAAATTCAGTGTCATTCAAAGCCATTGTTTGTAGAGTCCGTTTCAGTTATAGCCATTGTTTTGTTGGTCGTGCCAGTCATTGTGTCAATCGCGGTTTTGGTCCAGTTGTTGTGTTGGACGTCCAATTGCTGTTTTGGTCGTTCTAATCGCTATTTGCTATATTGATTGTTCTTATTGTATGTGTTATCCTTCGTCATGATGATATTATGATCAAATTCGAACATTATAGAAGTTCGCCATGGTAGTTTGACAATGCACCAAAACTATTAGTTTCTATTTTATTGTGGGAAACAGATACCGATTTATCTAATGGTGGCAATGGGCCGGGCCGGGCTTTGATAAGCCCGATAAGAATTTTTTTTTGTTCCGGGCCCAGGAAAAGCCCGGTCCGGCCCGGGCTCGGGCCGGGCTTTATCCGGCTCGGTTTTATTAATAAAAAAATTAAATTTTTTAATTTATTATATAAATATTTTTATATATATATAATTTATTATATAAATATAAATAAAAAATATAAATAATATTTTTCAGCCCGGGTCGGGCCGGACCCAGGCTTAATATGCTAGGCCCGAGCCGAGCCTTTACTCCGCAGGCCCGACCCGAGATTTTCTACCCCGGGCAGGGCCAAAACCCGAACGGACCGAACCGGGTTGGGCATTTTTGCCACCCTTAGATTTATCCTAAACACAACAGTGTGCGGTGAATTTGTTTTAAGAAGACCGTGTGCAATACATGACTCAGATTTCATTGTAATTTATTCTACTTCTATTATACTTTTGTAGTACTTTTGTATTTTGCTAAATATTCTAATTTTCTGTTCAACATTTGATTGCATGCACCTACAATACATTTTACATATCTACTAATAAAATTTATACCAATCAAGAGCAAAATACACATATTTGGAACGATATTTTTTTGGGCTGACATGACTTAAATTGGTGTCTGGTATCAACTCACCATGACCACCAGGCCAAAGCTTTGATGGCTCCGATGATGAATCATTATTATTATTATTATTTTTAAAAAATTATTACAATCTACTTATAATTACCATATAAATTCTATTGGAGATCGAATAAATATACTCATAACTCAATACATAAGTCTATTGAGCATAGATAAAAAATCAATGCCTAACAGAGACGAGAATCTGTCCTATATTAAAAAATATATTTATTCTTATTAATATAAATATATGATATATCAACATATCCATATTTTTTATAAAAGAGGATTTAAAATTATCATGGTAAGAGTATCAATTCATCCCATTAATATTTTGAGAGAGATGTCCTATCCCTAACATATTTGTGGGAGGATATTTTTGTTGGGCACCTCGAAATGGTGCCCGATACCAGCCCACCACCAAGCGAGCTCTTGGCGGCTCCAATAAATTTTGTTTTTTTTTTTTAAAATTTAAATTTTGTTACAATATACTGATATATTGTAATATGAGTTCAACATAAAGTTCCAATACATATACTTGTAAGTTGTAACACATTCCAAATATCTATCGAGCCTAACTGGACAATCTCTGTCTAAATACCTATTCTCAATAATATAGAAATACTATAGTTAACATAAAATCTTAAATTTTGATCGGGATTCGGAATCTTTATCGAATACAAAATTAATCAAGATTTGGGATGAGAAAAAAAGCCCCAGATAAAAAATAAGTCAAGATTCGGGATCTTGGACTACTCGGTTTGAGAATTGAGATGATATTTTTTCCCAATTCAAAAAATTGATTGAGTTTTGTTACAATTTTTTCGTCTCGAATCATAATAGAGACTAGACGGGACAAGACTCAATTAGTTCATGACTAGATCCGATTAGAGTAGGATGAGACCTCCTGATATCCATCAGTAAGATATACCTACCCTTGTTTATATTTAAAAAGAAAATCTTAAAAAATTGCCTGAGGGCAGCAATTGATCAATGATCTCTCGTCAATGAATTTGAGTTTAAAAAGTCAAAAAAAAAAAAAAAAAAAAGGGGGTTTATAATGGGGTCTTATGAGTAACGGCCCACTTTAAAACCTCGCAACGGGGTTTAAGCTAAAGGAGTGAAATTCGGAAAACCAAAACACAGAACCAGAAGCAAATGTTGTCTCGCACTCACGCTGGCGCTCTCGCCACAAAAAAGCTTCCATTTATCTTCTTCTTCAACACTGTTGATTTATTTGCAGTCAATCAATGCCAGTCTCCACTGAAAGCTCTCTTCTCTACACACATTGTTGGGGACAAACCACTTCTTGTAAGCCGATCACTTTCTCTTTCTTTGCATCATTTTCATTTTCAATCCTAATAAGTGATTCAATTGTGCAGGTTCGTGATTTCATACACTCGGCTTTGTACCACCCCAAACATGGCTACTTCTCTCAGAGATCCAGGTCTGTTGGTGTGCTTGACGCCAACATCAAGTTCAATCAGCTTCAAGGTATATTTTTAATATTTTTATCTTTTATTATTGAGATTTTGTTTCTTGTATAATTTGTGATCTGGGTTTAGTGGAATTCATGTTTAAGTGAAATTTGATGTGTTACTGATTGAATAAATCAATGAACCTCGTGTAAATATAATGCGGTTTATTTTTAATGTTGAAAGAGCTTGAAATATACAAGACTATATATATATTATGTTCAATATTCCAAACATAACAATTAGTTGAATTGATACATTGTACTTGGGTAGGTCTGTGATTGAGGCGTTGGTGATTTTTAAGTCACAGCGGCTGTGAGATGGAATCACTAGCCTTCAAGTAAACATCGGTGGGTGGTATAAACTGTAAAATATAAATAGTATACGATGCCTGGTAAACATGGTTGTTTAGAAAACACTTCAGTTGCTGTGTTTTCAAAGTAAAATAAAATATATCAGTCTCAAACATACGCTTAATATGTTGTTTAGATTTCTAATTGCCTCTATTGATTACATATCAGGTTACTTTATTTAGAGTGGATTGTGTGAACTCCTGAATTCATGGATTCTCTGCTGAAGCTTATATGTTGTCTTAAATCTGAAAAAAAGAAAATTGAAATATTTGACCATACTGCCATTTCCTTTTGGAGTTTATTTATTCTAACTTTTTGGTATGCTTTAGGCAGGAAAGCTTATATGAAACACTTGGATAAAATATATAAGCAGAGTGACATTTCATGGTTTACACCAGTGGAACTTTTCAAGGTAATCTCTCCCTCCCTCTCCTTAAGATGAAGAAATTTACATCTATCTAATAAGTAAATCATGGTTCAAGACTTTAGTATTATGTTTTATCTGATGATCAAGAGTTAGGGAACTCTCAATATATCTAGTTTCTGTGATGTCCTATTTGTTCATCATAATAGGTGATGGAGCTTTAGACCTTTGACTTCGTTTTGATAGCTTTGGAACCAAGCAATTCGAATCCTTACCATATGAATGCTTTACTGGTCTTCTACCTTTCTTTTTATTATTTTTATTATTTTTTCCATGCATTACAATGATCACAATTTCACATACTTGTCCATCATGCTTTTTTTTTATTCAATCAAGTTGCATTTATAATGACTGTGCCAAATTTTTTCGTGTGTTAACTTATACATTTCTGCATTTTAATTCTTTGGTGTTGTGAAACTTTTTTCCTTGTAGCCTTGGTATGCCCATGGGATTGCAGAAGCTATTATGCGTACTGCTAACCTTTCCGTTCCTCTAAAAGTATGTACCTTCTCTTACGAACCACTGTGACTAGTCATCTATAATTCATATTGCTCTATGTTCAATTCTTGTTGCTCGTACAGTTTTACTGTAACTTGACATTTAAAATATATTTCACTCTTTTGCTCTTCACGTTTCCCATTGACTGCCCTGGTCTAATTAAAATTTCTGACTGCCCTGGTCTAATTAAAATTTCTGACTGCTCTGGTCTAATTGAAATTTGTCTATGGAATAAGGATTTCAAAATTGATTAGTGTCTAGGCATTGAAGTGACCTTGTATTGTAAAACATAATTGCTTTCTCTTGTGATTGACCTTATTTTTACTTAGTCATGAGAGCATACAAACCTGCTGGCTTGGGCCAGGAATTAAACTATAAAGAATTATGCTTACAGTCACGTTATGATGCTTGCTTTGGAAGTTGGAACTATTTTTTTCCTTTCACCAAGCCAAATTTTGTAAAGTTGTGTGTTTTCATCATTTCACTTTTATGCTGTATCAAATCTGTGGTTATCTATTGTTGGAAGGGATTTCTCTTTGGGCTTTAGCGCTCCTTGTTTGATTAATTGATTTGGTACTGAAGTAAGTCTAAAGTTCAAATTCTACCTATCTAATACTGCCCGTGCACATACCTACCGACAGACCTGTATCTAGGATTTATATTTGACTGTTGGAATGGGTTAAATGGCTTCGCAAAGCTTTAGGATTCCTATCTATTTACTCTTACTATCTGTCTTCAGGTATACTGCACTTTAGCATATATTGGTAATATCTAAATGTAAAATCTCTCTCTATCCCTTTTGAATTGTTACAAACTTTTAGTTGTCTCTGAATAGTGTGAACAACTTAATTCTTAGTAAACGCTTTTTGGATTTTATGATTCTGTCTAGATTTTTCTGTTGTATGAACGTAGCTTTAAATCCAAAACTTGAAAATTTAACTGTGGGCAGTATTTTCTTTGGCAGACATCATGTCTTTAGATCAGTCCCAATATTTTTCCCTGTGCAGTCAGATATACTTTTTCAATTCATCTAGTCTAAAAATTGCTTATGCGGTTTTATGTTTCCTAATTTGCACTCAGATATATGAAATTGGTGGTGGATCAGGAACTTGTGCAAAGGGTGTAATGGATTACATTATGTTGAATGCACCTGAAAGAGTTTACAACAATATGAATTACGTGTAAGTTCATTGACTAATACCTAAACTTCCATGAGGTAGTTTGGTCCTTCATCTGCTAATTTGGTTATTTTTCTCTTTCTTGTTTGAAGATGGAACTTGGATTCTTGGACCATAATATGATTATGTCGTTTTAATAACAGTATATGTGGTTACATTATTTATAATGGGTACAGTTCTAGCTTATCACTTTGATCTTATGATAGTGAAGTCTTCTATTTAAGTCGTGCGGAACTTCTGAGGAGCTTTAATTTGGATTTTGAAAAAGAACCCATATGAAAAAGATGATAGATTTTGATAAAAGTATTGGCCATGAAAGTTATATATTATTGTTTGCTGGTGTGTTCTCTTCGTGTCCACGTTCTATAAGTGCCTATGTATTATTCTGTATTTGTGCTGCTGTTTCTGGTGTGAGAGAGAACCTGTAGGAATCTAACATTTGAAACAAGTTTTGACGTCCTTTTAGTTCTTTAGCGTACTATTTCCTTTCTAAGAAAGCTGCTGCACTAAGAATTCATGTTTGTCTTTAGGTTTTTTTCCTTAATTGTTTTTCTTACTTCTCTTCTCACTGAATTTTGTTAGAAGTTCACTCCTTATTTCATTCTCTACTTCTCCTTATACCACCTCCTCTCTGTGTTTCTGAGGAGTATTGGTTGTTTATGTAAATGAGTATAGAAATTCATTACTTGTCTGATTGAGTTTTTATTTCAGTCCTTGTTAAAGAAGTTTACCTGCCTTCTTGTTTTGCATAGAATGGTTTTTGTGAATTGTTTATCATGTTTAATCATGTTTGTACATTCTTATGCTTACTGTAGCTCAGTGGAAATCAGTCCCTCACTGGCCGAGATACAGAAAGAAACTGTTGGACAAATTTCTAGTCACTCATCAAAGTTTAGGGTTGAATGTCGTGATGCAGCTGATCGGAGTGGATGGGGTATGTTGCCTTAATATTCGTGCTTATTCCATTTTCCTTTATAAGTTGCTCTGTGAGTAGTACTCTCTTATAGCATCCCACGTATTAGAAATTGCAATAAGATTCCCTCATTGTGCAAAGTCCCACTTCATGTCATTGACATAACCAACACACACAACTGAGAATCCAACTGAATACTTGAAATGACAACAGCCTCTGCCAACTTGAGAAGTTTCTATCGAAGAGCAAGAATATCACTCAAAGAAGTAATAAGCATAATTATATTCTTATTGATTTGTACATGTTGACCTTGTTTTTCCAATCTTATACTATCTGCTGCTTTGGATATTATCAATATTATATATTAGGACATCCTGCCTAAAAACTACTTTTTGATTGTTGTATTTTTCTTTAATCATTCAAATTTATATTTTTTTGTCACTTCCGATTTGTTTGATAAATTAACATTGGAAGAGAAGGATCTAAGGTATTATGTTTTATTCTGTGTTTCTTGGTTTGAGTCACCCCACCCTTTCATACCAGCTAAAATCGGGCTAGGAGATTAGGGTTCTACACTCCCCTTACTACCCTAATTGTTCGCTTCAGAAATTAGTAAAAGAAAAAACATTATAAAGATATAATTTTTTGTTTGCTCGCCTATTGCTTCTTGGCTAGATTCAAAATTTTATCTCTCTTTGAATGTGCAGCTACATATGTGTGTTCTATTGATTACGTTGAAATTTGAAACTATAGCAAACTTTTTATTTATTTTGTCGCAGGAAATGTTGTGCAACAACCATGTTGGGTGATTATGCTGGAGGTACAAGCCTTTTGGTTGCTTCTATTTTATTTAAATAAGAGCGTGTGCTATCAGAGAAAGCTAGGGGTGGCAATTTGGGTTGAGATTCGTTTATTCGTTCGATTCGATTCGCTTTAAAGCGAATACGAGTTTGAAAAAATGGATTCGTTTAATAAAAGAGTCAATTCGATTCGATTCGTTTAATAAACGAATCGAATACGAATTTAAGCTCATCGATTCGTTTATTCGTTTAGGATTCGTTTTATTATTTTCTTTTACTAGTTATTGTTATTTTTCAATTAAGATTCGAGAAATTATGACTAATTATCATAGAAAAAATAATATTATTGATATTTGGTGAGGTATTTTTAATATATATATATTAATTACATATTTCATATGTATATATTATGAAAAATTAATGTAAATAAATTATGAAAAATTATGTTATTGAAAAATAACATGACTAAACGAATATTCGTATTTGATTCGTTTAATAAACGAATCGAATACGAATCCTGATATTAGGATTCGTTTAATAAACGAATCGAATACGAATCCATCACATTTTGATTTGATTCGTTTAAAATTCGATATAAATTTGATTCGTTGATTCGTTTTGCCACCCCTAGAGAAAGCACATAAACTACATTTAATTATCCAAATTCAACTGGATGTGCTGAAGTTGTTTGTTTTTAAGGAGGGTTTTTCATATTTTGACTAAATGGATACATGTCAGGCATTACGTGAGTCCTGGAAACTGTCGTTTCGCTAGATCATATGGACCAATGAATTCCATCTGCTAATTGCAATTATTGCTGAGAATAGAAAATTTAAATTAAGTCTTGTGTGAAGGAGTAAAAATTAATATATGCTCTTATATGAGCCATTAATAGTATTCTTTGAGAAGTCAAGAACTATTATTTACTATTTTCCTTGTAAATGCACGAAGTGAGATATGTTAACGTAGTCACCGATTGGAAGACTTCGACGGTTTGCTTCGGTAGCTATAGGGTGAAGGTCTTTCTGCGGGAGCAAGGCGATTTGTGGTCGCCGCCCGTTTGGTGGGAAGGGTTTTTTCGGGTCAATCGCATGGAAAAATGATTTTGGGAGAGAACCAAGGGTTGACGAAGTTGAGGAATCGGACCCGAAAATGTCGTGCCTTCATTCCAGCTAGAGTATAATCTGTCTGTCCTCAGGCAGCGATCTGAATAGAAAGACCGAATAGAGCTAGGAAGGCAGTCCCGCCTATGGGTAGGTCCTAGCTAGGCATCTAGCTCGGAGCGATAGGATTCGTGGTTGTGCTAGTGTGTGATCCTACTGAATCCACTGCTGTGGAACCGAATTGCCTAAGATATTGTAGACGCTGGTTTTCGCCCGAGGTCCACAATTGAGATTTCGTAGAGAGGGCACTTGCGATCCTGCAAAACAAGAGGTAGAGTGAGCGTGGAAGGTCTACCCACCGGTGTGGTGGATGCCGTAGGCACTCCGACGCCCAAGTCAGTAACGGAAACGAGCTGTTGGAGCAGTCGGAAGAGGAACAAGGTCAGAAATTACCTAGATCCCCGTGGGTTGCCGTGAGGGCGGTAGGTTGATGGTTCTGAGAGCTCTGGAGATAATAAGGCTAAGCCGAGAGCTGTGATGCTTGAGTGCCTTTCCCTTGTAGACTTCTTCTCTTATATATACACACTCGAGAAACGTGTGTATTTATTGCATTTAATTGCTCGTTCGTTGGATGCTGGAAACGGCTGATTCATGAGGGGTAGTTATGAGTCTGGGCGTTTCGTGGGCTGGCATATGATGAGTCTAGGATGCAGTTTAGATATGATATTTTATTGGGTATGGGCTTGTGAAACAACTTTGGGCCAATATAGACTTATAAAAATAGGCTTCCTTTGAGAGTCTTGGGTCCTTTAGGTTGAAGGATATTGGGCCTTCCGTTTGTGTGTGGGCTTGAGATGGCAACTAGGGCTTGAGTCTTATCCTGGGTACTGTTAGGGGGAATTTGGGGTGTATTTAGTATTGGGCCCGAAGCGAAAAGTCAAAAATGCCCTTAGCCCAAATTTGGCCCGTACAGTTTGTCCCATACTCTCTAAGTCAATGAGTCATTGACTTGGAGAGTACTTGTTGGTCGTGTCGTCTGAAAACAAAACGGGAAAGTCTTCGTTGTCTGGACTAGGACGCGATTAAGTGTCTTCAATGTCGTCTGGACAGTATGGCTAAAGTCTTGAATCTGACTCGACAGGAGTTAAGGGAGATGTCCCCAGTCGATCGAGTTAGACGTTGATCCCAGACATACTCCATACGATTGGTCCGCGGACCAATGGAGCCTACATATCGTCTGAACTGAGTATGGCTAAAGTCTTGAAACTGACTCGACAAGGGTCAAAGGGGGTGTCCTTCGTGAGTAAAATCAGATGATGATCCCGGGTATACTCCATACAACTGGTCTGCGGGCCGATTGAGTCTTCATGTCTGGACTGAATGTAGTCCAAGTCTTCTACTTGCCTTGACATGTGTCTATGGGGGATGTCCCCGGTCGACTGAACCAGATGAAGGTTCAGGGAATTATCCATATGACATGTGGCATTTGGACTGAATAGTCCAAGTCTTCACTTGACTCGACATGAGTCCATGGGGGATGTCCCCTGTCGACTGAACCAGATGAAGGTTCAGGAGTTTAATTCATACGACATTGTCGTCTGGACTGAGAGTAGTCCAGGACTTCACTTGACTCAACATGAGTCCATGGGGGATGTCCCCTGTCGACTGAACTAGATGAAGGTTCAAGATTTAATTCATACTACTGGTCAAATGACCAGGGGAGTCTTCAATGTCGTTTGGACCAGACGAAGGTCAGGTCTTGATCTTGACTCAAACATGAGCCAGTTGGGGAAGGTTCCCGACGACTGGACCCGGTGAGGGCTAGGAAATTATTCACTCGTTTGGTACCGAATAAAGACCAAATCGAGTCTACATGTCGTCTGGACCAGACGAAGGTCCAGGTATTGGACTTGACTCAATCATGAGCCAATTGGGGAAGGTTCCCGTCGACTGGACCCGGTGAATGCCAGGAAATCATTCACTCGTTTGGAATTGAACAGGGACCAAATCGAGCCTACACGTCGTCTGGACTAGATGAAGGTCCAGGTATTGAACTTGACTCAATCATGAGCCAATTGAGGAGTGTTCCCGTCGACTGGTCCTGATGAAGGCCAGGAAATCATTCACTCGTTTGGTACCGAATATGGATCAAATCGAGTCTACACGTCGTCTGGACTAGATGAAGGTCCAGGTATTGAACTTGACTCAATCATGAGCCAATTGGGGAGTGTTCCCATCGACTGGTCCTGATGAAGGCCAGGAAATCATTCACTCGTTTGGTACCGAATAGGGACCAAATCGAGCCTACACGTCGTCTGGATATGGTATCCCTTGTGACAGTATTGAGGAGGTACTTAGTCGACAGAATTCTTATTGGGCTTTGAACGAGCCTTTCTGACGCGGAACTCACTTGGAGGATTAGGCCAAGCAAACCCCTCGCAGCGGACAGAACCCCAAGAACCGCGAATTTGATTTTGTAGGAACAAAACCCTTCCAAGGCCACAAAGAAGACCCACAAAGAACTTGTTTTTGAGAACCCTTAAGATGATTCCTTGAAGTGTTCTGCTAGCACGGAGACGCCACTAAGGTTGCCACGCCTTAGATAAGTCGATTGCATGAAATAAGGGGAATCCCTCCCTTAAGCAATTTTTGGACAAAGCCAAGCTCTCAATGGAGATGAATTTCGAAATTTGGTGATTAGCTTCTCATTAAGATGAAATGAGTTTAAATAGTACAATGAAATAAACCCTAATGGGTGCAAAATGACCAAAACACCCTAAGTTGCTAACTAATGGCTATTAAATGGCCATGCCCTTAATAGACATTTAATAACAAACACAAAGTCAAAAGAAACAAAGACTTAATCAATAACAAACAAAGACTTAATAAATAACTTTGCCAAAAAAGTCTAAAGTAAAAACACAAAATCATAAAAGTCAACAAATGTGGAAAACTTTTCCAAATTTGTCTAAAGTTGTTCCTTGCACCAAAAGTCCTCCAAATTCGTGGATTCCATGTATAAAGGCATAATGATGTGTCATAAAGTCCAATAAGTCTTGTCTTGGCCGAATATTTAGTGTCGGGCTTGAATCGGCTTGATCCGTTAAAAATATACTCGACTTCAAGATTGCTGGTGCGTTACTCTGGTATGACTTGGGTCAAGTGAAATAGCTTCGGACCCACTCCATTGAAGCCCTCATGTGACGCCAATATGCCCCGGAGTTGTCTGTCACACTCGACCATGGCATTCTGCGCTAGCCCCGCCATTGCGTCTCTGATCTTCTTAGCTCTTTGGCGTGTGATTGGGCCTGTTGGCAATTGCAAAGGATCTAATGTTCCTTGAGTTGTTGGATTCATGTCATTCCCTCCCTCTTGAAAAGGATTCGACCTCGAATCTGTACCTGCATCAAAAAGAGTCAAGTCAGAAACATTAAATGTCGCAGACACATTATGCTCACCTTGTAAATCCAGCTTGTATGCATTGTCATTAATCCGTTCCAAGACTTGAAATGGACCATCCCCTCTCGGTTGTAGCTTGGATTTACGCTGTTCAGGAAATCTTTCCTTTCGCATGTGTACCCAAACCCATCTCCAGGTTGAAATACCACACGTTTTCTTCCCTTATTGGCATGAGAAGCATATTGTTCATTCTTTCGTTGTATGTGCTCTCTTGCTTTCTCATGTATGTGTTTCACCAAATCAGCTTTCTTTTTCCATCTAACCCTGCATGCTCATCAACAGGCAATGGTAACAAATCTAATGGAGTTAGTGGTTGAAAACCATAAACAATTTCAAATGGTGAATAAGATGTGGAAGAATGAATGCTACGATTATATGCAAATTCAACAAAAGGCAAACAATCCTCCCAAGTTTTCAAGTTCTTAGAGACAATAGTACGCAATAACTGAGTCAAAGTCCTATTAACCACTTCAGTCTGTCCATCAGTTTGGGGATGACAAGTAGTAGAATACAAAAGTTTTATTCCTAACTTACCCCATAAAACTTACCAAAAGTGACTAAGGAATTTAACATCACGATCTGAAACTATACTCCGTAGAATTCCATGGAGTCGTACCACTTCTCTAAAGAATAAGTCAGCAATGTTAGTGGCATCATCAGTTTTATGACATGCTATAAAGTGTGCCATCTTACTGAACCTATCAACCACTACAAAGATGGAATCTCTACCATGCCTAGTCCTAGGTAAACCCAATATAAAATCCATTGATACATCTACCCACGGCTCACTAGGTACAGGCAACGGTGTATACAACCCATGAGGCATAACCTTAGATTTAGCCTTTTTACAAATCAAGCATTTATCACACAAACGCTCAATATCTCTCCGCATTTTAGGCCAATAAAAATGTTCACTCAATACCCCTAAGGTCTTAGAAATGCCAAAGTGCCCCATTAAACCTCCCCCATGCGCTTCTCTAACTAACAACTCACGCATACTACAAACAGGAATGCATAATCTATTCTCCCTAAACAGAAACCTGTCATGTTGATAGAATTTATTAAAGGTAGACTTTTCACATGCAGCATAGATGGTACTAAAGTCAGTATCATTTGCATAAAGTTCTTTAATAAATTCAAACCCAAGCATTCTTGCACTCAATGAAGTAAGTAAAGCATACCTTCGCGATAGTGCATCAGCGACAATGTTTTCCTTACCTTGTTTGTAGCGAATTACGTATGGAAATGTCTCAATGAACTCCAACCAACCACTTTGCGTGTCGTTTGTTCAACTTACCTTGGCCCTTCAAGTGCTTCAATGATTCATGATCAGTATGGATCACAAATTCTCGAGGCCACAGATAATGCTGCCAAGTCTCAAGGGCTCTCACTAGTGCATACAACTCCTTGTCATATGTGGGGTACCTCAAAACTGCTCCATTCAGCTTCTCACTAAAGTAAGCTATTGGTCGCTTTTCTTGCATAAGAACAGCTCCAATGCCTATTCCGGATGCATCACACTCAATCTCAAATGTCTTTTCAAAATTGGGTAGCGCCAAAACTGGTGCACTACATAACTTCATTTTAAGATCCTGGAATGCACGTTCCTGCTCTTGTCCCCATTTGAAACCAACAGTTTTCTTCACTACTTCAGTCAGTGGTGCAGCAATACTACTGAAGTCTTTAACAAATCTGCGGTAGAAGCTTGCTAATCCATGGAAGCTTCTAACTTCTGTCACTGTCGTTGGTGTAGGCCAATCCTGAATCGCCTTCACCTTCTCTACATCAACTTCGATGCCATCTGCACTTACAACAAAACCAAGGAAAACAATCCTATCCATACAAAAAGTGCACTTACCAAAGTTAGCATACAGTTTTTCCTGTCTCAACACTTCAAGAACATGCTTCAAATGTGTAACATGCTCATCTAATGTTTTACTGTAAACTAAGATGTCATCAAAATAAACTACAACAAACTTACCTATAAAAGCACGCATAACATGATTCATCAATCTCATAAATGTGCTAGGTGCGTTTGTAAGACCAAATGGCATAACTAACCATTCATACAAGCCATACTTGGTCTTAAATGCAGTTTTCCACTCATCTCCTTCTCTCATGCGAATTTGATGGTATCCACTCTTTAAATCAATCTTACTAAAAACTTTGGAACCATGCAATTCATCCAACATGTCATCTAGTCTAGGAATAGGGTGACGATACTTTACCGTTATATTGTTGATCGCTCGACAATCAACGCACATACGCCACGACCCATCTTTCTAGGAACTAGAAGAACTGGTACCCCGCACAGGGACTCATACTTTCTCTAACATACCCTTTCTCCATCAACTCCCTCACTTGCTTCTGAAGTTCCTTCGTCTCCTCCGGATTGCTTCGGTAGGCTGGTCTGTTGGGAATGACTGCGCCAGGTAAGAAATCTATCTGGTGCTCAATACCTCTAATGGGTGGAAGCCCACTAGGAATGTCCTCTGTCAGCACATCACTGAATTCCTGCAAAAGAGATGAAATGGACACAGGAAGCAAAGGGTCAGTGTTAGCAATACAAATACGGTGTTCCTTGTAGACCAACAAAAGCATAAGCTTGCTAGCCTTAAAAGCTTTCCTTACTTCACATTCACCCATGTAAAAGCTCTTTTTCACTCGCCCTTTTGTTTCCCCCTTAAGTTCACTCACACTCCCCTTAGAAACACACTCACGGCCTTTGCCTTATTTTCCTTACTAGGTTCGGTCACACTCCCCTCACGTGTTTCCCCCAGGCTGTGTTTGCACTCTCAATCTCTCAATCTCTCTCAAGTTGCAACTTGACTTGATTCTCGTGGACTTGCTTTGGTGTGAGTGGGTACAAGGTAATGGGTTTTCCCTTATATTGAAAGGAATACTTATTCTTGAACCCATCGTGAATAACTTTCCTATCAAACTGCCACGGCCTGCCCAAAAGAATATGTCCGGCATGCATCGGTATCACATCACATAGGACATCATCCGTGTATGGCCCAATTGTAAAGCTCAATAACACCTGCTTTGTCACCTTTATCTCGCCACAATCATTTAACCACTGCAACTTATAAGGCTTGGGATGCTTCAAGCAATCCAATCCCAACCTCTCAACTAAGCCGTACTTGCGACATTAGCACAACTGCCCCGTCCAGTCAATGATCATACTACAACCCTTTACCATTCACACGGCATCTGGTATGAAATATGTTCTCCCTCTGTTGATCACTCTCATCCTCAACAATTTGTGCACTCAAAACACGCTTGACAACTAAGGACAAGTTATCCAGCGGGTATGCAGCTCCCTCTTTGTCACTAGTATCCTCAATCTCAGGCTCTCATCATCATCAACCTCAACCTCACTGTCAGTAGAATGTACTTCACCACTCTTCTTATCAATCACTAAGGTGCGCCTGTTAGGGCACTGTGAAGAATAGTGTCCCATGCCCAAACACTTGAAACACTTGATGTCCTTTGTCTTTGGTGTTGTACCTTCAGGTTTCATTCTAGCCTTGCCTGGTTCTGCAACTTCTTTACCCTTGGCACCAGGTTCAGCCCTTGGCTTGTTAAAGCCTCCATCTCGTCGATCATTAGGAACCCATTTCCCCTTCCATGTAGAAGTAGTCTGAGTACCAAATCTGGATGTAGACTTCTTCTTGAGTTGCCTTTCTACCTTGACAGCCATGTGAAGCATATCCTCCAAATCAACATAATGATGCAACTCCACCACCATGTTGGCAATCTCTCTGTTCAAGCCCTCTAAAAACCGTGCCATAGTAGCCTCTGCATCCTCCACTACATTCGCCCTGATCATGGCAACCTCCATCTCAGTATAATAATCCTCTACACTCTTGGTCCCCTGATACAAATGTTGTAGTTTCTGATACAACTCTCGGTAGTAATGGCTGGGTATAAATCGTTTCCTCATGAGACCTCGAAGTTCTTCCCATGTCTGAATTGGCCTCTCATAATTCCTCATTCGGTTGGTGACAATCTGATCCCACCAAATCATAGCATAATCTGTGAATTCCATGACTGCTAGATTGATCTTCTTTTCATCTGAGTAATGATGACAATTGAAAATCAATTCTATTTTCTTCTCCCACTCTAAATATGCTTCTGGATCATTCTTGCCTCGGAAGTTTGGTATTTTGATCTTGATGCTGCTCAAATCACCATGTCTAACCGTATCCTCTCTCTATCATAATCCCCTCTTCTGTCATCAAATACACCTCTACCATCAAACCGCCTATCCCTCCTATCAAACCTCCTATTAGGCCTCCTATCAGGCTCTGGCTGAAATCTCTCCTCCACATCATTAAGATCATCAGAATCATCAAACTCATTTTCAGCTTCTTCTTCATCTGGTGGTGCCCGTCGTGGTGCCACATTCTGAGGTGTGGTATATGTCGAGGTGGTGGTATGGGAACACTGCCTGTTCGATTACTCTCTACTTCCCTGGACAACTTATCAAAAGCAGCATTCATGTTTTCCATCATATCCATGAATTTCCTTTCTAAAGCCTCAAGTTTTTCATCCACTGTCAAACTAGTACCTGCCATCTCAAAGCTTCAACAAACAGATTAGAAGTAACAATATGTGAAAATAATTAGATATCCTCAAAACCTCACAATCTCACAAGCTCACGTGTTTACACTCAAATATGTATCACTCCACTCGTGTTTATACTCAATATGTATCACTCCACTCGTGTTTACACTCAATATGATGTGAATATGACTTACCCAAATACAAGTTAACAAATGTGTAATCTTCAAGCTAGCATAAACAACAAGAACCAATGATGTATATAGGGTAGGTGGAATAATGCGAATAAGAATAGTAATCACGAAGACTCAATCAAAGAAACTTAAGCTAAAGAGCACGGAATAAGAAAAAAAATGAGTTAGCGAAATGCGCAAACAAACAAGCAAGCACTCAATGTGACACTTAGCCAATCTTGTAATCACTCTTTACTGTTTTGTCTCATTTACTCTTTTTTTTTTTTCTTTTTTTTTTAACCTTTTCTCTTTTCACTCCTTTCTTTTGCCTCTCACACTCACAAGTGTATACAAAGCAAATGAAATACAATGCAAATATCAATATTTCAAGAGGTAGCAAGTAAAACTTGCTTGGATATACACGAAATTAGTGCAAATTTGGTGCACTCAACCTCACTTCACTTGATTCTTCAACATTAACAACACAAATCAGCAAAGGTACACTATGTATAACTCACGACAATTATCAACTTCATGCATTTCAATTTGTTTCATCATTCATTCACTCACTTTCATCACCAATGCACTCAAACACTCTTTCTTTTCACTCAAACTCACAAGATTGCACTAAGATCACAGGAATGCAAATAAGCAAGTTCACGCAAATGCCAAGATGAATGATGTCAATTCTGATTTTTGCAAAGCTGATATGAATAATACTTAGGGAAACAACACTAATTGCATGTATTCAACAATAGAAAGACAAGATATGTCAATAAATCTCACATAGTCAAATCTGACCTGATTTTTTTTTTTTTTTTTTTAACACAAATAACTTAATAACAATGTTGAACACGTCCTAGTAACATACAATTAACAAATAAACACTTTATTTAAGTAAAGAAAATAAAGCTCTAATTTTGACTCAAAGACCGAAACTAGAACATGAAGAAATACTCATGATCAATCAAAAACACTCAAAGGCAGAATGTTATTCATGCTATTTTGATCACAAATAAACAAGAAACAGCAAGAACCAACAAGATCCAACAAAAACTAAGAATCAAGATGAACAAGTATCTTGATGACCAACAAACAAAATAAAGACTAAATCAAAAAAACACAAAGTAAAGATAGAAAAATCAGACCTTGGAACCCTAAGCTCTGATACCAAATGACGCGGAACTCACTTGGAGGATTAGGCCAAGCAAACCCCTCGCAGCTAGACCTGGCCGCCGGTTCGGTTCCGGTTCGGAACCGAACCGAACCGGCCGGTTCGCGGTTCCACAAGTGTGGAACCGGAACCGAACCGGTTAATTCCGGTTCGGTTCCGGTTCCACACTTAAGTGGAACCGGAACCGAACCGGTCGGTTCCGGTTCGGTTTACGGTTCCCTTTCCGTTTTTTTTTTTTTTTTTTTAATAATAAATTTTAAAAATAGAAAAAATTCTATAATCGTAACATTTTTTCATACTATCACATCATTTTTATAGAATCTTTTTTTTATAAAATTCTTTTCCTATAATCTTTTTTTTATAGCCAACTCTTGACTAGTGTTTTCTTTATATAAGCGATGTGGGATATTTGTTACTTGGCTATTGTGTCCCACATTGCTTATATAAAGAAGTCAATAACCAAGAGTTGGTTATAAAAAGGATATGTACATTCATGTTTTAGTATTGCAATTTTAAACCTCAATAAGTCATTATTATTAATAAAAAAAATTGAGATTTACTTGAGGAACCTTACGGTTCCAAGAAAATAAAATATTTTTTTTTTTTACTTCCGGTTCCAACCGGAACCGTACGGTTCCGGTTGGAACCGTTGGAACCGCTGGAACCGTTCGGTTCCAGCGGTTCCAACCGGTTCGGTCAGGGTCAGAACCCTAACCGAACCGGTCAGGTTCCGGTTCGGTTCCGGAACCGGAACCGGTTGGAACCGGAACCGTCCGGTTCCAACCGGTTCGGTTCCGGTTCGGTTCCGGTTCCGAACCGGAACCTTGGCCGGGTCTACTCGCAGCGGACAGAACCCCAAGAACCGCGAATTTGATTTTGTAGGAACAAAACCCTTCCAAGGCCACAAAGAAGACCCACAAAGAACTTGTCTTTGAGAACCCTTAAGATGATTCCTTGAAGTGTTCTGCTAGCACGGAGACGCCACTAAGGTTGCCACGCCTTAGATAAGTCGATTGCATGAAATAAGGGGAATCCCTCCCTTAAGCAATTTTTGGACAAAGCCAAGCTCTCAATGGAGATGAATTTCGAAATTTGGTGATTAGCTTCTCATTAAGATGAAATGAGTTTAAATAGTACAATGAAATAAACCCTAATGGGTGCAAAATGACCAAAACACCCTAAGTTGCTAACTAATGGCTATTAAATGGCCATGCCCTTAATAGACATTTAATAACAAACACAAAGTCAAAAGAAACAAAGACTTAATCAATAACAAACAAAGACTTAATAAATAACTTTGCCAAAAAGTCTAAAGTAAAAACACAAAATCATAAAAGTCAACAAATGTGGAAAACTTTTCCAAATTTGTCTAAAGTTGTTTCCTTGCACCAAAAGTCCTCCAAATTCGTGGATTCCATGTATAAAGGCATAATGATGTGTCATAAAGTCCAATAAGTCTTGTCTTGGCCGAATATTTAGTGTCGGGCTTGAATCGGCTTGATCCGTTAAAAATATACTCGGCTTCAAGATTGCTGGTGCGTTACTCTGGTATGACTTGGGTCAAGTGAAATAGCTTCGGACCCACTCCATTGAAGCCCTCATGTGACGCCAATATGCCCCGGAGTTGTCTGTCACACTCGACCATGACATTCTGCGCTAGCCCCGCCATTGCGTCTCTGATCTTCTTAGCTCTTTGGCGTGTGATTGGGCCTGTTGGCAATTGCAAAGGATCTAATGTTCCTTGAGTTGTTGGATTCATGTCACTTTCGTTCCTCAATTTCCTAAACCGCAATAAATGTGGCGTTCATATCGAGGCTCCTTTTTGGCGGGAAAATGAGGCGCCAAAATATGGTGGAGTATAAAGAGTATTGAGGGGGGTTCATTCGCTTCATTTGTAGAATTCATTCTCAAGTCGTAAGGTTGGAGCGCTCGTATTCTTCATATCCCTCTTTGTGTTCTTCAATTCTTCAAGTTGTTCATAGGGTAGATTCAACTTGTTCTTGGCTAGAATAGGAGTTTTAATCTTGAAATGGTTTAGGGATTTTTTGGGGTTTTGTTTGTGAGAATTTTGGGTTTGATCTTCTGCCATATTGGTTTTAGGTTGATTCGTTGTTTGTAGAGTGAATTGATATGTCGTCTGAGGGTTGCTCGAGCTCAAGTGATACACTGATGGAGATGTATGTGGGCTCGCCCTTGCGGGTTGTTTCCCCTTTTAGGATGCCTGGTAGGGACACATTAAGTGGGGGCGATGAAGATGTGTTGACTGTCGCGTCGATGGAGGCTCCGCTCGGTATCCCTAAGGATGTGCCTCCTCTCCGCATTATCCCAGCCGAATCGGGTGAACCCAGCACCAGTGAGCCGACCAACTTATTAACCAAAAATCCTCCTAGTAGAATAACCGAAAGAGCCATGAGGGAGATGAAAATAAAGTATCGGTTTCCTGAATCGGTTCAGGTGAGATTAGCTTCCTCAAAAGAACGAATCGACTATAGGATCCCTGGGTGGATTGGGTTTTACGAACGTCCCTTTGTAGATGGATTTAGGTTCCCAATTCCTAACCTCGCGTGGGAAGTACTAGATCACTATAGGATAGCCCCCTCCTAACTAATGCCAAATACTTGGAGGGTCTTGATGTCGGTTGAAGTTCTGTCGTACGAGTTGGGGAATAGATTTGGAGTGAAAGATCTTCTCTACACGTATTACATGAAGGAACACGTAATCGAAAAAGGGAGATACCATCTGTTCCTTCGACACAAGAGGGAACATTTGATTTCAGGATTGACCACAAACGATAGAGGGGGATGGCAAAAGGCCTATTTTTTTGTGAGATGAGAGGGTGTATTTGGGTCGACTGGGCCTGGTCGAATACCCGAGTGTTGGGATATAACGAGTAAGTGTTATCTTTATTCCCTTTTCTTGTTTGTAGGCTCGCTATATTTCTTACATTCTTCAATTATCCCTTTTGTAGGTTCGAATCGGAATCGTAGCTTCGACGTGACGCCTGGTGTTGTGGCGAACACAAATTATCTATTGAGCATTCCCGTGCCTGAGAGGAATTGGAGGGTGGTTTTGGAGGAGAAAAGATTAAGGTTGACCCTGTTGTGGAAGGAAGCTTTCTACCCGGAAGGTACCCCTTTGCCTCTGACCAAACATATATTGACAGTCCTTCTCATAACCTGGTCGTGTCGGCTCCTAAGCGAGGGAACTTTCTTTTTGCGGACTCTAACCCCCAAGGAAAATTTTTGCGCAGTGGAGAGGATGAGCCAGTTCAGAATCCCTTCAGTCGAAGAAATGCTCGAATGGAGGAAGAAGAAAAAGACCAAAGGGAAGGAAATTGAAGCAATTCCTGAACCCCAGCCGCCAAAGAAGGATGCCCCACCCGTTCTCCCAGTGGAAGCTGCTCATAAAACATCGACTGGGTCAGGGCATTCTTCAAAGAAAAGGAAGCAGTTGATGGACCTTGAAGAGGATCCGGAAAATGTCGTGATCAAGATCCCAAGAAGCACGACCGTTATGTCGGATCCGTCTAGTTTGTGGAGACTGACCCTCTCACTCAGCCGGTTGATCCAGTCGAGCCGGTCGAAGGCCATGAAGTTTGACGTAGCTTCATCTTTTCGATTTTTGTAATATTGGCTCAGGCCTTTACGTATAGACAATATTCTATTTTGTAATATAAATTTCAATTGTCGATTGGATGAAGATGCATATCTTATCTGTCATTTGTTGTTAAAAACTCGTTCAATTAAAAATCAAACTTGGCAGAATTACATAAGAAAAATCAACTGAAACAAAAATCAAATGATTTGCTCGCCCCTTAGTGGTAGGATAGCAATTTGCCGAGTGACTCATAAGTCTCTAAACGCGATTATCTGTAGAACTTCCTGAGGTGAATGGCATTCTAACTGTTATGGATATGTCGACCATCTTCTGTTTTCAGTTTGTAGGCTCCATGACCTACAACTTTCGTGATGATGTTTGGACCTTCCCACGAAGGGCCGAGTTTCCCATCCCCAACTTCCTTCGTATTTTGAAAGACCTTCCGTAGGACCTAATCTCCTTCTTTGAATGTTCTACTCCTCACGTCTTTATTTAAGTGTTTAGACATCCTCTGTCGGTGAGCTGCAAGTCGTATGGATGCGTTCTCCCTAAGCTCATCGATGGTGTCAAGACTGTTGGTCAAGAGTTGTCTGTTCGTAGCCTCGTCAACCCACTGGTATCGTGGTGAAGGGACATTATAGTCGGTTGGAATGACCGCCTCGGCGCCAAAAGGTCAAGGAGAAGGGGGTTTCACCCGTAGAAGATCTCACACTTGTTCGGTATGACCATAAGACTCCTGGGAGTTCGTCTACCCATGCCCCTTTTGCTTTCTCCAGTCTCTTCTTCAAAGTATTCATAATGGTTTTATTGGAAGACTCGGCTTGGCCGTTGGCTTGCGGGTAGCGCGGGGTGGAGAAGCTTAGTTTGATTCCCCAACTTCTGCAAAAGTCCTGGAAGCGATGACTGATGAATTGGGATCCATTATCGGTAATGATCTCCCTGGGTAGGCCGAAACGACAGATGATGTTCTTCCATATGAAGCTCTGCACTTCCTTATCCCTTATCCTCGCGAAGGCTTCTGCTTCGATCCATTTAGAGTAGTAGTCCGTCAATGCCAGCATGTAGACTCGTTGTCCCGAAGCGACTGGAAGTTTCCCAACGATGTACATTCCCCATTTCATAAACGGCCAAGGGGATAAAGTAGGTCTGAGCTTCTCTGATGGGAGACGGGAGACGGGAGACTGGGGCGAACCTTTGGCATTTCTCGCATTTACGAGCGTAGTCAACTGCGTCGGATCGCATTGTTGGCCAGTAATACCCTGCAGTGTGGGCTCGACATGCCAGACTCATTCCTCCTGAGTGATTTCCACATTCCCCTTCGTGCAATTCGACTAACACGTATTGCGCTTCTTCGGGAGCGAGGCACTTGAGGTAGGGTCCGGAAAGGGATCTTCTCAGAAGTTGATTGTCGTAAAGTGTGAACCGCGCAGCTTGTCGTTGGATCTTTCGAGCGAGCACCTTTTGCTGGTTGTGTGCCTTCCTCCAAGTACTTGATCAATGGCGACATCCACGAGTCGACTTGGTCGATGGAAGCGACAGCTCCAGCTTCTACTTTAGCAATGGCCGGCCACTGTAGATATACTACCGGTATGGCCCGAATATTATCTTCTTGTAGGGTGGACCCGAGGGTAGCCAGGGCATCCGCATGAATGTTTTCTGTTCTGAAAATTTGTGAGATTGCAAATGATTCTAATGAGGACTGGATTTCTTTTACCTTCGACAAGTAGGCTGCCATTTGGGCTCCGCGAGCTTGATAAGATCCTTGGAGTTGGTTGACCACTAATTGAGAGTCTGATGTCGCCTCAACCCTCTTCGCTCCTAATTCCTTAAGCAGTGTTAATCCAGCTATCAAGGCTTCGTACTCGGCCTCATTGTTGGTAGTCTTGAAGCCGCACTTAATCGCTTGCTGTATGATGTCGCCTGTGGGAGTAGTGATCACAACTCCTAACCCGGAACCACGTTTGCTGGATGATCCGTCTACTGCAAGTTTCCATACATCAGTTGTCTGGATACAATGCACCTCTTTTTCCGCATCGGCTTGTAGACTAGGGCTGAAGTCTGCCACGAAATCCGCGAGAGCTTGAGACTTGATGGCGGTTCGCGGCTGATAGGTGATGTCGTACTCTCCAAGTTCAACAGCCCATTTGGTCAGTCTGCCAGAGAGTTCGGGCTTGTGTAAAATGCTCCTCAATGGGTAGGTGGTGTAAACGGTGATTGGATGGCCTTGAAAATAGGGACGTAGCTTCTGTGCCGCCGTTACCAAGGCAAGAACCAGTTTCTCCATTTGAATGTACCGAGTCTCTGGATCGAGTAGGGCTTTACTTATGTAGTAGACTGGGAGTTGTTGCCCTGCTTCTTCCCTAATCAGAACAACGCTAACCGCCTGCGCCGAAACTCCAAGGTGGAGGAATACTCTTTCACAGTCGACTAGCTTAGACAGGAGTGGTGGTGTGGTCAAGTATTCTTTTAGTCTTTTTAAGGCCTTTTCGCAGGCTGGGGTCCATTCGAATTTCTTCGTCTTCCCGAGGGTGGAGAAAAACAAGAAACTCTTATCAGTAGACTTGGAGATGAACCTGTTTAGAGCGGCGATCCTCCCCGCAAGTCACATGACTTCTTTGGGGTTTGTTGGGTAATGAATGTCGATGATTGATTTTATCTGCTCCGGGTTGGCTTCGATACCGCGACGAGTGACTAGGTATCCAAGAAATTTCCCCGAGGCTACTCCGAAGGCACACTTGGTGGGGTTCAGCTTCATCCTGTACTTTCTCATCACGTCGAACGCCTCCTCCAGGTGGGCCAAGTGTTGCCTGGCTTGCAGCGATTTCACCAACATATCATCAATGTAGACTTCCATGGTTTTCCCAATTTGATGGGAAAACATCTTGTTGACGAGGCGTTGGTAGGTAGCCCCGGCATTCTTAAGTCCGAATGGCATGACCTTATAAGAATAGATTCCCCTATTTGTGACGAAGGCCGTTTTTTCCTGGTCATTAGGGTGCATGAGGATTTGGTTGTAGCCTGAATATGTGTCCATGAAACTCAACAGTTCATGTCCAGCTGTAGCATCGACCATTGAATCGATATGGGGGAGTGGGAAAGAATCTTTCGGACAGGCTTTGTTCAAGTCTGTAAAATCTATGCAGACTCGCCATTTTCCATTCTTCTTCCGTACTACCACGACGTTCGCTAGCCATTCTGGGTACCAGACCTCTCTAATGGACCCATTTTCTAACAACTTTTGGACTTCCTCGTTGATGACTCAGTTCCTTTCTGGAGCGAACTTCCTCCTCTTTTGCTTGACAGGTGGGTAGTCTGGGTCCACATGAAGCTCGTGGGTCATTATCTCTGGGTCTATTCTTGTTATATCTTCATGCGACCAAGCGAAACAGTCGTGTCGCTCCTTGAGGAAATCAATCAACTCAGCGCGTAGCGCGGGATCGAGGTTAGCTCCTACTTGGGTTTTATGGTCTGGGTAGAGTGGATGAATTTGGACCTCATCGAGCTCTTCCGCTTTGGGAGAGTCAGTGTGGACTCGACAAGATCCCTCATGTAATTGCTATGCCGACTGGGATTTTGCTTTCAGGGTCGTTTGGTAGCAACTCCTGGAAGCAAGTTGGTCTCATTTGATTTCTTAGACACCCCATTTGGTAGGAAACTTCAGCACCTGGTGATAAGTAGATGAGACAACCCTCATGTCGTGAATCTACGGTCGCCCCATTATCAGGTTGTAGGCTGAAGGGCAGTCCAGAACCAGAAATGTGGTTATTTTGTTGACCCCGCCTGCGTATACTGGAAGAGAGATTTCCCCCATAGTGAATTTTTGTTCCCCGCTGAAGCCTATCAAAGCCGTCGAGCGACGATTTACTTTCTCCAACCCACCTCTCATGTCAGTAAGGGCGGTTAGGAAGATGATGTTGGCTGATGACCCCGTGTCGACTAGCACTCTCTTGATCATGAAGTTGGCCACTTGCAAGGATATCACCTATGCGTCATGATGGGGATTCTTATGACTGGATACTCTGTCGTCCATGAACTCAATTGCCAAATCGGTGTAGTCTCCCGCCACCATCACCGAGGGATGCGAGGCGACAGTCGTTACCATCCTGGTATGTCGCTTCGCCGTGGAATAGGAGATCCCACTAACTTCTGATCCCCCCGAGATGAAATTAACAGTGTTATCGGTGGGGGTGATAATGGTCCATCTTTTTGCTCTCCTCTGTCGTCTCTCCTCGCTATCACCGCTTTCCCTTTTTCCGTGAGCAGGTCTTTCAAATGCCCCTTATTTAGTAGCTCCAGAACTTCTAATCTCAGTGCTATACAATCGGTCCTCGTGTGGCCGTAGTCTCGGTGGAATTCACACCACTTACTATTGTCTTTCCTTGCGGAACCTTCCTTGGAGCGTGGAGGCCATTTTACTTCACTTCCCATCTTCCTGAGGACTGAAACTAGTTCACCCGGTGATATGGTGAAGTTATAGTCTGGGAGTCTGAGGGCGCCATGAGGAGCTTTCTCTCTATTGTCGAATGAGGATGGTCTGCGATTGGGGCCCCTGTCGAGAGGGCGAATATCCCTACCACGAAAAGGTCTTTGGTCGATCGATTGATGGCCTCTCCTGTCGAATTCTTTCGGTCGTTTGGGTAGATAAGTCGTATTCTCCTGTAGACTGGATGAACTTTTCCTCTTTTTGTTCCTTTTATCTTCTTCCCATCTAATTTCTGTTCGAGCCCTTGCCATTGCCTGGTCCATGGTGTAGCATCGGTTCTTAGTCAACTTCTTGTAGAGCTTGCTGTCAACTAACAACCCGTTCCTAAAAGCTTCCACTGCCGTCGGCTGGTGGAGATCTGAGATTGCAATTCTTTCTTTGTTGAAGCGTGCCACGTAGTTTCGCAGAGATTCTCCCTTCCGTTGTTGGATGGCGTTGAGGTCATCTGTGGTCTTCTCGAATTTGCAAGAACTAGCAAAATGTTCCACGAACTTGTCCGCCAATTCTTTGTAGGACCCAATTGATCGGTACGGTAGATTGATAAACCATGTGAGGGCTGGGCCAGCCAGTGTCTCACCGAACCCCCTACACATACCAGCCTTCCTCTGATGCGAAAAAAGACCTGTGGACATCATCTTATACTTGTAGTGGATTATATGGTCGTCAGGGTCGGTTGATCCATCGTACAACTTCATATCGGGTGGACTGAATTTTCGCGGGAGTTCCACCGAGTTGATCGCTTCAATGAAAGGGGTATCGGAAATTGTACATGCTCTGCTTCTTTTCAAAGGTAGCCTGACTCCGGGTAGGCTAGATAGAATTGCCTCATTGAATTCCTCAATCTCCCTGCCCATAGATGAAGCTGTATGATGTGTCTGTTCGACTGGTGGAATGTGCTGATTCCTTTCTTGACTCGTTGGATGATCTTCGGGTGGGGGAATGTCGCCCGTTTCATTGCGGAGCGTCTCCATCAAGTTGGACTGGCGGTCCGGTCGATTGGGAATGGAAGAAATATGCTCCAACTGTCTTTGGAGGTCGCTGTTAGAACTCTTCATGGCTGAATTCTCTTCTTCCAAAACCCGTAGTCGTTCCTGGAGGATGGCCAATTGGTTAGCTAGAAGATCCGAAGGCTCGCTGCTCGAAGCCATTGTTATGTTTGCGAGTCTCGTAGACTGAATAAAGGCTTGTTTGCTATAAATCGCTAGGGCCCCACGGTGGGCGCCAAATTGTAGACGCTGGTTTTCGCTCGAGGTCCACAATTGAGATTTCGTAGAGAGGGCACTTGCGATCCTGCAAAACAAGAGGTAGAGTGAGCGTGGAGGGTCTACCCACCGGTGTGGTGGATGCTGTAGGCACTCCGACGCCCAAGTCAGTAACGGAAACGAGCTGTTGGAGCAGTCGGAAGAGGAACAAGGTCAGAAATTACCTAGATCCCCGTGGGTTGTCGTGAGGGCGGTAGGTTGGTGGTTCTGAGAGCTCTGGAGATAATAAGGCTAAGCTGAGAGCTATGATGCTTGAGTGCCTTTCCCTCGTAGACTTATTCTCTTATATATACACACTCGAGAAACGTGTGTATTTATTGCATTTAATTGCTCGTTCGTTGGATGCCGGAAACAGCTGATTCATGAGGGGTAGTTATGAGTCTGGGCGTTTCGTGGGCTGGCATATGATGAGTCTAGGATGCGGTTTAGGTATGATATTTTATTGGGTATGGGCTTGTGAAACAACTTTGGGCCAATATAGACTTGTAAAAATAGGCTTCCTTTGAGAGTCTTGGATCCTTTAGGTTGAAGGATATTGGGCCTTCCGTTTGTGTGTGGGCTTGAGATGGCAACTAGGGCCTGAGTCTTATCCAGTTATCCTGGGTTGGGTATTGTTAGGGGGAATTTGGGGTGTATTTAGTATTGGGCCCGAAGCGAAAAGTCAAAAATGCCCTTAGCCCAAATTTGGCCCGTACAGATATGAATTATAATTAAGTTCATATGTTTATAATCTTAGTTGTTTTATATGATATTTAGTTTTCTTTACCCCGAAAAATCTGATGAGGTTGAATGAATAACATGAATAAATCGTTAATTTTTGCATGTATGCTGAGGCTGAATGACATGCCCTTGTTGCATACTATGTAGAAAGTTATTTTGATGAACATAACAGGTTGTTTTAACTGCAAGTTTTTCAGTTTTGTAGTTCGTTGATAAACATCTCTTGTTCTAGTTGATTAATTTTGTTCCACAAACCTAATTTATATTTTAAATCCTACAGGTGCTTGATAATCTTCCACATGATCTTGTGTATTCAGAAAACCAAGTATCCACATGGTTGGAGGTATGGGTTGAGAAGCAGCATGATAGGTAAGTATCATTATGTTGGCTGTAACCCCTAATTTACTTGGTTGCAACTTGCATATCCTCATTCTTAGGGATTCACTATCATGCAGCTGAAATTTCAAATTTTGTGTTAAAAGTTTTCAAGTTAGGTTATCAACTTTGTGTTAAAGTTTTCAAGTTAAGATTTCAACTTTAAAGTTGAGTTTTCAAGTTTTGTGCAAGAGGTTTTGACTTTTTTGTTGGACGGTTATAATGTTACATGCATGTATATAAACCAATCTCATGCTACTTTTGTAATGATGTGCACGATGCACCTTACGGTCCTTACCAGTCCTTACCCTTATTGGTGAATTAATAACAAGAAATTCATTGGAAGTCTAACCACAGCTTCATATTAACTTAATTCCTTTTCAGTCATAACTCCCTACATTGATCTATCCTCTATGTGTCTGTCTGTACATGTTTACATGTATTTCGATAAAAATCTTGATTTTAAGTGTTTTTTATCTACCATATAATTTACCTTACTTTAGAAGAGAGAAAAGAATGGATCCTTTCAATGAACATCCTAATTTTATCCTTCTGATTTGACTACCAACATATTTATTATTTACATCATTGGCTAATGGCTCCTATAAGTATGAGGCTGTTTACAGGGGTCCTATGTTTGAACAACTATTTTAATTTAAGTTCCTAGCCTTTTTTTAATATCCAATTTTGAATCAAAGTTTACTATAAATCTAGGTTTGATATAATGCTTTTCCTCCCAGGTCATTGATATTAGAATTAATAAAATGTCTCCACTGGTGAATTTAGTGTTGAGACTTGTAACCCTTGTCTTTCCACCATTTACAGAGAAACACTTTCTGAGTTGTATAAGCCACTAGAAGACCCATTAATTACACGTTGCGTTGAGATCATGGAATTGGATGAAAATAATACCACTCAAAGAAGTGGCATGTTGAAAAACATTTGGTCTAAAGTCTTTCCAAAACCTCGAAGATGCTGGCTTCCGACTGGTTGTTTGGTAAGGAAATTGTTTAAAATATTACTATTGCTTTTGCGTTCTGTTTTCCTTTATGCATATTTCAGAAATAATGCAATCCTTTAATATGCAGAAACTGCTAGAGGTTTTACATGATGCTCTACCAAAGATGTCTTTAATTGCTTCAGACTTTAGTTTCCTGCCTGATGTGAAGATACCTGGTGAAAGAGCTCCATTGGTTTCAACAAAAGTACGTTCTTTTCATACACATGACAATATCCTTCTGTGTTTATGCTTATGCGTGACTCTGTTGATCATATTTGCAATGCTGGCTTAGGCTGCCTGATAAAGTTATCATATAATTTGTTATGCTAGAATTAAAAAAGAAATGTATAGACTTTGAAGTGAACTCAATTGGTCAAGTTTACCCTTTTGCGGTGACATCATCCAATAATATTCCTCCTATTTATGGTATTAAGAATTGATTTTCTGGTTCCAGTTCACATCTTTCATTCTGGCATGAAATTTTCTCCTAAATGGATATTAAGTATTGATGCATACTATCTGGCATTTCCTATGTTTTCTACTTTTTACTCTTATCTTATATTCTCTACCTATATGTAAAAGTAGAAAATGTCGAAAATGCCTACTATAGGTAAAAGCATCTCATAGACTCTGCTCTAACAAATTTAGTTTCACTTTATTCATCTTTAATTATGCAGAAAGATGGCAGCAGCAGAGATTATGACAATTATCTGGATGCAAAGGTGTGTCATTTCTATTCTCATCTCTTCTTCTATTTGTGTGTTGTGTTTATAAAGCATTGCCATGAATGACTCGAGTTAACTTTGCTAGCTACTAGTGCCTGAAAAAACCCCACCCCTGGCCCGCTTCTACGTCTTCTTTTTGTAAGATAAAGTTCTACATCTCCAAACATGTGTATCAGAAATGATTATGACAAGGTTGCAGAAGTATAGAAATCTCGCCTCCCTGAGTAACATAATTATCTTGTATCTCAAGTTCAATTGACAAATAAGTGCACTTGATAATGACATTTTTCTTTCTACTTGAGAACCTTGTAGAAGCTGAGGGCCAGAGCAGGATCTCTAAAATCCTATAATGATTATGGCTGCCTTCATTTTCAGGGTGATGCTGATATCTTTTTCCCCACAGACTTCTGGCTTTTGGAACGTATGGACCATTACTGCTCTGGCTGGCTGAAAATGCAGAAAGATAAATCATCCAAGCAAGGGAAGAAGAGGCGAACACTTACAGTAAGTTTGTTTTCTTAATGAGTTACAGGCTCATAACAGTTCATTGAGCTATTTCAGTCTAGCTGCATGACCGACATTCTTGCTCTGTGCAGCTAGATACATCCTCCTTCATGGAAGAGTTTGGCTTGCCTACGAAGACAAGAACGAAGGATGGATACAACCCCCTTCTCGATGACTTCAAGAACACTAAATTTTATCTTAGTGTTCCAACACATAATACCAAGTAGACACTATGCACTCAAAAATTGCTCCCAAAATAACACCAGATTGACTTGAGATTTGTACCAAACAGTTCTGAAGCATTAAAGCAGTGAGCGTATCTTCAATGCAGTGTAAAAAAGAGAAGCAGCGACGATGACTTACCCAGATCAACACACACACATTAATGCAATGCCCCAGATAAGAAGAGGAACGAATAATTTATTGTTTAATTGCATTGAATTGTTACATAAATAGCTAATAAATCTCTCTTTATTATTATTATTTTTAATCTTCAATTCTACTCAGTACCCAGAATTTTGGGTTTGGTTTATCGGTTAATAATACATTCTCTGTATAAACCTTTTATTGGAATCATCAGGAAATCTCCCAAGAAAAAGAAATGCTACAAAACTTTACTGAATAAAAAAAATGAGAATGGTTTTTTTAATTTTTTCCCTCTTTACAATTGGCATAGCAATTAATATGGCTACTTGCGACGCTATCCAACTCTACAGTTCAACCTCCACAAAGAAAATTGAAGTTTCGAGGGCTTAATTTCATGATTCTCTAACACTGGTTCCTTCACTTCCCAGTCAATAATTGCAAAGCCAATGCCAATCAAGGCTTGGCAAAAGCAAATTGCAACGATAATGCCATGAAAGGTGCCTCTCCAGCCTAAAAACTGTATAATAGCAACCATCATAATCGAGGAGCACAATCTGTCCAAAAAATTATATGCAACCATAAACATTGACGCATAGACATTCAATGACGGGCAAATTATACCGTTGTTACGCAAAACAACTTTAACATGAACAGCCGCCCTAGATAAATTTATATTATGTGCTCAAACACCAAGGAGCACCATTGCATCTTCCAATTTCATTATGAACCATATAAATTGGCCACTAAAGCAGTATACCAATGTACAGAAAATGCTTAACAAACTTGACATACCATTTTAGAGAAGCCAAAAAGTGCAGAAAAATGTAAATCACAGGGCAGCAATTAGATAATCTCAAATTTTTGACGAAATATAGAAAATTGATAGCAAAAATAGCTAATTTCAACAAGAAGGTTGCATACAGCATAACACCTAGCACAATAAAACTATGATCCATAAATATCAAACTGGAAAACAAAATATAACGGCAACAAACTCTTCTCCGATGTGACATTTGGAAAACAAACTCTGAATCATCAATACTTGATGGGAGCAATGATTTCTAGCTGGGGACCAAGCTTCTCCTCGGCCACCTTCTCAGCCTTGACCCTCAATTTCGCCAACTGCTTCCGCCTTTCGTATGCTACCTGAGCCCTCTCCTTTCTCTTCCTCTCAAGCTCCTACAAGGAACAATATGACAGAATCAGAAACCACTGAAACCAGATATCATTATTAGATGGAAAAAGTGCATGAATTACTTGAACTTTAAGAATGAGGCAGTCCCAAATCTTTCAGATATTTTAAAATTAAATATAGCACCCCTTGTCCGCAATCCAACAAGACTGGCAAAAAGATTACTAAAAGAACTGCAACTAAAGTGCCAGAGTGCAAGAAATGAAAACGATGTTTCTGTAGCCAAGGGTCGAGACATCATCCAAGATTTTACCCTTTAATAAGCTAACAAAAGGTTGAGAACTAGCTTTCCACTGGCAAAGACAAAACAAAAAGCATGCCAGAATTTATATTTTAAAGCACAAAACCAGAATACCAGCACACAAGGCAATTAACTGATTAAGTCTACACCAATATAATTAACAATTACAGATGGAAACCTCATATTAACAGTTCAAGTTCTAGTATCATCGAAATGGAGATGTCAGACGAGTCAAATTCTAAAAAGTGAACATGGAGGCTAATAAGAAAAATAACATTACAAAATTAGTTAATGATGCCAAAAATAGTTCGATCGTATTAGACTATTAGTTACTTGGAGGTAGAATTGCCCACATAATGCAAACTCCAATCAGTGCAGCATAGCAAAATTGTAATGCACAGAAGTCTGAACCTCATACAAGGCAAGTATAGAATTGAACATGAAAGACAAAATAGCATGCTTCAATCAACCAAATCATATGTAAGAGACAGATACAATAGCAAGCACTCACCTTGATGGTGTCATAATGATTCCATCCTACTTCTGATGAAAGTCTGCCCAACAAGCAGTACTTGTGTCCCTTTTGGAGCCTCAAAACCCTAGCATTCAAAGAACCCAAAAAATGCACATGGTCAACAGGGATTAATCCAAAGAGGGATGCAGCCACGCAGGTGTCAAATTAGAATTCCATTATGAACCCAAATAACAGAACTTACTTGAGAGCATCAGGTATGACCATCCTCTTTGTCTTGTCATAAGGAGCAGGAATTCCTTCATAAGCCTTCAAACGAGCAAGGGCTGCAGCTCCACGCTTTGTCTTGTGGGGAATCATCCTATGGAAGAACCCAAAAAAAAAACACAACAACAACTCAACTATCAAAGTTTTCACTTATAATTAGAAAACAAATCACTTAAACCAGGTTCTTCTCATCCTCAATTACCAGTCAAAAAAAAGGATAACTCCTTATATTTGTATTGAATCAAAAACTAGACACAAATCAGGATTCTTCTCAGTCTTCTAAATACAATATACTTACAAAAATGTTGAGCCAAACACATTCCTAATTTAAAAAATTCAAAACAGAAATAGTTGGCTTAAACTTAATACAAAGAATATTTATTGACTGAGCCCGCAATGTGTCTATGACAGTCCCGTTACAAAAAATGAACATGGATTCATTCAAGCTCAGTAGCCCATAGTTTTAAACTCCATCTGAGGCGGCCGCGGCTGCGGCATGATTCGCATGAAGACTGTCGCCTCAGGCCAAGTTTTCAATAGGCCCAACTCAAAGGCCCGAGACGGCCCACCTCATGCTGCCTCGAGTTGAGGCGGCCAAGGGTGATTTGCGGCGGATCCTAGACACGAAAGCCCTAAAGTTACTATTTTTAAAAAAATAAAAAATTAAGATACAACTAAAAAGCAACATTAAAGAAAATTTTCAATTTTGAAATCCTAACTGGCAGTGTTGTTAACCACATTGACAGAGTAATTCAAGCATGATGCTCCGTCGAAATGGCAAATAATTATTATCTTTAAAGAATAACTAACATTTACTATTATATTTATTATTAATAAATTTATTTATGATAGTAATTATATATGATGATGACTCTTTGGAAAATGACACTTCAGACCCACATTTCATGCTATTAGACACAAATAATAGACTATTTTAGCAGTCATTTTATTTCATGAACCTATTTTGTTATCTTTCATTTTGTTTAGTTTGATGGATGCTTTTATGTAGTAGTTGATATGGATTTATTGTGGATGATTTATTTTGGCGCATTTACTTTTTTTGGTGTTTGGATTGAGGCTGCCCCCTTGTCTCATGCGGGTGACCGTTTGCATACTGAGATTTCGAACCTTGCCATAGCCACATGAAAAGTTACACATTACTCTAATTATAAACCTTCTCATTTGATAGACAAACAAATATACTCCATTAAAATTATTATGTTCCAATATCAATAAACAGAAATATCATCAATACCACTTGAAAAATAAAGCATTTGCTTACCTAACAAATTTCAACAACCCACATAAACCCATTTGCATACTAAATAAAAATGCAATTTTTACACCAAAAAATATCAATCATCAACAAATAAAGAAACTCAGAAACATACCCACGAATGGTACGCCAGAGGATCTTAGCAGGAGCACGAAAATGGATGGGACCATGAGAAGGCTTGGTGTTCATCCTCTTTCTCAAGAACCTCATATACTTCATCTTCTGCCTAACAAGCCCGCCGGAGATACAAATTTCCTCGCACCGCACGACGACAACTTTCTGGCCATTCAAGAGCTCCTTAGCCAGAACGGAGGCGAGGCGGCCGAGCATGTGATGCCTGGCGTCCACCACCACTCTTTTCGCGCAGATCCCTGAACCTGACACCATTTTTACTTAGGTGGGTTTCTTGTCAAACGGCGCGCCGAGTGGTGAAGTGAAGAATGAGAAACAAAAAGAGGGTTGCTAGGGTTTTTGGATTAGGGTTAATATGGGGTGTTTTTGGTGGGTTGTGTTTTTTCGGACGGCGCAGATGTAATTTTGAGAAATATTGGACGATGATCATATGGGATAAATGGATAATAACACCACGACAACTGATTTCTCGAGTGTTATCAAATGATGACATACTTTTTCCGTTCATATCAATAGGTCCTTTTGTATTATTTAGGGGTTGTATTCAATTGAGATTTTAAAAGATTATTTATGGATAAATAAGTTCAATAGATTTTAAAAGACATTTAAAGAATGTAATGACTTATAAGATCTTATGAAATTTCTTTTAATCGAGATTTTTTACTTATTAGATTTTAAAAGATTTATATCATAAGAATTTGTAAGATTTGAAAGGACCACATATAGATTAAAGACTATGTTTTAAAGATTGTGTTTATATATTTATCTTTATATATTATATAATTAAATATGCTATAAAGATTTGAAATTAATAGCAATGTCAAATTAATAGCATTCTTTAAAATTATGGTGTGTGTGGAGATAATTTTTTCTTTTTTTTAAAAAAAAATAAAAAATTTCAATTAATAGTGTGACTTTAGAGGTGAAAAATTTTAGGCCATGAAAAATTGATTTAGCATATGTTGTAAACTTTTCTTTTCCTCCATGTTTGTCAATGAGTTTTGAACAATTTGTTAGATGACTTACTGTAATGAAGTGTTTGTCTGTAATTTGGTCCTCATTTTTTTTTGGGTTATAGAGATTATACGCTTATATTAAGAAGAGTTTTTCAAAACATGAAAACAAGACAACCCAATAATTTTATAATTTCTTTCAAACTCTTAAATTGCTTGACAAATCATTTTTACAAAAAGAACTTCAGAAACTTCTCTTGGTAAAATAATAATTTGTGATTCCATTTCTCATAAAAGAAAAGCATTAATCCAAGAAATGATAATTAACAAAAAAAGGTTGTGATATAGGGAAACCAATTAATGTAGCCGTGTAGACAAGCATAAAAGGATCATGTATACATGAAGGAAAATATTGATAGATTGTTAATCTTGAATTCTTATATATAAAATAAATAAATAAATAAAAATTCCATCTTGGCAGGACGTCTTTTTATTATGTGTCACACTTAGATTCTCTAAATACAAGCCAAAGTTTATAATATGATTATCATTTAAAAAAAAAATCATATTTCCCATAATTTATTACAGAAAATCCATACATCTTAACTTGTCTATTTTTTAATCATAAAATTTTAAGTTCTAATCATTTTTAATCTTTTTTTTCTATTCCTCTTTAAACCTTTTTTTTTACTAATAAGAGATTTGACCTAATTTTTTTTTATCTCTTTAATTCGTTTAAAACAAAAAAATTTACTATTAACGTAAACAATTTACTGTTCCCGTGAACATTAATTTTTTCTTTAAAAAATAAGAGGTGAACAAGTGCAAATATATTTTTAACCATTTATCTCACCTTCAAATATTGCGTTTTGAAAATACTTATTTTTATTTTGAATACACACTAAATATTAATTCCGTGAATAATAAATTTTTTTGCTTTTAAAACATAAGGGAGTAGACAAGCCCAAATATATTTTTAACTCCTTATCTCCTATTTAGGTACTGCATTTTGAAAGCAATAATTTTTAATTTTAAATAGAACTAATTTTTATTTTAAATACGAACTAAATATTAATTTCTCTTTAGTTTGTTGGTGTGCGGATGAAACCACTTATAGTCACATTATGTATGTGGCTAAAAGATACACACTCAATGATATACCTAATTGACAATCAATTTGTAATTGTAAGTAGAAATATACAATCACAATATGACTAAGGTCACAAATATGACTATGTTCAATGTGATTGATGTTGATAATATGATTAAGGGTCGGCAATGTGACTAAGGTCTTAATTAGGGATGAAAATTTCGTCCACAAACCCGCAAAAACCCACCCGCAATGGGTAGGATTTGGTAATTTAAAACAAAACCCGCAACGGGTTTGGTTATTAAGCAAAACCAGCGAATACCCACTGCGGGTATTCGCTACCCGCAAGCTTAATTTTTTTTTATACCTTTAGGGCAAAAAAAACCCTCATATAAAAGGACTCACTAACTTATAATTTTTGAATTGCTCTCTCTTAGTATTTTTGAATTACTTTTAGTCATGTTTCAATAATTTTGATTATATGAATTTATCATAATGAAAGATATTCAGCTAGTGATTCATGTATATAATTGTGATAATATGAATTTGACATTATGTTATAAATATTTTAAATTTTTATTTATGTGTCACAATTTGTAAACTGTCAAATATAATTTTTTTTGTATGTTATGAAAAAGTATCAATGTTTAATTAAAAAGATTGTATTATTAAGAGTATAAAGGAATTCAATATTTTAAAAACCCGTAAAAAATCCGCTGGATACCAGTGCGAGTTTGGTAATGTATTTTTATATGCGGGCGCGGGTTTGGTAATGAAAATTAAAACCCGCAGCGGGTACAGTGCGAGTTTGGTAATTTATTTACATATGCGGGTGCATGTTTGATAATGGCAAACCCGCACCAAACCCTACCCACTGCCATCCTGTAACACCCCTAATACGGAGATGCTACCGGCAGGGAATAAGTCATCTTATCCCTATGAGCCTTTGACTCTCTGACAGATACTAATCTCATTTCATGTATATAAACTCATGCATGAGACACTCCTCGTACTAAGTACCCAATTTACTACACATTGTAACTTTGACATTGAATACTTATGATGCATTACATATATACTATTTACTATATAACATATATGCGATATTTCCTAACTCTGACTGAAATGAACTCCATTTCTAACTTGACTTGGTGGACCGAATACCCTAGTGACTGCCATCAGTATCCATCCCCTCGAACTTGCCCTCCGGGTAAACCTGCAAAACAAAGAATCTGGGAGTGGAAGGGGGGTCAGATCGTTTGAACAACCTGGTGAGTGGATACTAAAAATAAAAAAATCATAGGAAAAATCCAAAACATATCCGTAAATCATTTTTTTCATGCATGCATCGTCAAAAACATATCAAGCACTCAATACCCAAGTCGCGTGCATAGAATGAGCGAGGAACGAACAATCCTCTGTCGATAAGGTAGCGGGTCATACCATTTCAGATGGATGAGACCCTAACAAGCACCCCGACGGAAACAAATGATGAGTTTCAAAAATATAAAATATGCAACAAGCGTCGGGGCGGAAACATATCATCAATCGATCATCTCAGCGGAAACATATAGATAGTTCAAAAATCATAAAAATAGTAAACAAACGCTGAGACGGAAATATATAAACATCATTCATATTCTTCATCAATTTAAAACCTCAAAACAAGAAAATAATTTTTATAAAACATAAGTTAAGTAAACATAAAACAAAGCACCCACTCACAGATTCAGAACTTTCTGGTGACGCCTTACGATGGTGGCGGAACCGCATCTTCTGATGATAATTTAGAATTAGCAAAATTCGTTAGTACCAAGGTTGCGAATTATGTCCCTACTTAACAAAATTTATTAATTATTCATGATAACTCATCCTTGCTATATTACAAACATTTTAGGGTGGTCCAAATTTTTTTACTATGCTCGTTTGAGGATCTCACAAGCTACTTCACAAAACTCTATATTTTGTCCTCTTTTCAGAAAATTTCAGTGCACCAACACTGACTTTGAAAATTCGGTGCACTAAATCGGGGTTGAATTTGGGGCTGAACTTTTGATAGAATACTTGCTTATATGTCTATTTTATGTTGGATTTTACGGATCGTGATTTTGATTCCTAGAACTTAAGTTATGGACTGAAGTTCAGGGGCTGTGCGACTTAAAAACTGGGCACATGGGCAGCAGATAACCCGACTTCAAAAATTTAGTTTGCCTTCATCATAGTTCTAAAAATTCTGATTTTCGGATATGTTATTCCTTCATGTATTTAATTTATCTAGAATTTTATGGATCTTAATTTCGACCTACAGAACTGAACTTATAAGCAATAAATTAGGACCTGTCCAGAAAGTGTCGTAAACTAAACTCACTGTCCATGTTATCTAATTCACTGCCATGTTTGACAAATTTATTTCAACCATTACCATTAGACTTTTCAGCACATTAAACACATATTATCATACATAAAACATAATTAATTTCTTAATTTTATTAAGGTTCTCATTTCTTCGAACACTTGGTGTGCACAAAGAATGTACATTATATTTACTACAACCTCTATTTGTTCTTCCTTGTTTGGCACTTCCAATTCACTTCAACATGCTTCATACCATCATCAAATAACCAAAATAGCCCCTAACAACTCATCTTGACACAACTCATTTCATACTTTTAATCCAAAGACAAATAATGATCTAGCATCATTATCTCACAAAATACAATTTCTCATTATATTCTTACACCCAAAACTTTATCCCATGATAATACCCTTATAACATATTCAAGAAAGAACACTAACCATGCTCTCAAGACTAATTAAACAAGTTCAAACTCTAGGGCATGAAAAGTGCGAATTTGAGATTTTTTACTTTCTTTGCTCAAATGAAAAAAAATTAGAAGAATAAAGAGGAAAGTAAGCTTACCATCTTGAATCTATCTTTTGGCATGAAAAATGAGAGCATCATCAAGCCAAAATGGAGTAAATAGAACTCCCACTTTTTCCTCCCAAGTTTTTGACCATTTGAGAGATGAGGGAATAGTTCCCTATTTATAGAAAAAAGGTGGCCGATTTTTGTGATGGATTGGGTGGTTAGGATTATACCACCTCATCAATTCTAGTACATTCCCGAAATCACTGTAGCATTCACATAATTTATGATTTTTGACCTATTTCGGGTTTGAATTTGGAAAAATATACAACGTGAAAGTAATATCTCTCGGTTTAAGCTTTCCGATGATATAAAATTCATAAAAATTAGGGATTGTATGAAAAGGTTACAGCCTGATTACTAAAGGCCGTTCTCGATATGGGACGTAAGCTAAATTCCGCGTCAGAATTTCAAGGAATTTACTGAATGTCCCAAATGTCATTTTATGAGCACTTACTTGCTCTAACATGATTTATATCAAGTATCATGCCTATGTAAATGTAACAGTCGTCAACCTCTGATAACGTACAAGTCATCGAAGTCACCTGATGTTACAAATTCTCCCCCCTTAAATAGGATTCGTCCTCGAATCCTCTTTAAAACTGGAATTCTGGAGTCTGTCTACATCTTATCGCAAGTCACATGATTCACATGCTATTTCTTAAGTCACCAACTTTTAACTGTCTACATACTCATTCTCTATTCCACTTCATCACTTATATCACAACTCATTCTCTGTTGTCATGCTTTAGGATAATAGAACTATCCTGCTGGATTTGAATGATATGTCTTGGAAGTCATAACTAAGATTATACTCTATTTCTGTCTGCATGAACTCTTACTTTATGATAAACTATTTCATATTACCTGAGTTCCACTATGAATTAGCAACCAAAACCTTTGTCAAACTAACCTTTCATTCTTTAGCTAATAAGTATGCATTGCTCTTATTCTAGTCTTAATATATGTTTCATACATAATACCTCTTGAATTTGATTGAGTGATAATTCTTCGTCCTTGTTGTGTAAAATTCCTGCTGAATACTTAATACTACTGTCAAATTACAACTATTGTTATGCCTTACAGAAATCTCATTTTTAGACTTCTAACTATGCTCAACATTACTTGTCTCCATCGGGTTCTTCCTAACGGGTATTTTCGAACTTCTTTAGAAATACTAGCGTTCTCTATGGTTAAGCTTTTTGCCTATACTGATTCCATTCTAGCGCAATTGTGTAAAAGAATAATCTCTAGTATATTCCATTAGCACTTCTTACACCACAAACTAGCATTTATCTCCATAACTTAACTATTTAACTCTCTATTTTCTTACTAAGCTTCAACTACTTATGGGCTCTATTCTTCCAAGTTCTCACTTCTCTGACTATCTGTGGGGCTTATCACTTCATAGTGCAAGGTCAGATTCTTCATGTATCTCTTGCTCAGTAGTGTTATCTACTGAATGGCTTTGTACTAAGGAGGTCAATTCTGGGTAGCTTCTTTGGGATCCTTCTCAATTGGCTAATAACTTCGAAGCAAGGTTCTTAAGCTGAGGTTAACCGTATATATACTTTTGTTTGAACTTTGTTCTCTATTTCGATGTCGTCTCTGGCGATTTGGTTCTAGCTACAGTTCATACTCTATCCGTACTTTTACTTCCGTTGCTACTATAATTTCGATTACGGCGTTCTACATCAACTTGTTCTCCATAACTAGTTGTATTATGAGATCTACTATTTTTATTGTTCCCATAATCTTACTATGCCAAGTTGCGTTAATCGAACATATGTAAATATACACAACTTATAAATCTCATCTTTATCCGATGATGGCTTTAGTATAAAATACCTTGATAACTCACTGCACTGAATGCAGTATTGTAGTAAACTTATCTTCTCAATTACATACTATACTATACATCTAACAAACCACCCATCCTCGTGGCTACGACCATCCCAAACCCGTGGTGGTTTGGTCAACTTGAACTATGGCTGGGTACTTCATATGGATTACGTGAGCTAAAACATAATAGAACTTTTGGTTTCATTCCAATATCGAGTATTCTTGCTGTTACGCACTTCTGTCATCGCTCACTTAATATTCTCTCTCATGCTATCGCACCTCGACAGTTCCACTTCCGAATCTTTTACTTATTGACCTTTTCATCGTCTCTTCTGCTCTGTTCTATTCTTGAAACTTCTGTGGTCTATGTCTCTATTTCCTTATCCGAAGGATATCATCTCTTGCATATCCTTAGCCATGTCTAACGTTGTTATTTGTATTCTCGTCACTGCTAATCTAATACTTTATCTATTCATCGCTCCATCTAGACAACTTCTCTTTTAAATCTCTTGCTTAGAGATATTTTCCTTTTCTATTATGCTCTTGTACTATATACAAAAAAAATTTATGTTTCAGTCTCCTTCCACTATGCATTCATTTGTTTCTAGGAGTATCTTGAGGCGAACATCGAGGTCCATGTTTGCTGCTGTTGCCTAACGAGGGTTGGGAGGGTGGGGATTAACCTAGAGTCTTCTAATTGCGATGTTCTCACCAGTTACCCGTGCTACTTATCAATAAGCTTGGGACTTTCTCATTTACGTATATGGTGTGGGCTCCCAGACTTAGGTATTTCTGCTAAAAACTATATGAATTACCTTCTTCAACTTTACTCGTAATCTATAGGGGTGTTCATAGGGTCGGGTGAACCCGTGACCCGACCCCCGCGGGTTCGTAAAAAAAATTGCAAAATGTTGACCCGACCCACAATTTTTGAGTTGGGCAACGGGTTTGATACTAAAACCCGACCCGACCCGACCCTATACAAATTTTATTATTTTTCTAAAATTTTTATTATTTTTCTAAAATATTTATTATTTTTCTAAAATATTTATTATTATTTTTAAAGTTTTTACTATTATTTCATTTGTTTATTATTTTTTTGTATTAAAACTTTATATATATGATAATTTTTGAGACATAAAATAACTAATATTTATATTTCAAAATAATTAATTCATTAAAAAAATTAATTTTTTAAATGACCCGACGACCCAACCCGACCGGAACCCGATCGGGTTCCACTTCCCCGTGACCCGACCCACGACCCGATTTTCCCTTGACCCGACCCGATCGGGTCTAACAAAATTTCAAAAGACCCGACCCGTGAACACCCCTAGTAATCTATCTCCGGTTATTGGTCATACTACCTTTTACTGAGAACTTCCATAAGGTTCATGCTCTCTCTCAAACTCCTACCGTACTCCCACTGTTATCATTCCTTTATAAGTTTTGCTCTGTTACTTGACTTTCCTCGTTATTTAGGTTTCTTGAATCTCTTAAGTCCTCACTTCTTTGGAAGCTCCATATCTTAACGTAAGTTATGGCATCACTACCGATTATTTGGCTTGGGTGTTATATTTTCACTAATCTTATATAAGTCAGGTATTTAAATTATGGAAAGTCTGTATAAGTCATGTATCTTACTTCTGCGTTGCTTACTTTGATTCCTTAATCTTTTGAACCTTTAATTCTTGGAGGCTATTCGTTCCACTGTTCAATTATCTTACTATCTCGTGATTTGTCCATCTTGTCCAATCCCCTTACTTTTTCAAATCCTTATTGGGCTCTAAGTTGAGAGGGCGACACAAGCTTCCCTCGACTGGTTGGGTTTCTATATACTTACTAGAGTAGGGGTTACTAGAAGAAGAATTATCATTCGCTCTGTTGGGACCTGAATCATCTACATCATGTCTTAGGGTTCCATAACTTTTATCATCCATTTTGAGGTCTCCATTTACGTTGTTGTCTTTAAGTTATGTTACCTATGTCATTGTACGTACTGAATTCTATTGTCACTTTATGTTTTCTTCTTACTGTTTCATATCCTATCTCTTGGCTCTAAGCCATGTCACTGAGGCAAGTAATGGTTCGTTCTTCTGGCTACTTCCTAGATCTTTGCTCTCTACTTTAACTATGGTTATAATTTTACCATCTAATCTTTCTGTCTGCACTGGTACTTTTTGGTTAAATCCTGAGTGTCTCTTAGGGATGGCAATTTCCGGATCCGGACCCGGGTCCGGCCGGACCCGGGTCCGGATCCGGAAGAGAATTCACTTCCCCGGGTCCGGTTCCGGACCCGGGTAAATATTCCCGGGTCCGGACCGGGTCTACCCGGTCCGGATCCGGGTAGACCCGGTCCGGACCCGTTTACCCGGATTCTTTTTTTTTTAATTTTTTTTAAATTTTTTTAAAAATTTTAATTGTATTATTTTATATTCATATTTGTATTTTATTAGTTTTATTTCAATTCTTTAATTTTTTATTAAATTCTATTATTTTTATATATATATGCCCATATATATTTATATTTTTTATTAAAATCTATTTTATTTTTTAATTTATTTTTTTTTTAATTTTTCCGGACCCGGTCTACCCGGGTCCGGACCGGCGATCCCGGGTCCGGACCCGGGATCACCCGGGTCTTAATATTAAAGACCCGGGTCCGGATTTTTTGATTCCGGACCCGGGTCTACCCGGACCCGGGTCGTCCGGGTCCATGCGGACCCGGGCCGGGTCCGGGTATTTTTGCCATCTCTAGTGTCTCTCATCTCATAAGTCTGTCCTTTTGAGCCTGTATGGACTTCTACTAATATTGGTATGATCTATGGGTTTCTTATAGGTATTACTACTTATCCATTTTGACTTGGGTTAGGTTCTTTCTTTTCTATCCCTTAAATCATCTTTAGTTCTTCTCTGGGTGGTATATTATTTAGTGTTTTCTGTTTCTTACTTAGGTTAAATTTTCATTGAATTTCCTTTCGATTATCTTTATCTAGGCTGGTATAGAGTGGGCAGGAATTTATATCTCAATAGGTTCTGACGTTTTTATTTTGATACTTTGTGTCATGGTAGAGTCTATTACTCATGTAAGGTAGGTATGAGATAGACTCCATCTTGACTAGTATTGCTGAGAGATAAGCATCTAGGTAGATCGAGACCTTATCTATTAGTTTATTAGATTAAGTCAATTAGTCATTTCTGTTTACAATCTTCACTTATTTGCCTGTGAGTATGAGTTTGGGGATTAAAATCTCTACACACTTATTGGCATCTCTTGTCTACTGGAACTTCCACGATTCATCATGGTTTCCTATTTCTTTTATCTTTCTGAATACCCTTCGTTACTCGGGGAACTTGTTTTCTATATGAGGTACTTGAAGCTATTGGGTCTATTTGACATAATTCTCTGATGAGGGAAGGGATCTTAGTAAAAATGAAGAAATCTTACTTAGACTTGAATTTTATGATTTCCGAGGCATTCAACAATTTATTCTTGTTCAGGCTTGCTATATGCTTACAGGTTCGGGTACTTCCTTATCTATCTTTTTCTATATTTTTATCCAAAATTGCTTCTGATTACTTAAGCCTCTGTATTTCATCTTTTACCCTTTTTTTTAGCTTTTTCTTTCCTTTCTACTTTCCTGAGTGGGTATTCTTAGAACTTTATTATCTTATTCCGTCTCTTTACTTTTCTTTATCTCTGGCAGCTTAAACATCTATGCATCTTTCCATACTTCTTATAGCTCTCTTTTCCTACTCCATTAGGTAACTTTTTTTAGAACTGTATTTCCTAGTTTTATAACTAAATTGAACTTCTGCTAATAATTCATGATGATTACAGAATGATTCTTCAAAGAATATAATTACTTCTTAAGGAAAGATACATGAATAGCTCAGGAATTCTTACTAACTTGTCTTTAGAACTTTGAGGACGTACTCGAGGATCGGATACTGGAGAGGTAGTGTCTTGCATATTATTACAATACTCCAACACTCTGCCCACTGCAGTCATTGACTCCCTAGACCATGCTTAGATACCATAATTATAACACCCCCAATACATAGATGTTACCGGCAGGGAATAGGCTATCCTACCCCCTGAGCCTCTGACGCTCTGACAGATACTAATCTCATTTCATGTATATAAACTCATGCATGAGACCAATGCCCAACTCATCATCATGCATAACACTCCTCGTACTAAGTACCCAATTTACTATACATTATAACTTTGATATTGAATACTTATGATGCATTACATATATACTATATAACATATATGAGATATTTCCTGACTCTGACTGAAATGAATTTTGTTTCTAACATGACTTGGAGGACTGAATACCCTAGTGACTGCCATCAGTATCCATCCCCTCGAACTCGCCCTCCGGGTAAACTTGCAAAACAAAGAATCTGGGAGTGAGGGGGGTCAGATCGTTTGAAAGACCTGGTGAATGGATACTAAAAATAACAAAACCATAGGAAAAATCCAAAACATATCCGTAAATCATTTTTTTCATGCATGCATCGTCAAAAACATATCAAGCGCTCAATGCCCAAGTCGCACACATAGACTGAGCGAGGAACGAACAATCCCATGTCGACAAGGTAGAGGGTCATACCATTTCAGATGGACGAGACCCTAACAAGCATCCCGGTGGAAACATATGATGAGTTTCAAAAATATAAAACATGCAACAAGCGTCAGGGCGAAAACATATCATCAATCGATCATCTCAGCGGAAACATATAGATAGTTCAGAAATCATAAAAATAATAAATAAATGCTAAGACGGAAACATATAAACATCATGGATATCCTTCATCAATTTAAAACCTCAAAACATGAAAATAATTTTTATAAAATATAATTCAATAAAACATAAAATAAAACACCCACTCACAGATTCGGAACTTGTTGGTGACGCCTTGTAATGGTGGTGGAACCGTATCTTCTGGTGATAATCTAGAATTAGCAAAATTCGTTAGTACCAAGGTTACGAATTATGTCTATACTTAACAAAATTTATTCGTTATCCATGATAACTCATCCTCGCTATGTTACTAATATCTTAGGGTGGTCCAACAATTTTTAATGCGCTTGTTCGAGGATCTCACAAGCTACTTCACAAAACTCCATATTCTGCCCTCTTTCCAGAAAATTTCAGTGCACTAACACTGATTTTGAAAATTCGGTGCCCTAAATCGGAGTTGAATTTGGGGCTGAAATTTTAATAGAATATTCGCTTATGTGTCAATTTTATGTTTGATTTTATGGACCATGGTTTCGATTCCTAGAACTCAAGTTATGGACTGAAGTTCAGGGGCTGTGCGACCTAAAAAACTGGACACATGGGGCAGCAGATAGCCCGACTTCAAAAATTTAGTTTGCCTTCATCATACTTCCAAAAATTCTGATGTTTGGATATGTTATTTCCTCATGTATTTAATTTATCCAGAATTTTAAGGATCTTAATTTCGACCTACAGAACTGAACTTATAAGCAATAAATCAGGACCTGTCCAGAAGGTGTCATAAACTAAACTCACTGTCCATGTTATCTAATTCACTGCCATGTTTGACAAATTTATTTCAACCATTACCACTAAACTTTTCAGCACATTAAACACATATTATCATACATAAAACATAATTAATTTCTTAATTTCATTAAGGTTCTTATTTCTTCGAACAAGTTCAAACTCTAGGGCATGAAAAATGCGAATTTGGGTTTTTTACTTTCTTTGCTGAAATTGAAAAAAAAAATTAGAAGAACAAAGAGGAAAGGAAGCTTACCATCTTGAAGCTATCTTTTGGCATGAAAAATGGGAGCATCATCAAGCCAAAATGGAGTAAAGAGAACTCCCCCGTTTTACTCTCTTGCAATCCCACGTTTTTGACCATTTGAGAGATGAGGGAATAGTTCCCTATTTATAGAAAAAAGTGGTTGATTTTTGTGATGGATTGGGTGGTTAGGATTATGCAACCTCATCAATTCCAGTACATTCCCGAAATCACTGTAGTAGTCATGTAATTTACGATTTTTGACCCAATTCGAATTCGAATTTGGAACAATATCCAACGTGAAAGTTATAGCTCTCGGTCTAAGCTTTTCGAAGATATAAAATTCATAAAAATCGGAGATCGTATGAAAAAGTTATAGATCGATTACTAAAGGTTGTTCGGTATGGAACGTAAGCTAAGTTCTGCGTCAGAATTTCAAGGAATTTACTGAATGTCCCAAATGTCATTTTATGAGCACTTACTTGCTCGAACATGATTTATATCAAGTATCATGCCTCTGTAAATATAACAGTCATCAACCTTTGATAACGTACAAGTCATTGGGGTCACCAGATGTTACACATCCATAATTGTGACTACGCTCAATGTGACTAAGGGTTGACAACGTGACTAAGGAAACTAATATTATTGTGCTCAATGTGACTGGAGGTTGGCAATATGATTTAGGTAGGCAATGTGCCTGGTGGTCGACAATGTGACTGAGTTCACATATGTGAATGTATTTAATATGACTGAGGGCCGCAAGGCGACTAAGATTCGTAATGTGACTGAGGATCGACAATGCGATTGGAGTCATAAATGTGATTGAGACAAATGTGACTGAGGTTCAACAATGTGACTGATGTCACAATTATGATTATATTCAATGTAACTGAGGGTCCGCAATGTGACAGAAGTATCCAATATGAATTAAGGTAAGTAATGTGATTGAGGCACACATAATACAACTTTCAGTCACCAATGTGATTAGGGTAAAAATTTGATTATAATGGAGGTCAATGTGAAGTAGTAAGTCCGAACTTGAAAGAGGTATGTTAATGAAAGTTTTAGGTATGTATGTAAAGTATATGTATATTTTTGCATATTATGATTTTGAGTCTGAATGAATGAGATATTAGTATTTGAAAATGACTAATTTGAAATTATTATTCTCTTATAAATGTAGGTGTCATTTTTTTATTGAAAGATGTCGACAATGAGTTTTATTTTTAAAGTTTATGATTTGTAAATTGATAATATATAATTTTTCGTGAAATATTTTATATTTTATGAAATATTTAAGTTTTAAACAAGTAATTAAAAAAATTAAGCACATACCCCACCGCAGGCGCATGAGGGTGTGTTTTTTTTTTTTTTTTTTTTTTGTTTCTTTTGGTTATATTATTGTCCTTTTTAGTAATTTTACTATCCTAGTACTAAATGTAAAATGTTAAGTTTAGCTGGGACTAAATATGAAAGCTTCCATCCTAATTGGATTTTTTTTTATAATAAAAGTCCTATATAAGTCCAAGATAATGTGATGATTGATTGTGTTTTTTGTTTATTTTTTAAGATGACAACACTATATTTTGATCAAAATATAATTTTTAAGTGTTCGGTTAATGATAAAAAATTATAATAAGTTATCCTGAGATGATAAAATTATATTAACTTTGATTAAAACATAATTTGTAAGTAAAAGTCAATGACAAAAAATTATGGTAATTATTGTAATTTTTTAAAAAATGTAGTCTTAAAAAAGTTAAAATTTTTAATTTTTACCAATTACCTATCATCCAAAAATTAAAAAAAAACACTATAATTATTTTTATTAACACATGACAAAATTATCCTCTAACCTTTTATTTTATTTTATAAAATAACCTATGTAAATTTTATTTTAAAATTTTATTAACTTTTAAGTTTGCATACTGATGGACACTAAAAAATATACATTTAATAAAGAAAAATAATCATTTTACACTTATAATTTCATTAATCTCCTTAATTTAGTATATTTATAAAATAATAATTAAATTTATGTTTTATATATTTTTATTGTGATATTTATTTCTTATATAGGTGAAATAATACTTTGGATGCATAACTAGAAAAATGGATGTGACATTTAGATTTTGAAGGTCAAAGACTTGAAAAAGCGTTCTAACCGTGTACAATTTCGGAAATTTCAGCCATGCGTAATTTTCATATTTTGACGATAATGTTTTTCTCCGATATCAGATTGAGGAGATTCCAGTCTCATATGAAAGAAGACTCAAATATCTACAACTTTTATGTTTATAAGATTTTCTAGTTTTGCGATTTTCAAGGTATCAATTGATGAAGAAGCCAATGTGTACTGCATGTAATTTAAAAACAAAAAAAAAAATAATAAATAAATAAATAAAAATTTTTCAAAGGTCACAATCCACATTGACAATTGTTTGAAGTTTAAAAAAAAAGTGGGCCATAGTCAAAAGGAAAAAAAAAAAAAGAAGAGATGATGAGCGCTCTACTATAAATAGATGTGCTCAACACCTCATTTCCTTCGCTTTCTTTAGAGAATTCACTTGAAAACTTGGAAGAGAGTGTCTTATGTGTTTTAATTTTTCAAGCTTTGTTGTAATTTTTTTTTCTTTCATTAATAAAATTATGCATGTTTTTATTCAAATCATGAGTAGTTAATTTCATTCCGCTGGGGTAAAATGTGAAGCTTTTAATATGAGAATATATATTAATCTCACTTATATTATAATTTATGAATTGTAATCTAAAAAAATAATAATTAATTTAAATATGAATTAATTATTGACAAATATTATTATCGCCTATATGACTAGTTTTATTTATTTGGCATAATTGAGTATTTAACTGGACTTGTTATAAACAAATGTTATCACCGTCTTTATGACTGGTTTTATATGACATTTTATATAAAACTGTAGGCACTGCATTTTTACACATACACCCGATGAGGAGTCTTATTTGGAGACAACTACCTTTTGAGTCACGGATGCCGCGGGAAACGGATATCGGAAGGGGAAATTCAGAACAAACAAGCTCACTGTCTTCGTTAGTGCTGCGTTCGTTACTTCGTTCGAACGGGAAACAGATTGCGGGCGTTCGTGTAGCGTTCGAGGGAGCGTTCGAACGGTGTCGGTAATTCTGGTTTTGCTGCTAGCCTCACACCCAGCCCATTTAGCTCCCCAAAGCCCATAAAACACATCCCAAATTAAATAATTAAAAATTAAATTAAATATTAAACATTAAATAAAACATTTAAATCATTTACCAATTAAAATAAACAATTACCAACTTAAACTAAAATCATGCCTAAATAAAAACAAATCACATACTAAATCAAAATATAATCATGCCAAATTAAAATCAATCCTAACCAATTAAAGCCAATCATATATTTGACTTCCTAATCTAATAAGATATTTACCAATATAAAATTTGTATTCCTAAACCAACACAAATTAAATATTACAACTTCCTAAAGTAAAATATTTTGTCCCCCCCTCAATCCTTTGATTTCCTTGTTTAAAACTAAATCATATCCTAATTTAATGCACAAATCCCTTCCCTTGTAAACCCTAGCCATTCTCTATATAAACAACCCCTAACCAAGGCCATCCTCTCGGACACACAACACAATTCACACCCAAGCTCTCTCGAAATCTCTCTAGACTCTCTCTACACACCCAAAACAGACAAAAAGAGGAAACACTTCATACACACACGAAAAGAGAACAAAAGAACCTCAACCATCTCCTCCATAGCCGAATCTACCACAAGTAACCGCCCTAATCACCACCGAAACTACAAGCACCAAAACAACCCCTAATCACCACCGAAAACCAGCCCCCTCTAAACCTCCATACATCACCGAAAACCACACAAACACAGCAGCCCAAATCCTTAAAAAACAGTAACTTGGAAAACTACATAGATAATCTCAAAAATAATCACTTTTAATTGCACTAAGAACCCACACAACTTGGAATAGTTCTTTGAAAACATTGAAACAGGTAGCCCGTGCGGTGAGCAGCAAAACAGGAGCCGAATAGGAGCAGAACGGAGTTCGAATCGTAAGCAAAGCAGCGGAACAGTGAGCTAGAACTTCGAACCAGTGGACCAGAAAAAGTTGCGGAGCTTTACCCCCCTTTCGATCTTCGTGGAACGTGAGTCCGAGAGACGGCTTAAAAGGTTAGACCTGAGGGTATCTTTCACACTTGTTTTCCTTTTCCGCATTATTTATTAAGTATTTCTTGTATGATTGTAATGTTGAAATGTGTGTTGTGATTTTTGAGTATATAAATATGCATGAATTATGAGATGTAATATGTTGTGGGCATTAGATGAATGAGAGATGTGTCAACTCTCGCGGTATATCGGATGGAAACCCGGACATAAATTTCATAGCCGATTCCGAATGGACGGTAATATGATCTGTACTCGGGCCACAACTCCACGTACCGCTTGAGTAAACGGCACCATCTCTCTTTCGTTGTGTTGCTTTTTGTTTATTTAGTTTTCTCTTGAATTCAATATGTTGTTTATTTTTGTATGATTCAACCAAGCGCATGGGCTTAGCGAGTTAGTCCAAAGGTCCTCCATTTGTGAGACAAAGAGCCGAAAAGGCCACCTTCGTGACACTACTTCGCCGCGCGGGTTGATGTATGTTCAGTTGGACGCAAGATACGTTCAATCGAGCATACTTAGTTTGATATTATTATCTTTATTTTCGTATGTATAAGTCAATCGAGCGCATGGGCTTAGTAAGTGTGTTGTGAGATCCCCTATGGGGAGGGGCTAAAAGCCCTTTACCACGATGCTTTGCCGCGCCGGTTGATGTGTGTTCAGATTGGATGTAAGATGTGTTCAATCGGGCATACTTGGTTGATATGATTGGTTCTATTCTTGTATGTGTGATGTGACGCGCATGGGCTTAGTATGTTGGCCTAAAGGTCCTCTCTTTGAGAGATCAAGAGCCCCAAAAGGTCACCTTTACGGCAGTACTTCACCGCGCCCTTTTATTTTCTGTATTGCATCCTATTTCATGCATCAGGTCCGTGTCCGTTCGAACGCGTTTGCAAACGCAACTCGAACGCGCATACATTTTGCCTTATCATGCATCAGGTCTCCTTTCCGTTCGAACGCGTTTACGAACGCTACTCGAACGTGAGCATTCTGTTTCCTTTCCGTTCGAACGCGTTTACGAACGCTACTCGAACGTGAGCATTCTGTTTCATTTCCGTTCGAACGCGTTTACGAACGCTACTCGAACGTGAGCATTCTGTTTCATTTCCGTTCGAACGCGTTTACGAACGCTACACGAACGTGCACACACTGAACTGAGTCTGTCTTATTATATTCATGCATAATTGCCTATTGGTTGATTTTTATGCAAATGTGTCAATGTATTACCATTCATATGCTCGTGTCATGATAACATTTGAGTATTATTTCTTGCGGTATATCGGATGGAAACCCAGACGTAAATTCCGTAGCCGATTCCGATGGACGGTAGTGCGGTCTGTACTTGGGCTACAATTCCACGTACCACTTGGAAAAGTGCCCATATGTGTGCTTGTATGGTTACCATGTGTGCTTGTATGGTTAATATGTGTGCTTGTGTTTTTCCTGAATATGATATGCAAGTAAAGATGTATGTTAGTTGCTATCTTGATATATGTTAAGCATGCAATCTTATATATGAAATACATGTATATTTAGGCGCATATTTTATTTTATAAATGTGAATTTAGAAGCATGATACCTCCAGAAATAATTGTTACTTCAGCTTGTTTAAATTATTATATAAATCCTTTCATTACAAGTGACATAAGTAAGGGACCATTCCGAACCCAACGGTTTGAGGTCTTCCCTTGCGAGGGGTGAGTGCGGCCTTAAATCTTTGTCCCGGTTCACACCGGGTGGCGACTCCATGTTATGTAATCCTTCCCAACTAGTGCCGCGAGCCTAGGAACGGCGTCGCCCAGGTCCTGTGTCCCACAGCCCCAATATTTTATTTTATTGTTGCAGTACAATTTAAAAATTATCAATCATTTCAAATAATTCAGTCTTTTTCTTTTCACTCAAATTATTATTTTATCATATTAAATCTATTCCATGTGGATCAACCCCAGATTTATCGGGTTATTTTATTACTTCGACTCTCTTATACTTGGGAGTAAAAAATCATTTTGTGAGTGTGTCAAGTTTTTGACGTCGTTGCCTGAAAGTATAATTTAGTAGATAAAATAATAATTTAACATCCTTGTATTTTTTTCTTTTCTTTTATTTTCATTTTTTATTTTCAATTTTCTCTTTTATTTTGTATTTCCTTTTTTTTTTTTTTTGTATTTTCTGCATCTCATTTTTTTCTCTCTTTATGTAGATCCAAAATATCATGATTGATCCTAAATGAATCCTGAACGGAGACACCCGACATACAGAAAAATCATGTACTTGATTCTTCAAGGTTACAAGAGATAGAAAAATCAATTAAAATGGAGCTTGTATTTTGCCAAAGAATTTCTTGAATCATCTCCATCTAGAGATTCCTCCATATTTTTTTGTGAGAACATAATTCGAGAAATTGAGACAGATGAACGAGAAATTCAATTGAGATCTGAATTGACAAGAATCGGAGGACGTTTTTAAATCTAATTACTACATTTGTATTTTCTTTTCTTTTCTTTTGTCATTTATTTATTTATTATTTTTTTTTTTTGCTTTGTAAGTATTGCATTTGCATATTTACATTTTAGCATAAAGTCTGCATTAAGGTTGCATGAGACATTGGTCTCGATCATCTAGTGGTAGATTAAATAGAGAGTCTCCATCACATTCATCGTCAGTGAAAATGGCGGAAAGCCAAAATGAAAATCCAACTGATCAGGAAGAAAATGAGTCTCAACATGACGATCTTAATCATCCCAGGACACTCAGACAATTCATGAATCCCATTAGGACATGATCATCATCTTGCATTGTTTTCCCCCAGATGCATCACATTTCAATTTTAAATCAGGTGTCATCTAACTTTTACCCACATTCCACGGTCTAGAATTAGAAAATCCTTATAAGCACTTAAAGGAATTTGAAGAGGTGTAACACTCGCACAGACTAAAATTGCAGTATGAATATAATTCGACTCAAGTTTTTTTCCTTTTTCTTTAAATGATAAAGTTAAAATTTGGTTGCAGAACCTTAGGACATGATCCATCAGAAGATGAGATGATTTACAAGAATAGTTTCTGAAAAAATTCTTTCCCCCTCACAGGACAAACTATTTTAAGAGAAGAATCACAACTTTCACAGAAGATTCGGGGGAAACACTTTACCAATATTGGGAGAGATTTTAAGAAATGTTGAATGTTTGTCCGCATCATGGGTTTGAAACATGGAGGCCGGTTTCCTACTTCTACGAGGGTTTAACACCCCAAGGTAGACAAGTAGTGGAAATGATGTGTAATGGTGAGTTTAGGGAAAAAAATCCTGAAAATGCACTAGATTACCTAGAACACATAACAAAGAATGCACAATAATGAGACATAGTTGGCACTTATGAGTTGTTTGTAAAACCACAGTCATCTGATAGAGGTATGTTTAACCTTAGGGAAGACCATGAACTTTCTGCTAAATATGCATCTCTAGCTAAAAAAGTTGAGACGTTAGAAATGAGGAAGAGTGATCATGTCAAGCCAATTCAAGAAGTCACATGTTATATATGTAATTCAAATGAACATGTCACACAAGTTTTCCCAACCTTGCCAGCCCTGCAAGAATGTCTCCATGACCAAGTCAGTTCCATAAACACATTCAAAAGACCAAATCCAAACTCATACTCCCAAACATACACTTCTAGTTAGAGAAACTATCCAAACTTCAATTAGAGGAATGATAACCAAGCACAACCATCGCAACAACCTCCCCAAGTACACCCGAATTTCCAAAATTCCCATAATTATGCACCGTATATCCCACCACCTAGGAAAACCCTCGAGGATACCTTGCATCCATTCATTGAGAAACATGAAGCCATCAATAACTAAAATGTGCAAACATTGATTGATCTAAAAGATACTTTCTCCAAAATCACATATGCATTGACCATTAATGAGAAATGAAAGTTTCCTGTACAACCATAGCCAAACCCAAATAGTCATCAAAACCCTCACGAGGGTATTTCTAGTAGTCAACACATAGACCAAGTCAAATATGTTATTACTCTTCGCAGTGGTAAGGTTATCCACATACATATTCTTGAACTTCATGAAGTTGAAAATAAGTCAGATTCAGAGGGTAAGGGATGGGTTAATGAACCATTACCTATCATTGTTGATAATAATTTTTCTCATACACCTCCATTTCCTATAGCATTAAAAATAAAGAAATTAAACCATTCCACAGAGATATATGAAATATTCAAACAAGTGAAGGTCAATATTCATTTGTTGAATGCCATCAAACAAATACCACCTTATGCCAAATTTCTGGAAGACTTGTGCATCATTAAAAGAAAACATCAGGTAAGAATAAAAGCTTTTCTAGCTGAACAGGTAAGTTCTATTATCTCAACCAATAATGCATTAAAATACAAAGACCCTGATTATCCAACTATTTCATGTATTATTGGAAATAAAAAAATTGAACATGTTTTGCTTGATCTTGGAGCCAGTGTCAATTTGCTTCCATTTTTGATTTACGAACAACTTAATATTGGCGAGTTAAAACAAACCTCAACTACTTTTTTACTTACCGATAGATCAGTCAAAGTACCGAAAGAAATTATGGAAGACGTGTTATTACAAGTCGATAAATTCATATATCATGTGGATTTTAATATCTTGGAAACACAACTTGTGGTAGACAGTTATAAGTCAATTTTTGTAATACTTGGTTGCCCATTTTTAGTAACAGTTAATGCTTTAATTAATTGCAGGATTAGAATCATGAATTTATCCTTTAGAAATATGATGTTGGAGCTTAATTTTTTTAATATGTGCAAGAAACTATACGATGAGGACTGTGAAAATGAGAATATGGAACTAATTGAAACAATTTTGGAAGAACATATTCAGGGAAATGAATTTGACCCTATGAAAATATATACAACTAATTTTTTAAATCAAGTTTAGATTCAGATATTTCTAATGATTTTTCTGTACTTGATTCTACACAGGTACTGGAAGACGATGAAAGGAAATAAAATTTTGAGGAACTATGAGCACTTGAAGAAGAGAAACATGCAGAAGCACCCAAATTGGAATTAAAGACTTTGATTGAAGGGTTGAAATATACATTTCTTAGAGATAAACAAACTTACCTTGCGGTAATTTCTTATTCTCTTACAAGCGATCAAGAAAGTAAGTTGTTAAATGTGTTGAGAGAATATAAACAGGGAATTGGATGGACTTTAAAAGATTTAAAAGGCATTAATCCTTTAAAATGCACACGCAGAATACATTTCAAAGATAATGTCAGAACACATCGACCACCCAAAAAAATGTTAAACCTTTACAAGAAATAAGTGGTTAAAACAAGAGTCCTTAAATTTCTTGATTCATTCATATCTTACATACATGGTTTAGAGAAAAACACTTATGCTAAGAAATATAGAGCTAAATAATTATGTGTTTGTTATAAATGTGCACGTTGGACGTGCAACACTCGTTGTCGTTCTTTAGGAATGATGTCTAATAATCACGAAGAAAAAAATCAATCCATTAAAGATGGCTTGAGTAAGGAGTCGTTTCATAATATATCATTAACTTTTGAGACGCATCCTAGTGGATCTGATAGATTGATTCACAACTTACATACATAATTTCAAAAAGAAAGACAACAATATAGTCTCGAGAATCTGACTTTAAAAGACCATGTTTGTCAATTTATAAGAAAATTGGATGAGAAATATATCCCCGACCCATAGAGGGCGTTCAAGCCGTTACTGGACGTAAAACCAGAGGAATATGTGAGCTACAATCACAACTACCGATAATTTTTTTAATTTATTGTTTTGATTTCCTTTACTTTAAATTATTATTTTGATTTACTTTAATTTATTATTTTGATTTCCTTTACTTTATTTTTACCGACAATATCTAAATTTTTTTGACTTTCATGATCTATTTTACCGTTCATCTGACAATTTTCATTTACAGGTACTAGTGTTTTTATTACTCACCATTTTTCAAGATCCATAAATATAGCTCGTTATTTCTCTCTTCGACACATCTAGATAAGAGAGAACAAAAATGGAGAAAATTTCAAGACGACGAGTCACTAATATCAGTTTATTTTATAGAACTAGCTCTGGAACTAAACCATAATTTATTGAGGCTGTAAAATAATTGGGTAGAGTTATGGCGAAATGAAACATGCACTTAGTATATGGCGGTGGTAATCTTGGATTGATGAGATGTGTTTCAAAGACCGTGCAAGAAGGGGACAGTCAAATTTTGAGGATCATTCCAAAAACTTTGGCAGACGAAAACCTCATCGGAAAATCAAATGGAGAAGAATACATTGTCTCACGTATGTCTGGTTACATACAAACGAGGAGAAGAAGCAACAATGAATAGTAACATTGAATGAACAGTAGATTCGATCGGAATTTCGTTGATTCCAGCGCATTCGTGGGATTTTTTGGAGTCCGTATATGCCCTATAAATCTCGGTAAGACCTCCCGGTAAAAATTCATTAATTTCAAGTTTTCCGTTAAATATTCAGATGTTTTCAGTAGCTTCGTATAGTAGCTTAATGATATAAATTGAATTGTTTGAGCATTAGTATATTGAATATGTGTATATGGTAGAATCTGAGATTAATCGGAGCAGATTTGATAGATCCGATAAGTAAGTGAGTTTTTGGTAAAATCGGGTTTCGCATACACTTATGCTTTGATGAACATAATTAAGGATATAGATTAATTATGATGATATGATATTATTTGAGTAATTCCAGAAAAATTCGGAGGGCTTAGGATCATTCTGTAGCGTTTTCGAAAACTTTTCGGAAGATTTTTCGGAAACACCTAATTTGCATATTTGAGCTACTAGATTGACATAGAATAATGTATAATGATGTAATATGACTATTAGATGTGTTTCAGGTGGAACATGAATGATATGAAAAATTCTGAATTCGTTGTAATATTTTCGGACTTTTCGGAAAGTTTTCTGGATTTTAGCCAGAAATGAAATCTAATGCTACGAATATATTTTATCGGATGTATTATGAGAAATGAAACTGAAATCACTGAAAACAGATTTAATTTGGGTTTTCCCCGAAAAGTTGCGGAGTTTATGCTATCAGTAAGTTTTCCATGATTAACGACCCTAACAGTCCGTATTTTGTGTTACAGATGGGGAAAGAGAAATGATAGCATGGACCCTAAGTAAGTACATCACTGTGATCTGGCCTTAGGTAGACAAGGTATGATTGTTTGCTTATATATGTATATAGATATGTGTATAGATTGAAGACTCGTAGAAATATGTGACAATAGTTATGGAACCTTAGAAAGCATGAAATGAAAGCTTTTAGAGGTACTGTCAATGAGATTCGTAAAGAGCACGTATAGAAATAGATTGTCTGAAAGTATGCATAGTGTCGGGTTTCTAAATAGCAAGCTAGTATCAACATGGAAAGTTTAGTACAAGCTGTCGTTACATTTTCATAGTTAAACATATCTCAAAGTATAACACATTTTCAGTACGCGAGATGTAAAATTTTTTTAAAGAGTTTTAACCAAATTTTCCAGACTTCAGTTTAGTTTTGGTCTGAGTATGGATCCAGTTGTATGAAATATGATGATATATTTGATAACACATGCAAGAATTTTTTATATGGATGCGTTTGTTGAAATGGGGTAGGGGCCCATTTTGTATGTATTGGATGAGTGAGATGTCACCAACTCGTAATTGATTATAGTTGACTTTGTTGTTGTGTATATGGATAATGGCATTGCATTGCATCGCATGACTTACATGATCATATGGTTACTATGATGATGTATATACATTTGCATACCCAGATGGAGACACAATGCACATGGATAGATACAGATCTAGGACTAGGGGACGACGATACGTAACGCCCCTGGATCCTAGTTACAGTGAGTGGACCCTTTTCTCAACCGATTTCATTTAAGTTTTTTTCGATATAAGACTTACTTTTAAAAGCACATAGGGCGTTAGCCAAAGTTTGATTTCAGTTGTTTTATGATTGATGATGTTTTAGAAATATTGTTTTCAAAAAGCTTGATTTCAAAAGTATGATTTTGTGATTTTTGGAGGCATAAAGGAAAAACCCACCTTAGATGTGACTTATAGAATTGACGACTACTGGAATTGACAGATTAAACATGTGCACATGTAGAGTAGAACTATGGGGACGACGATATGTAACGCCCCTAGATCCTAGATTTCAGGGCTATGGGGACATCGATACGTAATGCCCCTAGACCCTAGATTCGGGGACATGACAATGGCATGCATTGGGGGACGGTGATACGTAACGCCCTAATGGCATGGATTTGCACACTTGGCTCCAGTTCAGTGGCCTGGAGGACGATGATACGTAACATCCTAAGACCACTAGTTAGGTGTATGAGGGGATGGCGATACGTAACGCCCATACGTCAGGTTTTCTACAGACACTCAGAGACATGGTTTCCAAAATGATGGTTTATAAACGAGTTTTCAAGAGAAATAATTTTAAGAGAAACTCAGAGGATTTCAAACAGGTGCTTAGCGGGACAACGATACTTAACGCCCCTAATCACCAAGTTATTTCAATGACTTTTAAAGTTTTCAGATAAAATAATTTTTAAAAGGTTTTATGTGATTTCCAACTATGAAGATTTTCATGATAATCATTTTACATAATTGCTTACTTTTATAAAATAATTGATTTCCAACATAATACCAAATTGGAATTTATGTGTAGGATTTTGACACTCCTTGATCTTGAATACCATCACAAATTTTGGATTTAATTTTACTCCAAGCTGGGTATGATATTTTCCAACATATGAGATTTCTTGTTTTACCAATCTATACATTTTTCATAGTTTGTATTAAAATTTTACAATTTTCAGATATAGAAATTCTAGCTTTTGCATATAGCTTGCCCTACGGGGCCAGACGCAGTTGGTTCTCCTATCTGGTGATGGTATTTTCCTTGATATGGAAGTTCAGCCATACCTAGTTCTGATTTGATGAGTAAGATCATATTATGCTATAAGTATGTACCTTGAATAAATTACATGTTGAGATACATGGTTGATTTTATAATATTAATGTAAGGGTTGAATGTTGGGTGTTTACCACGTTTGGAATGCAGTTTGTGAGGATTCCAATGGATGGAATCAATCATCGGTATCTTATATTATATAGAGGTCCGAGGTTTCAGCTCAGGGTTTCAATAAAATTTTTACACCTCATAGTTAGCTAATGTTTATTTTTTAGCTCACGTAATTCATATGAAGTAACCAACCATAGTTTAAGCTGACTAAGCCACCACGGGTTTGGGATGGCCTTAGCCACGGGTTTGGGTGGTTTGGTAGGTGATAAGTTAATGAGATGATATAATTCCGTAGATATATAATATAATGTGGAACTGAGAAGATAAGCTTACTACAATGTTGTATTCAGTACAATGAGTAAATTATCCAGATATAATATACGTAAACGGCCATCAGGTATAGATGAGATTTATAAGTTGTGTATATCCACATATCTGATTATTATTTATATCTCACACCCCGACTGTTTGCTAGTTTTGCAGGTTCACATTGGACTTAAAGAGCTAGAAGATTCTAGAGGTGTCTTGAAGATAATGGATCACCCCGATGCAATCAAGTTGGTCTTCAGTCGTTGTATTATTATGGGATGTGTTATGGGCTCCCACAATCTTAGTTTTATTTATTTGTATCATATGTGTAATTTTAATTGTTGAGCACGTAGTTGTTTGTAGTTATCTTTCTAATTCAGGCCTAAGGCCTATTTGCATATGAGTTGAGATTTGTCAGACCTAAGGCCTCTTTGCATATGAGTTGAGATTTGTCAGGCCAGAGGCCTTTTAGAATATGAGTTGAGACTGATTATTTGAATGTAATATCAGGTCACCTCGAGGTGCTGGACTTTGAACCAGGTTTCATGATTTTTAACAGAGGTCATGCCGAAATTTTAGTAGCATTAGAGGCTTATGGAGATGGATTTTCTTGTCTCCTACCGATAGCATCCTGGAATTATGTGGGATGTTACAAAGTGGACTTGAATCTTAATATGTAACTTTTTTTAAATAGTCGTAGATTTAATTGACAATTCCACGCTAACCAGGTGATGTCTTCTAAACTCTACTTCTTCTTATTTAGACATTGATGAAAATGTCTCAATTTGGTTGGGGGAGAGGATAGTTGACTAGATAATTTTCATTTTTATGTTTCATTGTTGTAGTTTTTTTTTTTTTATTTATGTTTCATTATTGTGTTTTTTCTAAAAAAATGAAAAATTATTTTTTTTTATTTTTGTGTTGTTGTTTTATGTAAATTTTTTTATGTTATTTTTGTTTTATTGTTATTTTGTGTGTAAAAAAGAAAATATTTTGTGTTGATTTTCTTTTGTGTTTTTATTCAAAAAAAAAAAAACTATAAACAAACCGATAATAAATTTTTGACTAACCAAGTGAAAATGTTGTTTAGAGATGGCTGTGTAAGAAGTTTTCGCTCTTGAGATGCATCTCAATGTAATTCGTAACAAATTAATTTTGTTCTTTTCTTTTTGAATCATTTAAATTTATAAATTCTCCATAATATTGATTAAATTTGATCTTCATATGCTTATTTGACATATATTATCAACATACATGGTAACATATGATCGTAGGTTGTAAGTGAAAATTTATAATATTCAGTTCTCTAGTTTGTTGGAGGTAGCACATAAACGCAGTGAAATTTATGTTTTTATTCAAAAAATTAACCAAGCTTTTACTTAGGAACTAGACATCTTGCCTCAGCAAATAGTGATTGTTCGCGTAAAACGGTAGAACTTAAGTTAGTTTAAAAAAACGATTATAATAATAATCAAGCTTTTACTTAGTAACCAGATATCTTACATCAGTAAGCAGTGATTGTTCTTGTAAAACGATAGAGCTTGAGTTTGTAAATAAATTGTGTTTGTATAAGTTCGATTTCGTAACCTCTCTAACTCAAGCAATTATGTATGTAGATGTGTTTGCCAACTGGTCTGGGAGTTACTGGCTCGAAGCTCGTTACAAGGGTTAAAAAGAAAGTTTAGAGAAATTAGACACTTTTTCTTTTTAACATCTGAGATCCGAGCAATTAAGTCCATAGAGGTGTCTTAACACCTAGTGTCCTAAAACCAACTAGTTTATGAGTCACTGGCTCAAAGCTCGTTACAAGGATTGAAGATGTATTATAATTTTTTTTTAAAAAAAACTATTTTTGTATTTATAAATAAACTCTCATTGCCAAAAAAATATGCACTCTGATATAATCTTAGGATAAAAATATTACTCTATATTCAATAAGACCTTTGAATATTGTGGGCACAATGAATTGATTGATATTTTATTTTATGTGTGTAAGGAATAATGGTAAAAAGTAAATGAGAATTTACTTATTTGATTATTTATAAAGAAAGAAAACAATTATCAACTTGGATAAGAATTTTTCTTTTAAGTTTTCGCTTAAATTACTAGGGACTAGTAATAACCTGGTTGAGGAGTGTGATGGACACTAAAAAGTGTACATTTAATAAAGAGAAAGTAATCACTTTACACTTATAGTTTTATTAATTCTCTTAATTTATCACATTTGTAAATTAACAATTAAATTTATGCTTTATATATTTTTATTGTGATTTTTATTTCTTATGTAAGTGAAATAATAATTTGGATGTATAACTAGAAAAAAAGACGTGGCATTTGGATTTTGGAGGTCAAAAACTTGAAAGCGCGTTCTAACAGTGTACAGTTTCGAAAATTCCAACATTGCGTAATTTTCGTATTTTGGCCATAACGTTTTACCCCGATATCAGATTGAGTCGATTCCAGTCTCAAATGAAAGAAAACTAAAAAATCTACAACTTTGATGTTTATAAGATTTTATAGTTCTGCGATTTTAAGGTCGAAATTGATGAAGAAGCCAATGTGTACTACATGTAATTTGAAAAAAAAAATATAATAATAAATAAATAAAATTTGTTCAAAGGTCACAATCCACTTTGAAGTTTTAAAATAAAAAACAAAAAAGTGAGCCAAAGTCAAAAAGGAAAAGTAAAAAATAAAATAAAATAGAAGTGTTGCTGAGCCTTCTACTATAAATAGCGGTGCTCAGCACCTCATTTTCTTCATGCTTTCTTATGAGAATTCTCTTGAAAACTTGGAAGAAAATGTCTTGTGTGTTTTAATTTTTCAAGTTTTGTTGTAATTTCTTTTTCTTTCAGTAATAAAATTATGCATATTTTTATTCAAATCATGTGTAGTTAATTTCATCCTGTTGGTGTAAAGGGTGAAGTTTTTAATATGAGAATATATATTAATCTCACTTATATTATAATATATGAATTGTAATCTAAAGAATACTATTTAATTTAAATCTGGATTAATTATTGAAAAATATTGTTACCGCCTATATGATCGATTTTATTTATTTGGTATAATTGAGTACCTAACTGGACTTTTTATAGACAAATATTATCACCGCCTTTATGACTGGTTTTTTTTAAATTTTGGCATAATTAATTCTTGAAATAAATTAATTGGGTAATAATGACATTTTATATATTATAAAAGTAAAATTTCTAAATTTGAAATATTAAAAGTGGATCTCTTAACCCTAACATTTTATTTTATTGTTGTAGTACAATTTAAACATTGTCAATCATTTCAAATAATTCAGTCTTTTTATTTTCACTCAAATTATTATTTTATCCTATTAAATATATTCCCTGTATATCGACTCCGGACTTATCAGAGTATTTTATTACTTCGACACTCTTATACTTGAGAGTAAAAAACCACTTTGTGAGCGTGTCTTATTTATTAAACATTACTTTTTTTCCATTGAAGCTTTTTACGAAAGAAGAAGAAAAATAGCACGTGAAGAAAGAAAAAAGAGAAATGAAGATGAAGAAAGAAGAAAGAAACATGGGGTAGAAGAAGAGGGGGTGGATAAAAGTCCACTGTTAACGATCATAATTTACTATAAAATAGGTATATATTTATTTTTTTGTATAAATTTTTTTTAATAACATGGTAATATAATTTACTGTCACTAAGGGTAACATAAAGTTTTTATACTTAAAATTGTATCAATATTAGAATTGTTAAGGAATATTATTATGGAAATAATATTAAGGAAATAATATTCCTATATTATGGAATCAATCTCCAAAATTGAATTCCTAGTACTTTAGTATTCGTGATTTTATTATATTTCCCTATTAGATGAAGATTTCATATATCCATCACTATTATTCATAATTATATGATTTCTTCTCTATTTTGATTTTCTATGTAGCATATATAAATGCCTCTGTTATTGTAAATTCATATAGGGTGAATTCAAGACTTTCTTTCATTATCTAACATGGTATCAGACACAAGGTTCTGAATTTTCTAGTTTCACTCTTTTTGTTCTCATCGGCGCGTGGGGATCACAGCCACCATCGGCATGTGGACCTCACGCGCCACTCTTTCACAAGTGTGCTTTACGCCGGCTCTTTTCGGGTTTCGGCTCTCTTTCATATTTTTTCACGCTCCTTTCGGGATTTCGCTCCCTCTCAGGTTTTAGCCCTCTCTGTCGAGCTTCTATAATCTGTCAGGATTTCACTCCCTCTCCGATTTCGGCTCTCTGTCAGGCTTCAAATCTCTATCGGGATTTTGCTACCACTCGGGCTTCGGCTCTCTGTCGGGGTTTTGCTCCCTCTTTGGCTTCTGCTATCTGTCGGGATTTTGCTCCATCTCTAGCTTTGGTTCTCTTGGGCTTCGGCTCCATCTTCGGACTTCGTAGGTTAAAGCTCCCTCTTAGGCTTCGGCCCCCCTTTCGGGCTTCGTAGGTTAAAGTTCCCCCTTGGGCTTTGGCTCCCCTTTCGGGCTTCGTGGGTTAAATCTCCCTATTGGGCTTCGGCTCCTCCTTTGGGCTTCGTAGGTTAAAGCTTCCCCTTGGACTTCGGCTCATAGTCAGGCTTCGTAGGCTAAAGCTCCCTCTTAGGCTTCAGTTCCCCCTTCGGGCTTCGTAGGTTAAAGCTCTCTCTTAGTAATATTTAAGAAATAAAGTTTTAGTGTTAATATTTTAATGATATTTTAGTATCGGTATATTAGTTATATTATCGTGTCTGAATAATATTGATACTGTTGTATTAAAATATTATTGATATTGTTGTTTCAGAAAATTATTGACACTAATAACTAGTGCCAGTAATCTCTGATCTTGGAATTACTGACACTATTAAGAAGTGTCAGTAAAAGTCTTAACTGACACTAATTTAGTATTAGTAAAAGTCTTTTTTGGCGTAGTGTTGCCATTGCTAGTTTAAAGCATAGTATTATTATTAAGGGTGATTATCATTTCGCTATTTTAAAAATTGAGAAATAATACATGGATATAAAATGTATTGGAGGTGTGATATTTTACTACTATATATTTATAAACTTTACATTTTACTAAAAAAACTTACATTTTACTATAATATATTTATAAACAAAAAAAATTTACTGCAGTAGTAAAATATTTGTAACACCCCGCCGGTAGCCAGAGGCAGGATGCTACCGGCAGGAGATATGATTGACCCATTTCCATAAGCCTCTGAATTTACCAAAAATTCGGCATGATGTATCCTAAAATTGGACAACCTGGATCACAATCCAGCATCAAAGGGAATTTAAGAAGACATCAAACAAATAAAAGGACCTCAGATCCACACAAATATCATCAAAATCATATCATAAGGGCTCCGCCCACATCATCTATCAACACTCAAGGGCTCTGTACCCACCATATCATAAACAATCAAAATATTTACTTAATATATATACAAACAGTGTGCTCAACACGACAAATAAAGCAATAACCAAATATCCTAAACTTTTTAAACTTCTACACTTGTCCCAAGACACTTGCGAAGGTGACTGCCGCTTGGGTGATCCGCGTCTCGAGCATGACTTCTAAAGCTGAAGTGGTTGACCCACCTGGAAGTCAACCTACAAAACTAGCAAACTAGTCAGGTGTGAGTTTTAAAAACTCAGTAAGTAACTCAGTAAGTAACCATGCTCATGCAACCAACAAAACATAAAGTCAAGCATACTAGAAACTTTTCAACATTACAAGTTACAAATTCAGCTTTATCAACATTTAACTAGCCCTTTATCTATTACATATGCAAATCTTCATATCTATTTACGCATATATGTGCCAATCTAAAAGCCAAAAACATCATAAGCATGTAAAGCAAAACTCGAATACCATAGAGTATATCGTTTAATATCAAATTCACTTTAATAACATGAACATGAAATCATACATATATACTTTTATCACAAATATCTATCTTTGAAATATCATCAAATCGGCAAATCCAATAAACTTCCTTCTATTCGATTACAAACTATCTTCTATACCAAAATAAACTTTCTTTAACTTACTTTAATCACGATAACCTTACAATGGCTTTACATTCGGGATTCATATGCATTTACACATACCATAGCATCTTTCTCTTATATTCATGCAAACATACTTTCAGAATTCTTACACATACATTCATACCAATACAACTTATCAAACATGCTTTAAAACATCCGATATTCACATCGGTTTTCAAATCATTCATTCATTTCACATAAGCATACATTATCTGTATATGTTACGAGTTCTATCATACATATATATACACTCAGACATACATACAATCATCGTACAACCAACCATGAAGTACACATAACAACCAATTCATCACAAAGCACATAATCAAACAACACACATATAAGGCTAGTGTAACATCCCGCCTATGCCAGGATGCTACCGGCAGGAGACATGAGAACCCATCTCCATAAGCCTCTGAATTTGACGAAATTTCGGCATGATGTATGCAGAACATCATGCAACCTGGCCTATAGCCAGCATCCATATACAACATAATCAACAAATCTCGACCTCAGGTCGATATCTCAATATCAAGGCCTCATGCTTGAACTCAAACAACAAAATATAAATACTTGGCCTCCGGCCAGAACTCAAAATAAAACTATACTATTACATAACCCTTACTTATAAGATACAAATGCAAATACAATACAAAGGGCCGTGAGGACCCATAACTCGACCCAGGACTCAAAAACTCTCTTGACTGCAATTGGGGCGATCCATTGTCTTCAAAGTCTTCACCAAAATCCTGCTGGCTCAGTATGACTGCAACTGACCTGCAAAACTAACTAACTGTTGTGGTGTGAGTCATAAGACTCAGTAAGTAACCATGCTCATAACTCGAGCGTCAAACACACACAAAGTCTGAATTCCATTTTTTTTTTGTGTTAACCTGAGTTGTCTATATGACCATGCAAACATTTATAAAGTCTGAATTAGCTATATGACTCTTATTCATCTTACAAACATATAACTTGTTACTGATTCTTTAATCTGATCACTCACATACTTTAAATTCCGTTTACTATTTACATCAACAAAGATCCAAATTAATTACATCAAGTTTCTTTATCATTAACTATATATCGAAATCCATCACGCTTCTACTGCGCTACTCTAACTTTCTCTTTACTTTCCTGTACACTCTGTGCTAGTCTAGGTTAGGCAATTATAAAACTTTCTTTCTTTTACTTTCTTGAAATATCATCAAATCGGACAATTAAAATCTTATTTCTGTTAACTATCTAATCTACTATCTCTATCCATGGTTTCATGTATATGCTACCATTTCATCATGATTTAACATCCTTACAGTATGTTCTTTCTAAGTAAGCAAGCAACTCATATAATCATCCTTGATACACATATATTAAAATAAGATCATGCTACTATGCATCCGTACCTTACAAAATGTTAACTCTATATGAATATACCATGCACAAAGTGTTGGTTTCTAATTGGGTCCCAAGATCATCAAACAAGCATGAATAATATGTGAAAACAAATCGAAGAAGTTGCGGAATACTCACATCGATCGGTTGAGACGATTTGGTGAAGAACAAAATTGATTTTCACCTCCAAAAACGCCACTGCAGTGACCAGTCCACTGCCTCACGTTTTTCAGTTTTGGTTCACTTTTTGAGCTTCGAATCTTCGTCGTTTGATTCCCGGCTCGTGGGTGAGTTTCCCTAACACCTTCGTATGCCTCTAAGGAGTGTGCTAGAACTTGGATTTTGCCACAAAATCACAAAATAATCCTCCATTTTCACGCCCATGAACTGCTGGACAGAGGAGAAAAATACAGCCCCTTGGGCGTGTATTGAGAGAGAGAATGATGAAGAAAGAATGGTGTGTTGGTTAGTTTAGAAAGTGTAAATGTTTGGTTTATATATTTTCCAAAATACATTAATGATTTACCAATTAATTTTCCAAAAGTCAAATGGTGTAAATCATTTAATTGATTTCAAAAATCAATTCATTTACCAAACATTCCAACCACTCCACTAACTCACATCAAGTTGTCAAGTCACATCACTCAAAATGATATGCGATTTGACGCTTGATGTGACTTGCGTGCCGCACTCGAATTCGAAATGCGAATGCGCTCGCAATCACTCTCGGGTTCGGGTTCGCTAATTCCCAATTAGTGAATTTTCCGTCGCATCGTAATTAAATGATTACGCCTAGCGAAATCACTATTCACGTCGCTGACGAATTAATTCTAAATTAATTCATTCGCCCGAATTAAAATCCAATTTTAATTCCACGTCGAAATCCAATTTCGTTTAATATATCGAATATATTGATTTACCCGATTAATTCCAAATTAATCTTTTCTCTCTTTAGACGATATTTTATCCCAGATAAAATATCTCCGTAATTAATCCCAGATTAATTTTCTCTCTCTCTATTAATCCCAGATTAATTAAAGTGCGAGTCATACATCATTGGTGAATCATTGGAAGCGACCCATGAGATCCCCGATATGCTGGCAGTAAATACGGTCGTCGGACTATCCGAACACGTAAGTACCTCGTACTACGTTTATACCGATTTACAAGACAAGGTTGGCCTCTAGCAAGACGCCATGCCTACCCAATTTTCCGGAAACATTCTTACAGGAATGAAGGATCTGTATCAGGCGTAGTATACGTCGTATAGTGCATATCGATCCAGTATCTGATGGTCACGTGCTAGGCCTGGGGCTGGAGTTGTGTCTGCCCCGTACGAAGCACATGTCGGATGTCTGGTAATTAGTCTCTATAATCGAATATACATGACCTAGTCATAATATCCCAATGGCTGCGCAGCACTTAAGAGCACTAATACCGTATCCTACGTGACATCATCTCCACTATGACTGGAGTGATACTTCCGTCTTGACATCACACCCAATACTCTACGATTCTCAATATACACAGCATTGGCGTACACATAACCGGTTAAAGCCCTGGACGACCTCAACTAGAGTGTATCGATTGTCGTAAGTATTAGCGGTGCAAGTCTCAAGTTAAGACCAAATACACCTACCCTGATTTCGGACTCCCATAGACACACAGTCATACTGCCAATGGGATTCCGAGGGGGTCTATCCAGAGCGAAGCTGTTTCCCGTACCATCGGTGAAACACAACCTCCTACTACACTTGTATGAGTATCCTATACCCAAATATATGAGAACTATGCTGTTGTGCCCTTATAAACGCGCACAAGTGTAATACTAGTCTTTTACATATTTATCGATGTCCAATCTCGATAATACTCTGACTAGGGATATTTAATGATTTATCCTTCGTGGACTGATACTGTATCATATCATTCTCTGTCCAGGAATAAATCATAGGGACCTATCATCATTTATACATCTAAGGTGATCTAATCACAAATGATAAGAGTGCAATCTCCTTTGTCACATAGTTAATTTGTACAACAACACCATGATCTGTACAAATAGTGACGCTATGGGTCATAATTGTCTAACAATCTCCCACTTGGCCTATAGCCAGTCACTCGAGTCTCTGACACCCGAACTATGTACGGTTGGCTCAAATTGTCGAGGAAAGGTTTTCGTCAGCGGATTTGTATGATTATTGTCTGATGCGATTTATACGATCATCACATCGCCATGATGTATGATCCGAATGAATCAGATGAACAATCGAAGTCTATATCTGGATCGTTGATGAGACCATTAATTCTTTAGCCTGTGCTGACGCCTAGCTCAGCTGCTAACATAATTATATCTAATCTAATTAGATTATTATGACCCTAGAAGGCTTCTATTGCTGCCTCAGCTGCTGCAATTAACCCGCATTTGTTGTTTATTCGGTAACAGTATCTTGCTTGGAAGATTTCCAGCTCACTGTACCGTTATCCAAACTTAAAGTACCGTTTGCGACTTTTAGTCGTCTTTATCGGTTATAGGAAACTTGCTACAGTGATCCTAGTCACTTCAAGTTCTCCTTCTCCTTTGTCTAAGACATCATCCTTAGTTCTCTAAGATACTAACGGATGTTCTTAACATCAATCCAGTGACTATCACTCGGATTGACCTGTTTGTGAATCCATATGCTCAAAACATATCAGACACCAAGTCGCGTACATTTTTCAATGTATAATTTCTCAGAGAGTGTTAACAACTTTAAATCTATCCCAGTAGATCTTTATTCCTAGAATAAAGGTTGTTACTCCTAAGAATCCTACGGAGAATTTCTATGAAAGCTAAGCTTTCACCGATTGTTTCATGGGAATATCATTTCCAAGAAATGAATATATATATTATCATTATTTTATACAGGAAAGCCACTGTCAGTGCGCTCCCACTAACCTTCTTATATACACAAGAATTATTTTTGTTTTGAATTAAATCATACACCATTATGATTACATCAAAACGTTAGTTCTAAGAACCTAATGCTTGCTTCAATCCAAACATGGATCGAATAACCCGCAAATCTTGTTTGCTGGTTTTAGCACGACAAAATCGTCAGGATGTTATAAACATCCTCCAAAAGGTTTCCGTTTAAGGAAAACGATTTTGATCTTTAACTGACACATTTCATAAATGAAATGTACAGCTTCAGCAAGCGTTATCCAAATGGATTTTCTATGGCAACAGGTAAAAGGTTGAACCGTAATCAACACAATGTTGAAAATGATACATTTCCGCTACAAGCCTAGCTTTGTACGTTGGTATGTTGCCTTCCATGTATGTCTTCCTTGAAGACTTATACAGTACCAATAGGCACGATGCCTTGCGGTACAACAACTAGTATCCAATCATAGTTGTTATACATGGAATCCATTTCGGACTCATGACACTTTGTCATAATAGGGAGTCGATACCTTGTATCACTTCCTTATACGTAGTCAGTTGGTATATCTCAAAAGATAGACATCTTTACGAGGTGAGATCAGAAACCCATACCCCATGTTGTTTTCTGATTCTCTCCGATCTACGTGGTTCTTGTGTATTTGAAGATTACTGGTATAGTTTCATCCTTGATGAACTATTTGTGTTCCATTAAGGACTTTGTGCCATGAAAAGTATCACTCCGATTTTTCATCGAGTTTTACTGTCCTCCCACTGTCCACTGCATATCGGTATTCCTCTAAGGAAAACCGCATGGTGAACAACAATCTCATTGTTCTCAAGTGAGATGTATAAGTACTATACTTATGGTTTCCCTTAGGATAACCTATATTTGGCACTTTTCCGATTTGGGTTTTAGTTTGGTATCATCCAAACATATGCCTTGCATTCCCAAATCTTCAGGAGTGTGAAACCATGTTTCTTTCCATTCATATCCAATATGAATTCTGCCAAACAGATTTTTATGGAACCTTATTCTAAATAAGTTTTGCACTGTTAATGCATATCCGTTGAAGGAAAATGGTAGCTCAGAGTGACTCATGATAAACCTTATCATGTCCAACAAAATCCGATTTCTCCGTTCGGACACACCGTCAATTGACGTGTTCCGGGAGGAGTCCTCATTTGAAAGAATATTATACCCTTTCAAGTATTTATAAAAATTATTTCTTAAGTATTTTCCATTACGGTCTTACCGTAACGGTATAATACAATAGCCGATCTGTCTGTCTATTTCGTGTCGAAACTATAAAAGTTTCCGATTTGTGTTCTTCAAAAGAAACACATAACCATACCGTGATGCCACATCCGTTCGGTCACGAAACATTCATATTCACTTATAGCCTAGCTAGATATGGGCCCACTCAATTCACCATGAATTAGGGCTAACAGATCGGTGGCACTTTCACTATTTCCAAGTAAATAGTGTTTTAGGTACTTTACCTAATAAACTAGATTCGTAGACTTTATTTGATTAGTCAAATTAGTCCTAGTACCCACTCTTCAAAAGTGTGGATATACGAGTCTTGTTTAATTGTGTCCCAGACACAATGCCACAAACAAGTTTATTCTGATCAAATCAGTATGAGCTATTAGTTTGTCATCCTCATATGTTCGAGATTTTATTTATATCCAAAATATAAATACTGTTATTCACATCTAATGTGTTTATCTCAATGTCATCTTTATATAATGAAACACTTTAGTGTTCTAGAATATAAAGGTTTATCTGCAACGGATTAAACACTGATATAGAGATAATGTTCCTAGTCAAACTAGTTACATTATAACAGTTTCCTAATATAGGTACACACCCGAAGGGTAGTTCCTAAATTTAGGCATCTACGGTCGAAACAGCGACTTTCGTCCCGTCTCCGATTCGCAGATGAAATCCCAACTGAAGTCAGTATCCTGCTCACAACAGATTCTGAACATCAATATATATTTATGTATCACACTAAGTATTTAAAATCCAATTTCAATGCTAGTAGTGAACATAATTTTGACAAACATTCTTAAAGTCAGAGCCTTGCCCTTTCTTTAATTCCTTCGTGTCTGCCATGTCCAAACGGTAGTCACTTTGGGATATGTCTTATATCTTCCCAGAAGATTATAATGATCTTGCCTTCACCCTTTTCTACATTTTAGAAGCCTTTGGCCAAGCCTTTGGTTTCTTGAATATCAAAGTAAGGCGCGCCTTGCGCTACTTGCCTAATTGCAAAGTTTGACTTTATCTCATCAAGAATAGTCATTAATTCTCCAAGAATTATTAATTGCAATTTTAATACTACTTTAAATCTAAACATAGATTTATGACAAGTGTATCGAATTAAGCACTTAAGTCATCATCACATAAATCTTCCAAAGATTATGCTCTACTATTTGCTTAATTCTGGGCTTAGGCATAATATGTTATTTTATCAAATAAAGTAACTTATTATTTATTTCCAGGACCATCCTGAAATTAAATTCCCAATTTGAAAATTAAACCATTTAAATATTTTAATCCAAGATTATATTTAAATGTCCAATCTTTCAATATTATTTTGATTTCAATAGTCCAACTATTTAATCAATTATTTCAAGTACTATTTATTATAATGATTACAATAATCCAATTATTTAATCAACTATAATATTAATTCAATTATATTGATTACTATAATCCAATTATAAAATCAACTATTTTATTGAATTTGTTTGAATATAGTCCAACTATATTAATTAAAACAACATTAAATATTAGTCCAACTAATACTTTTAATTTATTTGGCGAGTGATATTTGTTTGAGCGCGTATGGCGAGTAATTGAACGAATAAAACAAGCTAATCATTTATGGAGGCCTAGAATCAGACTCGCTCTGATACCATTTTGTAGGGGTTTTTAGGGGCTAAATCCGGTAACGCAGCGGAAGCGGTGGAAAATCAAATTTTCCGATTTCAAAACTTTTTCTCAGATTAATTAAATAAACATATTTATTTAATTATCCAATAATCAAATTATGAAATAAAATTCAAATAAATCATATTTAAGTGAATTGACCGAATTACCATTATACTTGGTATTTAGTCCATTTTAGTCCGAAATTGATCTAATCAATTTTGAATGATTCTAAATCATTTCTAAGATGAACTTAGTATGTTCAAAACATCAAAACACCAAAATCAACACAAATGCCCAAAATTCATCATTTGGCCGAATGCCTCCCAAAGGTGGGCAACTTGTGCATTTTGTCATTTCATGCATCAAAACACATCAAGATGTAATCCAATGAACATGAAACTTTATATGCATCATATGCACATCCAAATACAGAACATATATGAAAAGCCCCAAATTTGGAATTGGTCATGAACCCTAATTTTTCAATTTCCTCAAATTGGACAAATTAGACCAAATTGGTTAAATCCAACACTTCAATCATCTTTCTTCCATCCAATCAAAGTCTCAACATAATGAAACAACTCAAGATCAAATCTAGGTCATCTAAGAGTGGGTCAACAACTCTAGATTAGCAACAAGGTTTCCAAAACCATAAAAGAACACTTATTACTACAATAGCCATAAGCTTCCTTCATCATACATGCTTTACACTTTCACCAAAACTTCCATCATAAAAAACGCAAAGAATAAAGAAAGAAATAACCTAAGAACATCATATGTTAAAGCCTAGATCCTAAGGAATATTTTCCTTTCTAATAGTAAGTTGAAGAAACTTACTAAAATCCAAGCTTTCTTTGATTTCTTATTTCTTTCTCACAAGCTTCCTTTGTTTTCATTAATGGAGTTTTCTTTGAAAAATGTATTAGGTTATTAAATGAAAATGAAATGAAAACTATAAATACTTGTTTTAGTTTAGCCTTGGCCGAATTTGGCCAAGCCAAATACAAGAAATATAATTTCAATTTCATTTCACCTTTAATCTTATCAACTTTAATAAATATCTAAAACCTTTAAAGATATTAATATAAAGTCAACAAAGGCAACCGAGAAAAATATAACCCTTATATTCTTAAGGTGTTGGCCGAATTTAGCAAGAAATAAAGGAAAAAGATATTTTCATTTTTCAAACAATTTTGAACAAATATCTTAAGAAGTCAAAATCAATTTGACAACCATTTCCTTTAATGTATAAGTCAACAATTGCAACTTATAATCACTTCCTAACTTTATCATTTGGTGATATATTTATATTTTAATTATATTAATCATTTAACAATTAAATAATTAATTAAATACAAATATATCAAATATATGTATTATATTTACTTTAAATATCTCAAATACATATATTAATGATATTTTTCAAATACCTTTATTTGACTATTTATTAATGGTATTTAATAATATCATATATTAAATACAAATACACATTAATTAGGAAATGACGGTTCGGCCCGTTCGCATGTATTTTTCGTTTAACGATTAAACGATTTATAAATAATCATCATTATCATAAATGTTGCTCTAGTGCTCTACGAGTATGTTTCATTATTGAGACTCTCTAGATTCAGGTATATCCGTCACGAAATCCAATTTCATGTATAATAATCTATCCACCCGTAGATTATGACGATCACAGATAAACTAGCTGAATCATACAGGTCGAGGTCATTGCATACGTATAATCCCTCCGTCACAGGTATCCGGATAATACCAGAGATATAGATGTAAACGTCAAATCTCTATAGGTATTATCCCGTCGACGTATCTATTAGCAATCTCTAAATAACATTCAGAACTTACTTCCGAAGTATACTGTGGCCACATATTTAACAGACTGCTAATTATAAATGGACTACCTATGCTCTGTACACAGAACTGACGGATCCTATCTTGACACACACAGGATATCCTGAGGATCGGTCCACACCCAACGAACAGGCGGAGGTCTGATCTAAATAGATCGGTGACGTGACTGCCATCTAAGTGTGGAGGATGTCTCATACATCCACAGTGGTGTCTCAAGTCGAAGGACCACTATGCTACTCAACCCGAGAAGATTCTTATTGACGTTGGTGTACCATCCATTAAGAATCTTCGGTGAGCCGTTCAGTGTTTATACACTATAAACACCTACATGTCTATACGAGTCTCTCCAGACTCATGGTTCATTGGGATAAACCATCGGACCAAGTCTCGATATACGACATGTACTGGTCTCAACGGATTTGACTAACCGACCCGTGTTAGCAAATCTTGACCAGGAACTATGTTTGATAATATATATATATAACAGTGACACTTCCCAATGTTAATTACAAACTCCCTTTGTAACTGTGTACTGTATTATATATTATCGGGCCTTTGTCTAATATATACATATCACTAAACCACATTTAGTTTCAATCTAATAGTAATTAGATCGAATACGTATATAAGAACAAGAGGTGCAACCATAAATAAGTAATATTATGGAATAAGAGGATGTTCGTATTCATGAATCAGACATAAATACGGTCCGGATTGGCGCTCTGAGCACCAACCCCAACAACATACTGGGGTTAGTTTTTACCTCATGCCCCGAAAACATAAAACTATATACTATATCTCAGAACTGTAAAAAAAAACATTTTCCTGAAATATATAGTCTTTCAAAAACATCTGAAACTTTTCTTTAAAACATTTTGAATCTTTGAAAACATTCTTAACTTTTGCTCAACTGTTGAAAATCTTAACACACACATGCATATGCTTTCTCATACTTCTTTCAAATCATTTAATTAACATCTAGGCTATAGTATTCATAAACTATTTATTTCTTTAACTTGCATAATTATGCCCTTCATTAGCCTTACGTCGCATATCAATATTTATATAACCAACAGTATTTTACTCACATACATTACTTATATGTTAACTCCTCATCACATATCCTCAAAAATGTCGAAACGTATGTTCATGCTAAATCATATGCATACATACAATATACATGCTTACTTATTTCTCCGTGCATACTTACCCACGTTTTATGCTTAAATGCTTGCTTCCTTATAATTTATCATCTTTTAAACTTTAATCTCATTCCCTATGGTGTAGTTTCTACAACCCCCAATCCCAAGTATCATTACATTATATTCATATACTTTGTCATTCTTTAACCTTAATCTTGGACTTTCTAGTATCTTACTTGCATATACATACTTCTCATTTTATGGTTATACGTATACTTATAGAATTGCTTTATTATCTAAATTCAAACATAACACGTCACAAGTAATCATCACATGGATTACTTACCTGGCTAGGCGAACACTCGTAATCCTGGTCTGATCTGTCAAAACAAATAACAACACATGGTCAGAACCGCTATTTGCGGAACTTCCAACTCATCTATAATAACTACGGGCTTCCCCGGAACACCCGAATCATCTCCGATACTACGGTACAAACTTCATTACTCTAATACATATCTTTCTATACTATTCCAACTAGCTGGGAAGCCTAGAACTTCGTTTTACGCGTTTGCGGCAAATCTTACGGAAAAGTTTCCGAAAACGCTACGGAAGGGTCTCGAACCCTCCGAACTAATCCGAAATTACCAAATTACCCTCGCAATGTCATATCTATACTATTTTCATGATTACGGTCAACTACGCTCGGTCGCGCGAGAAACTCTGTTTTACCGGAAACTCACTAATTCTACCGGATCGATCAAATCTCACCCGATTCTCCCCGGATTCTACCACATTTATCGTTTTAACATATTATATCATATCCAATTCAATTCATGTCAATTCGCTATACTAAGGAACTACTGGAAGCATCCGAATATAAATCGTTATACTTTAAAATAATAAATTCTAAACGGAGAGTCGTACCGAAATTCCGAGGCCATTTTCGGACTCCCAACGACCATACGAACGCGCTGGTGTCGACGGAATTCCGATCGGAGCTACTGTTCATCCTGGGTTTACTGTTCACCGCCACTTTCTTCCTCGTTTCGCGTGCAATCGGCCGATGATCGGCGAAATCGATTCCGCATACTCGTAGTACTCTCCGAGGGCTTCGATTTGGCGGGTGGCACGGTTCGTGAAACGAACCGACGAGCCGGATCCGACTAACCCACTCCCGCGACTGTTCCTCCTCTTTTCCCGTCGTCGCCGGCACTGCTGCAGTCGATGCCGGTCACCATGGCGATTGCCGTCACCGGACGATCCTTCCGGCGCTGGTGCGCCGGCCTAACGCCGGCCAGAAGCTCGCCGACGAATCCTTTCTCTCTCCTCGCGTCTTCACGTTTTTGTTTCTTTTTTTTTCCTTCTGTATTTTCTTTTAATAATAATAATAATAATTAACAAATAAAAACACAAATATCTCATTTTCGAAAATGACTAAAATACCCCCACTATGAAGGGTATTTTCGGAAATCAGCCCTTTCGAAGCCCTTCAGATGCGATTCTCGAAACGTGTTCAACACGAAAGTTGTTCTTCTCGGAAAAAAGAGTCCGATGGTTCAAGAATCAACTCGATCGGAGTTCGTTTTAAATTTCTATGACCAAAACTGTAAACTTTACGCGTTTTACAAAAAATCGCGTAACTGACTTTTGATCCCACACGTTTTCCGACGCGACGAATATTCATACAATATTATTCCAACCCATATAACATCACTTGGACTCTTATTCTTCATTATCATCATGCTCTGAGTCTATAACTTCGTTCCGGAAACCTTCTAGAACAGTCTCAAAAATCTGGGATGTTACAGCTGGCTTATGTATACAATGCTCGTACGAGACTCATTACCTATTTTAGAATATGTATGAGATGAATGTCGTCCGAATGGATTCCTAACCAGCCCGACTACTACAACACGAGATTACCAACCAATTAACATACACACGTGCACACATATCAAATGACATAATCTCACATACACAACATATACATGTCAAACATTGTTTATCATCCGGTATAGATACATTTATACATCAAACATATGAACATACTTATCACTTCGAATTCTGATACCGTAGCCTTTAACAATCTTTATGTCTTTTACTTTTCAATCAAATGCACTATATCTCCAGAATTCTTATCAGAAACATTCATTCATAAACATATCCATTCGTACACGTACTTTACCCATTTAAAGAGCTTAGTTTATACCAATTTAGAAAACATGATTTTTTCCATTTACCGATTCCATATACCCAACCTATACATATCTTAACATCATATGCATATACGTATACATGTTCACATACTTATACATGCTTATTCATATACTTTTACATACTCATACATTTACATAATGTATACATATCGTTACTGATTCTTACACTTTCATACATCCATATATCCACACAAACATTGAATATCAGTAACAAAGTTTCATACCTGTAGTGGTCGTTTATCCTTACCATGTGTAAACTCGAACTACATTTTTAAGAATATCTCTTATCTATTCTCGTCTTAACTTAAACACTTTAATCATATATATTTAAAACACCAATCAATTATTCAAGCACTCATCGCATGAGTTACTTATCTGGCTTCACGAGCACTCTAGGTCCTAATCAAATCGAGATTTCGAGGGCATATACAGACTCCAAATGAATCCACGAACGCGCTGGAATCGACAGAATTCCGATCAGAGCTAATGTTCATCATAGATTACTATTCATCTGAATCTTCCTTTCTCATTTTGTGTGCAACCGTACACGAAATGGAAAATCCATCATCGCCAACTTATAGTACTCTCCAAGAGCTTCGATTTGGCGGGTGGCTCGGGTCGTGAAACGAAGCGAGGAACCGAGATCGACAAACCCATTTGCACATGAAACTCCCATTCCTGTCGTCATTGCCGGTGTCTTGAGGGCTTCCGTCGGCCACCACAAGGTGGATGGGTGGCCAGCGCACCCCTCTGGTTGGTCGCGTCGGCTGGCAGGCCACCGACGTGACCAACAGTTCGCAATGGATGATTTTGGGGTGGGGATCGATTTGGGAGAGTTGTAATATTTTTTCTATTTTGTAATAAGTAGAAACTATGAGTATTTATAGAGAAGTTTCTGAAATTTACATTCAAACCCCCGAAAATTACAATTAGGTCATTGCCATGGAATATTCTTGAAAATTTATATTTTGGAAGCTCTTCTGATGTAAATTTCGAAACATATTCGACACGAAAGTTGTTCATCTCGGAAAAGCGAGACCGATGATTCAAGAATCAACTCAATCGGAGTTAGTTTGCTATTTTTATGGCCGAAACGAGAAACCTTTACGCGTATAACGATATAAATAAAAATCGCGTAACCGGTTATCGAAATCACGCGTTTTCCAACGCGAAAAATCTTCACTTTAAAATATTCCAATCTATTTTCCAACACAAAAATTCTTATTTTCGAATAGCTTCCCGTTCTGAATTCCAAACTTCAATTCGAAAATCTTCCAGAACGTTCCAAAAATATTCGGGATATTATAATGTTATACCCCAATATTTCTTGTAGTAAGATATAACATTTTATAATAGCAGTAAAATAAAAATCTTATAAAGATATATTAATAAAATATTACACCATAATACCTTTTATATCCATTTATTATTTCCAAATTTTAAAGTAATGAAATGACAATAACATTATTATTAACGAATCGAGCAAGATTAGAGTTTGAATCCTTAACAAAATTTATAACCAAATCTTATATGTATTTGAGCCTAAATTTTTAATATTTTTATGTAACGAGAAATTAATTTCTCATTCGAACAATGTAAAAGCCCGTTCAAATGAAACTTCCATTATTGTTTTCGTTTGAACTGTGACCAACTTCTAATTTATGTTTTAATTTAATAAGACCTATAAGTTTTATGGCGGCCAAGCTAAGTTACTCATAGTTAGTTTATAGTTTTAGTTTCATATAAAGTGTTCTTAAATCCTCATTATTGTTTTAAACTTCAAATTTTATCAATAAACTAGTATTTCAGACAAAAACAAAGGTTTTTCTTTTATATTTATGTTTCTATTTCAGCAAGTGGTATTAAAGTCTGGCTTTACTTGTCTTTTATGGCACAACATGATCCAAATGGCAACCACTTTATTGATTATAATACCCCGCCAGAGGCAAGGTGTTACCATCAGGAGACAAGATTGACTCATCTCCATAAGCCTCTAAATTTACAGAAAATCGGGCATGATGTATCCTAAAACTAGGGGTGGCAAAACGAATAAACGAATCGAATTCGTGACGAATAATAAACGAATCGAATCATAATGTACTAAATTCGAATTCGATTCGTTTAATAAACGAATCCTGATATTAGGATTCGGATTCGATTCGTTTAATAAACGAATATTCGTATTCGATTCGTTTATTCGTTTAAATAAATTTAAACGAATCGAATCGAATTTAATATTCGTTTAATAAACGAATATTCGTATTCGATTCGTTTATTCGTTTAATCAAAATTAAGATATTAAATACAAAATCAATAACATATTTATTGTTATAAATTAAAAATCTTTATAAAAGGCTCCCATTCAGAATTCAAATTAAATATCATTACATAATAATAATTAAAATTCATTACATTAATCTTGTTGCTTTAGACTCTATTTTCTTATTGCCACCATTCTTGCACATTTTCCTCTCATCTCTATTAAAAAAAATGTTAAATAGACATGAAAATAAATAGGCATGGCACTCAATCTAGAAATTTTCTGGGGAAAAAAAGTAGCATCACTTCCATAATTCTTCCATTGGGATCCCACGTTCACAAGCAACATCACGCCACTGCTTCATTTTCTGCATTGTAGCTCTAGCATTGAGATCTAAGTTCACAATACATGAAAGTTTCCACACAAAAACTTAGAACTAAGACCAAATTAAAAATAAAAACTTTATCATAAACTAATGAAGCCATAAGATAAAAGTACAAGTTTCTCACCAACGATAAAATTTCTAGAGGCTGGTGTAACTCAAAACTGATAAAATCAATCAAGAAGTAGGAGAGAACACACGTTACACACCTGCAAAAGCTTCTATTTTATTAGACAACAAAGAAAACAACTTATGATGCCAAAATCACCCAACAAATCACAAAATAAAAATAACCCAGAAAGGGAAAAATAAGACTTGAGAAGCAGGAGAGAGAGATTTTAATGTATGCTAAAGTTAGGAAAATGGGTTTGTCGCTGAGTTTATCTTCAATTTCATAGATGTTATGAGAGTCCAGCACGCATTTTCCAAGTCTCTATCGATTCTAACCTGAATCGGCGTTGTCAAGTACCCCTCAAAGGCCAAAGTAGACGACCACACATCAGTAAAGGCAGCAGAGTCATTGTGGGGGAGAAGAGAGGCAGCGGCAGAGAGAGACTTGAGAGAATTTTAGGTCAAGTTTAAGTGTAGAATTTTTCTTTATATAGTAAACTTTTTAGGTTATAGATAATTACTAAAATATCCTTCTTCTTAAACAATTTAGTTTAAAAGTTATAATGGTTAATTTGTAATTTAATTAAACGGATATTAAACGAATTCGATTCGGATTCGATTCGTTTATGATTCGTTTAATAAACGAATTTCAAACGAATAAACGAATTGACAAGCTCAAATTCGGATTCGATTCGTTTAATAAACGAATCGAATCGAATTGACCCATTTATTAAACGAATCTATTTTTCCAAACCCATATTCGCTTTAAAGCGAATCGAATCGAACGAATAAACGAATCCTGACCCAAATTGCCACCCCTACCTAAAACTGGACAACCTGGAACAAAGTCCAGCATCAAAACGAAACCTGAAATAGACATCATATATCAAAAGGACCTCAGGACCACACAAAACACATCAAAATCAACACCTAAAGGCTCCGTGCCCCCATCATAACATTCAACCCAACACTTAAAATTATACATATATAATGGTGTGTTTTGATTAATACAAACAAATACAAAAATGTCATAATTTACTAAATCATAAGACTCTTCTCAGGACTCTAGAATAGGTAACTGCAGCTTGAGTAATCCATCATCTCGAGCAAGATGACCTAGCCAAAGTGTATGACTAATCAAGTTGCCAATCTGCAAAACTAACAATAGTGGTGGCGTGAGTTATAGAACCTAGTAAGTAACCACACTCACTACAAACGAACAAGATTTAAACTTTAAACAAAATACTTATGAACATATATACATATTTACAATTATTTATTAGAACACCTTTGACTCATACTGTTCTTTTTACTTCAGGAAATATGGGTTCATGAGACGTACCTTAAGTGAATCAAAAGCAACTTACAAGCATACCTTCTCGATTATATCTTCAAATTACACACATAATCCAAAGTACATAATTTAAGAAAGCTTATAAATTCTCTATATTACGACCATGACGTAATCGTTAAGAGTAAAATGCATCACACATACTCATTCAACCCAAATTTCTTATGATCGACTTTAAGCTTTATTTTCCGAATACACATGACATGCTTATGCTAATACTGATGGGACATTTTGGCGTAGCCGAAATAACCACTAGAAACGCCCAAAGCTAGATGTCTACGAATGTCCAAATCTGACCTAACCCAATATTATCAATTTTACATGTCCATTATCCTTATAACTTATAACTTTTATGCTTATCATCATATACTTATGTGACTTATATTTATACAAAATTAACATCTAGATTTAATATAATCCGAAATAATTGACCAAGACATCTATGATAGATACTTAAATATTTCTAATCAAGCCATTACTAATTGACATTTTAACATTATCACAAGTACACTTTCATACTCAAAACATAATACTTACCATAAAAGGTTTACACTACATCACACACAATAAACGAATATCATCATTACTCAACACATTATCTCATACTTATCAATAAACTTTAATTAACATGCCATTAGACCAACCTTACTAATAAGGTTCATGCATACACCTCTACACATTATCATTCCGTACATAAATAATTATTTCATACTTATATAAGCATACAAACAAGTCATATTCAAACCTCATACACAAGCCTATTATCAAGTTTTCCTCCCTTTACCATTTGGCCAAGGTGGCCTAATTCCAAACATCATCGTAAACCAACGACTAAATCATAAATAATATTAATCCATTACCCATAACACAAAATATTTTCAACCATTAAAGTCTTTCATCTTACTAAATGAAACTCATGTTATAGCATAATGAAACATACAAAACATTTATTATAGTCATCAAAAACACAAACTATCCATGCATCCATATCAAGCTACGCTACTAGAAAACTCACGAAGTAAAATATACACTTTGAGTTTTCAACTTAAGCTATAACCAACTCATGCTAAATTATTACTAAACTTACTTTCTAACTATAATTCCCTACCATTTCTCAATAAAAATGCAATCACATTCCTTTAAGTGATCATTTAGGATTTGGCCAAATGCCTTGATAATAGCTACCTAAAAGTTTTCATCACAATACCATACAACACACAACACATGATATAACACCTTCAAGTGCATAAACTATCATCACACATTATCCAAAAATAAAAAAAACAACCCCTTAACAAGCTATATAATTCTCGGTTATGGTAATCATTATGAATATAGAAATCTTCATATCATTCCAACCCGACACATGCTCTAGCATTACTCAACATATGGATAATCCTAATTTCATATTCAAAAATCAACAAAATAGCCTATTAATGTACTATAAAATTCGGCTATGGGTTTCATATACACATTGTATTTTCTTCAACATCCATCACACTAACTCATCTTAAAATATCACCAAACACTTCTACCATCATCATTCATTCAAAAAACCAACACAAAACAACCTCATACTTACTTGAAAATTTGGCCGGCCCTTACATGTTATGGAAAATTGGGCATTCATCTAAACAAAACTTAATGCATGTGTAAATTATCATAAAATGCATGAAAATGGATGTTTCAAACTCTAATGAAGCTAGAATGCTAAAGTGAAATTCTAGGGTTCTTAATGTACAGATTTGTGAGGTTTCATTTTCTTACTCAAAATTCGAAATAGATGGAAAATAGAGTATTAGTAACTTACTTTGTGTGGTTTGGAGCTTGAAATCATCAACTCTTTCATTCAAAACCTTGAGAAGGAGAAGAAAATGAGGGAGAGAGCTTTGAGAGAGCTATCCATGTTTTTGGAAGCATCAAGAAGATGGATGAATAATTTTCTTTTTATAAGAGAGGGCTTATTTTTTCTGGATTAAAAGAAGTGGTTAACCTTTTTCCACATGTATAACTTATTTCAAAATTCATAGTTACTATTCATTTGAATTTTAAACTATATCTTCGGCTAGTTTCTACTCTGAATTTGGGAAAATCTTCAACATAGAAGTTGTAGGACTCGGTCTTAGATTTTTGACGATATAAAATTCATAAACATCAAAGTTCGTATGAAAAAGTTAGGGCTGCAATACGGAAGAGCTGCCTGTTGACTTAGATAAATAGCAAAGGTGCTGAGTTTACAAATTTATCCGGGACCTCCGGACGAGATTTCTAAAGTTTGAAACCTATTTAAATATTATTTTATGAGTTCTAAGATATTATGCATTATGATTTATCATACCGGTATGACCGGTCTGACCAGGGTGTTACATTGATGGTGTTTAAGGGGTGCGAGCTTCAACTGAACGCACGTACATTCTCTCATCCTTATAAATTTCATCCTCAAAATTTTCATGTCCTTATGTCTAATCATTCGGAACTGAGCGCACATACAAGACAATCTTATCCGTATTCGAAAGTCATCTAACTTACACATTTTCAAAAACTACGTATTTCATATATCAATACAAGTTATATTATTTCAAAGAAAAATAAGTTGAATCAAACATTTCATACCATAATCAAACCAAACTTGTCATTTCAATTCACATTCATTCATAGGAATTTGCTCAAACCGTTTAAACTCATCCATTACAGAAATAGAAAATCATACACGAATTCTATATAGTTAATCACATTCATCACAAATCTTTACAGGCAATCATATACAATATCAAAATGAAAAATTTAATATGAATTTCATACTATCTATTTCGTCCACAATCAGAAACGGAACGCATTCATTTCATCATTTCATTTCATAACACATATGTAAACGCTATCAACACCAAAGTTTACATATGTACATATCCAGTCTCACATACAGCTTTGTATAGCTAACAACAAATCATTCATAATCATCACGAAACTCAAAAGATTTGTGACTAACTATAAACTTACATACGTACTCTTATAACGAACATAAACTTTTATACCAACAAATACATCCATCATCACATCCAGAAGTGACACATAATCATACATACTTTTATGATGTTGATAGTCTGAAATATGTTAATCTCTATCATCATTAAAATGGAAAATGTAAGATAATCTCTTTAAAAATAAACATATCGAAAACACATTTAAAAAACTCCCTTACAGTAAAAAAAATCAATTTAAAAATTCATCATCATAAATTCGTATCAAACATCCATCATAACTCAACTGGACGAAACATAACGAGCGCCCAATGTTCAAATCGAGGTCACAGATCGGACAATGAATGAAATGATCCCCTATCAACAGATGGTAGCAGGCCGACCCACTGTAGTTAGACAGACCCCTATACAAGAACCATAGCGGAAACATACCATATCAAATTATAAAACCATAAAATCCATGTACAAGCACCGTGACAGAAACAAATCATATCATATAATATCATAAACAATATCGAAATGTATCAAAATCAAAATGTAATTCTTTTGAAATCATATTTTCCCGTAAAAATATAAATATGTCTAAATCAAAAATAAATATTTATACAAACTTTTCAAAATACATATCGAGCGTCCATTATTCGAGTCAAGCGCACTGACTGGACAGTGAACGAACCATGTCGACATGGTAGTGGGCCAGCCATTTTTCGATGGTCTGAACTCCATGACAAGCTCCCAGACCAAGTCGGAATGAAACATGTCACGACCCCCTCCCTAGGGCGGGCCCAACCCTAGAAAGAGGTCCGCGATCAACTTCAGCTCGAGCACTCTATATGCCAAATCAACCAATTAAAACACACAAATAATACATCACAAATTACAAACTCATAAAGTATACACAACTTTTATGGTTTACAACACAAGACTTTAAAAAAAAATGCAAATGACGACTCGAATGTCTGGACCAACCCGAATATACAATTGTGGCACGTGGATCAAATCTGGTACTGCTACTACTGTGCAGACGGACTACCTGAAATGTTAGGGAAGATGGGAGTGAGCTTAAAAAGCTCAGCAAGTAAACACTCATTCTCTCAACATGACCTCACCAACAAAATAGGGTTATATATATATGTATATATATATAAAATATATGAAAATAGCATATATTATAATATCATCTCATACAATCACCCCACAACAATACAAACATCCATCACATGGTTGCTAATCCGGGTTTAGTATAACAGAGGATTGAAACCAATGGGAGAGTACCTCAATGTCAACTCCCAAGGTTTCCAACCATATCAACTCGTAAAATGTGAGTGAAATATAATCAATGGGGGAGTCCCCGTATACCCCCAAATCAAAAACCAATGGGAGAGTACCTCAATGACAACTCCCAAGGTTTTCCATCAATCTCATACCATCTGATGTATCATCACATAATCTCAAATCCGACCACTATTATACAAAACCCGGCAGCATAACACAACAACACACATCATCAAACACAATCACATCTCACATCCAATCCATCAATCTTATCTCAATAATCATGATTTCATATTTATCATGCTTTCAATATCTCAATATTATATCTCAACAAAATATATTTAGTATAAATATATATATATAATATATATATATATATATATATATATATATAATATACCATTATATTTATATATACCGACTCTCACAACAACCATCAATCATCAAACAATATGTTAAGAGAATCACCACAGAGTGTACTTACCTCTATCCATGCAAAAGCTCTGAATAAATCTATATCCTCGCCAAGAATCTGAAAAATATAAAATTACGATAAGGTCCCTCAATTATCCAAAATTACGATTTTACCCCTAAAGTTTCTAAATTTCCGTTTTAGCCCCTAAACTTTTCTAATAAGCCCAAATAGTCCTACAATTCGTAAACATTACTATTTAACCCCTAATTAGCAGAATTTACAATTTTACCCTCTTAATTATGCAAATTTACAATTATGTCCAAAACTTTCCAATTCTATCATTTACACCCCCAAAATGATAATAATCACATACCGAGCTCCAACGATCTCCAAACCTCTCAAAGAAAGATCCACTGGTCAAAAAACATCTCAAGGATCACAGCGATGGCTTCAGAACTTGCTGATACGCTTAACGAGTCAAGCAGGCTCCACAACGAAAATCGGGCCCCACTACCAAAAATTGGGCCCCACAACCAAATACTATCAATGGTGATATATATACCAAAACGCTCGTATTATCAAGAGCATCAATCTGATGCGATCAGATCGCCGATCCAACGGTCGGATCTCGATTTCTAGTAATATTCCCGAATTGCCAGTAATTACAAATGGAAAACAACCCAAACGATGTCGGATTAGGAAGTGACCACTGGCGTTGGAAAGATCTCAGCCTGAGAAACACTCACTCGCCGGAGGTGGCTGTCAGAAGTGACCGGAGACGGCCGGAAATTGCAGAAGAAACGACGACGTATCGCTCCCTTCCAGCGGCGCGTGGAGGCGCGTCCGGCGTCCTTTCGACTCGTGCTCGGCGAATCTGGAAATCTGACGGCGGCAACTTTCTAGTGGTCCGGCGCGTGGCGGCTGATGGCCGGCGGTGAAGCGGCATCGGCGGTTTGAAGTTGGCAGGGAGAGAGAGTATTTGGAAGAAAAAAAAAGAAAGAGAAATAAAAGAAAAGAAATAGGAGAGAAATAAAGGCTGAGAGAAAATGGGAGAGAGAAATTTATTTTATTTTTTTTAAAACACGTCTGCCTCTCCTTGTTTTAAATTCTCTTTTCAAAGTGAAAAGAGTCAAAAGCATTATTATTTTTTTTATTTTTTTTTAGCCACACAGGAGTCCCACTGCTTTATAATCTTTCACACTTTTTTTTTAAAGTATTACAATCTACCCACCTTACAAAAATTTCATCCCCGAAATTTCTCAATCCTCAAATGGTTCTGGATATTTCTCCTTCAAATCCTGTTCATCTTCCCAAGTCGCATCCTGAATGTGACAATTAGTCCACAAAACCTTTCCAAAAGAAATACATCTGGATCTCAACTCTCGAATCTTTTGATCTCTGATCTCCACGGGCTGATCTTCGTATGTCAAGCTCTTGCTCAGGCACAACGGTTAACTTTCTAAAAGGTGACGATAGTCTGGTACAAACTTCGTTAGAACGAATATATGAATCACTTTATGAATCCCTTTCTAATCCCAATGGTAATGCTATATGATACGTCATTATTCATCATTCATCATTTTTTTTTATAAAAAAAATCTCTAAAGAACCATTACAGCTCGAAGAAAACATTCTCTTGCGGCCAAACCTCAATGCTCCCTCCCAATAAGAAATTTTCAAGAATATTGTAGCCCCAATTTGGTATTCGAGATCATACCCCATACTGTTTACCAAACTCTTCTATCGATTCTACTCAACCAACAGTCTCGCTCGGATTAATCTGATCCTTTCAGATATCGAATCCACCAAGTCTGAACCATGAATCTGTCTGTCTCCAATCTCGTCCCAACAAACAAAAGTCCTAAATTGCCTCTCTCGTAAAGCCTTAAATGAAGTCATGTCGATTCTAGTCAAAAAGCTATAGTTATAGGCAAACTCGATAAAATACAAATGTTCACGCCAACTTCCATTATGTCAAAACACACGATCTCAGTAAATCATCTAATGTCTGAATAGTCCACTCTGACTAATCATCAGTCCGAGGGTGGAATGAGGTGCTCGTAGAAATATTCGATCCTATAGTCTTCAAGAAATTCTGTCAAAATTGAGAGGTAAATCCGACAACTCTATCTAATACAATCGTTATGGTACACATGTAACCGCACAATCTGCTCCACATACAGTTCTGCTAAACTCTCTGGTCCCCACATAACTCAAATCGCTAGAAAATGAGCAGATCTACACAATCGATTCCCTACTACACACATTGCATCATAACCATACCGCATCCTCGACAGCCGTACCATAAAATCCATCACGATATTTTACCATGGCCACTCAGGTCTAGTTGAAGACTGGAGTAATCCAACTGGTTGTTGATGTTCTCCTAAATCCTACTGACAAACTAAACACCGAGATATAAACACTTAAATCTCTCTCTTCATTCCTAACCTCAAATAAGTCTTCTTTAGATTTTGATACATCTTAGTGCTCTCAAATTCATATAATAATGATTATCGTGTGTCTCATCCAAGATCTCCCACTTGAGTTTTCTTAGTATATGGTATCACGACTTTATCACCAAATAATTATGCATCCTCTTAACTCCATCTGGAAGTATTAGTCTCATTCCTCACAATCTCTGTTCTCCAATTTTTCCACATTGATCAAACCGCTTATGCTATAAAAATCTATCTAACGGTGTGGGTCGAACCTTCATATTGTCAAGAATACCCCCACTATCGAACAATCCAAAAATCAAACATATCAATATCATCTCTTTAAATATTCTCTGTCCAACTCTAAAAAATTAATCATATTCTTCCTACCATGTATCAATAACTATATTGACCTTTCTAAGATGATAATCAATAGTACAATCATAGTCACTTAGAAACTCTATTCAATGTGTCTATCTCCAAAATTCAGATATTTCTCAGTGGAAAAATATTTCAACTCTAACGATCATTATACATCTCACACTCACCATCATATGAATAATGCCCCCAATTATTATCATTATTTAACCTGTACCACAACTGACGAACCTGCTATCCTATCTCCAAAGGAAAAGGCTCCACCAAGAGGTCCTACTCAAACAACAACTGTAAAGAGCTTTTGGAAGTTTACGCATAATCCATTATCTTAAGATTCCCACTACTAAAAAGAGGATTTGCAGGTCCCTCACATTACTGCTTTACATCTTATCATCGCGATAATTATTATCCTTTCCAATTATGCATGGATACTGTGAAAGTAGCTATTCATGAGGAAATTATAGATATCTCTTCCTATTAAGAGATGCATGAGTTCTTAAGGAATTACTCAAAACTTCTTCAATGGCATCCTCATCTTCCAATCCTAACCCTGTTCAAGATCCGTCAGAGCTAAGGTGATATACCAAAAGCTTTGTAAATGGCCAGTCACTGATCGAGCAATTATAGACTCTAAATACGTTCGAGACCTTTGGAGAGACATCTACGATTGTCTCAATGAAGCTCCGTCCGCTCTTTTGCCCAAAGAGATTGCAATGGATATTGTGGCAAGAGTTTCTACAAACTTCTTGAGATGGTGCTACATTCTTAGAACCATTTGGAATGGAAAAACAGATGGTTTAATCCAATACAAAAATAATTCTGCGATTGTTCATTGTGGATATCACAGATTCCATTCCACAGTTTTCATCAACAGCCAAGATTTCTTCAATCATTGCCAGTGGAGTCTCGGCACCTTGTTTGAACTCGGTTTCCTAAATGGATTTATTCTTGGACCAAGTCCAATCCATCCCAACTATCCTGGTATCTCAGAAGCCAGCCTCAATGAGCTTCCTCCCTTCATCAGTAATATTTTACATCGATGGTATACACGACACAAAAGTATTACTGTCTGGATCGAAACCATTACTCCAGAATGGTCAGATGACTATTCAATCGTTTACCACCCAATTCATCTTATAAGAATCATACCATCACATCAACTCACTAATTGGAGACTCAGTAATTGGCCATCTAGACCGAAGCTTAGAGCTTACTATGGATACGATGATATTTTCCCAGAAGATATTACTTTCGTCAATCCTGTGATCTTAGAGCTCTCTCCGCAGACTCAGTCCGTCGAAGCCTAGAAAGCAATACCAATGATAGAGCTTAGAAACTCTTCACTACTATCGAAGAGTCATCTAGAAGTATCGTCCAAGGTTGCAATAAAATTAAGTTTCCTGACAGTCTCGAAATCCAAGTCATCGACGGCCTCACTCCAATGTCTCTACGTGCGAAACTTCAATGTGAAGATTATCAATTCGAAGATGATCCTGTCCTTGCAACACAACCAAGTTGTTATATTCCATAATGTAATCATAAATCTTATATTTTGTTGTTGCTTGGTATAATAGCGTTTTCTTGCTCATACATGAGTATCAACAAAGTCTTCTTTCTCATTTCTCGAACACCAAAGTTCTAATGTCTTCGACCTACTGACTCACGACGATATTATAACTGCACAGGAAGTTCATATTAGGTACAACTATAGAAATCACGTCAGATACAACTACAGGAACATCGATGTGGGCAACTGTCGAAACTACTAGAGATACTGGTCTTAGAACCCTCGTTATCCTCAACAATCGACGAAACACCAGATAAAGCTATATCAAATTCAAGATCTATCGACTAAGTGTGAGGTCTTTCTACACTATTACACGACATTCTCACGTATCATCAAACTATCCCTCTCTCACGTTGAGTACCGGTACCACGGCCACGTCCAGACATTTTCCTACAGACATAAACTACCCTTTTTATACTCCCATCCAATGAAATATGTCTACAGAACCTAAAACCCTACGCTCTGATACCAAATCTGTCACGACCCCCTCCCTAGGGCGGGCCCAACCCTAGAAAGAGGTCTGCGATCAACTTCAGCTCGAGCACTCTATATGCCAAATCAACCAATTTAAAACACACAAATAATACATCACAAATTACAAGCTCATAAAGTATACACAACCTTTATGGTTTACAACACAAGACTTTAAAAAAAATGCAAATGACGACTCGAATGTCTGGACCAAACCGAAAATACAACTGTGGCACGTGGATCAAATCTGGTACTGCTACTACTGTGCAGACAGACTACCTGAAATGTTGGGGAAGAGGGAAGTGAGCTTAAAAAGCTCAGCAAGTAAACACTCATTCTCTCAACATGACCTCACCAACAAAATAGGGTTATAAATATGATATATATATATAATATATGAAAATAGCATATATTATAATATCATCTCATACAATCATCCCACAACAATACAAACATCCATCAACATGGTTGCTAATCCGGGTTTAGTATAACAGAGGATTGAAACCAATGGGAGAGTACCTCAATGACAACTCCCAAGGTTTCCAACCATATCAACTCGTAAAATGTGAGTGAAATATAATCAATGGGGGAGTCCCCGTATACCCCCAAATCAAAAACCAATGGGAGTACCTCAATGACAACTCCCAGGTTTCCATCAATCTCATACCATCTGATGTATCATCACATCATCTCAAATCCGACCACTATTATACAAAACCCGGCAGCATAACACACAGCACACATCATCAAACACAATCACATCTCACATCCAATCCATCAATCTCATCTCAATAATCATGATTTCATATTTATCATGCTTTCAATATCTCAATATTATAGCTCAAAAAAATATATATATATATATATAATATATTATATATTATATATATATATACCGACTCTCACAACAACCATCAATCATCAAACAATATGTTAAGAGAATCACCACAGAGTGTACTTACCTCTATCCATGCAAAAGCTCTGAATAAATCTATATCCTCGCCAAGAATCTGAAAAATAAAATTATAAGGTCCCTCAATTATCCAAAATTACGATTTTACCCCTAAAGCTTCTAAATTTCCGTTTTAGCCCCTAAACTTTTCTAATAAGCCCAAATAGTCCTACAATTCGTAAACATTACTATTTAACCCCTAATTAGCAGAATTTACAATTTTACCCTCTTAATTATGCAAATTTACAATTATGTCCAAAACTTTCCAATTCTATCATTTACACCCCCAAAATGATAATAATCACATACCGAGCTCCAACGATCTCCAAACCTCTCAAAGAAAGATCCACTGGTCAAAAAACATCTCAAGGATCACACGATGGCTTCAGGACTTGCTGATACGCTTAACGAGTCAAGCGGGCCCCACAACGAAAATCGGGCCCCACAACCAAAAATTGGGCCCCACAACCAGATGCTATCAACGGTGAATATATATACCAAAACGCTCGTATTATCAAGAGCATCAATCTGATGCGATCGGATCGCCGATCCAACGGTCGGATCTCGATTTCTAGTAATATTCCCGAATTACCGGTAATTACAAAACGGAAAACAATCCAAACGATGTCGGATCAGGAAGTGACCACTGGCGTTGGAAAGATCTCGGCCTGAGAAACACTCACTCGCTGGAGGTGGCCGTCAGAAGTGACCGGAGACGGCCGGAAATTGCAGAAGAAACGGCGACGTATCGCTCCCTTCCAACGGCGCGTGGAGGCGCGTCCGGCTTCCTTTCGGCTCGTGCTCGGCGGATCTGGAAATCTGACGGCGGCAGCTTTCAAGTGGTCCGGCGCGTGGCGGCTGATGGCCGGCGGTGAAGCGGCAGCGGCGGTTTGAAGTTGGCAGGGAGAGAGAGTATTTGGAAGAAAAAAAAAGAAAGAGAAATAAAAGAAAAGAAATTGGAGATAAATAAAGGTTGAGAGAAAATGAGAGAGAGAAATTTTATTTTTTTTTAAAACACGTCTGCCTCTCCTTGTTTTAAAATCTCTTTTCAAAGTGAAAAGAGTCAAAAGCATTATTATTTTTTATTTTAGCCACACAGGAGTCCCACTGCTTTATAATCTTTCACACTTTTTTTAAAGTATTACAAAACATATACAAACACCACAAAGGGTCAAAAACATAAAATCATCAAGCACCATGATAGAAATAGATTTTCGTGCGTCTCGACAGAAACAAAGTTTTGTGGTTCGAAAATATCAAAATCATTTTCGAGCGTCGAGACAGAAACATATTATCAAGCACCTCGACGGAAACATATCGATAAATCTCAAAATATGAAAATGTGAATCAAGCGTCAAGGCATAAATATTTTCTTGATCATTTATAATCAAAATCAAAATCAAAATATCTAAAATTTTTCTTTCTTTTTTCTTTCCTTCCCTTTTTCTTTCCTTCATTTTTTCTTTTCAAAATACATTTATGCCAAAAATCAAATACCAAGTTTTCAAAACATAAATCAAAATATCCGTTCACAATTCAGACTATCAACATCATATAATTACTCGTACCTCAAAATACAATGATTTTACATCACATACGTATTCATATTTCTATATAAATGACATACTTTTAACTTAGTATACATATATACATACATATATTCATAACATACAACATGTACCGATAATCTGAATCACCCATATCAATTCAAAATCATTGCTCATCTTATCATGTATTATAAATCAAATCAAATAGAAAACATAAGACTTATATGGTCTTTACCTAACAGAAAACTTACTCAGACGATCAAATATCCTGTAGCTGCAATCACCGACACCTAAATCTTTTCTCTGATACCACAACTATAACACCCCACCAGAGGCAAGGTATTACCAGTAGAAGATATGCTTGACCCATCTCCATAAGCCTCTAAATTTACAGAAAATCGGGCATGATGTATCCTAAAACTGGACAACCTGTTACAAAGTCCAGCATCAAAACGAAACATGAAATCGACATCATATATCAAAATGACCTCAAGTCCATACAAAATACATCAAAATCAACACCTAAGAGCTTCGTGCCCACATCATAACATTCAACCCAATACTTAAAATTACACATATATAATGATGTGTTTTGATTAATATAAATAAATAAAAAAAATGTCACAATTTACTAAATCATAAGACTCTTCTAATGACTCTAGAATGGGTGATTTCCGCTTGAGTAATCCATCGTCTCAAGCAAGATGACTGAGCTAAAGTATATGACTAATCAAATTTCCAACCAGCAAAACTAAAAATAGTGGTGGCGTGAGTTATAGAACCCAGTAAGTAACCATACACATTACAAATGAACAAGATTGAAACTTTAAACACAATACTTATGAACGTATATACATATTTATAATTATTTATTAGAACACCTTTGACCCATACTGTTCTTTTTTACTTCAGGAAACATGGGTTCATGAGACGTACCTGAAGTGAATCAAGAATAACTTACACGCAAACCTCATCGATTATTATATCTTCAAATTACGCATAATCCAAAGTACATAACTTATGCAAGCTTCTAAATTCTCTATATTACGAACATGACATAATCGTTAAAAGTAAAATACATCACACATACTCATTCAACCTGAATTTCATATGATTGACTTTAAGCTTTATTTTCCGAATACACATGACATGCTTATGATAATACCGATGAGACATTTTGGCGTAGCCGAAATAACCACTAGAAACGCCCAAAGCTGGGTGTCTACGAATGTCAAAGTCTGACCTAACCCAATATTATCAATCTTACATGTCCATTATCCTTATAACTTATCACTTTTATGCTTATGATCATGCACTTATGTGACTTATATTTAGACAAACTTAACATCTAGATTTAATATAATCTGAAATAATTTGACCAAGACATCCATGATAGATACTTAAATATTTCTAATTGAGCCATTACTAACTGACATTTTAATATTTTCACAAGTACACTTTCATACTCAAAACATATTACTTACAATCATTATATAATTTCCTTACCATAAAAGTTTACACTACATCACACACAACAAATGAATATCATCATTACTCAACACATTACCTCATATTTATCAATAAACTTTAGTTAACATGCCATTTGACCCACCTTACTAATAGGGTTCATGCATACACCTCTACACATTATCATTATGTACATAAATAATTATTCCATACTTATATAAGCATACAAACAAGTCATATTCAAACTTCATACACAAGCCTATTATCAAGTTTTCCTCCCTTTACCATTTGACCAAGGTGGCCTAATTCCAAACATCATCGTAAACCAACGACTAAAGCATAAATAATACATAATGAAACATACAAACCATTGCTTATAGTCATCAAAAACACAAACTATCCATACACCCATATCAAGCTACGCTACTTGAAAACTCACGAAGTAAAATATACACTTTGAGTTTTCAACTTAAGCTACAACCAACTCATGCTAAATCATTACTAAACTTACTTTCTAACTATAATTCCTTACCATTTCTCAATAAAAATGCAAACACATTCCTTTAAGTGACCATTTAAGATTTGGCCAAATGCCTTGATAATAGCTACCTAAAAGTTTTCATCACAATACCACACAACACAACAGATGGTATAACATCTTCAAGTGCATAAACTATCATCACACATTATCCGAAAACAACAAAAACAACCACTTAACAAGCTATATAGTTCTCGGTCATGGCAATCATTATGCATCTAGAAAGCTTCATGTCATTCCAATACGACACATGCCCTAACATTACTCAACACATGAATAATCCTCATTTCTCATTCAAAACTCAACAAAACAGCCCTTAATTTACTAAAACATTCGGCCATGGGGTTTCATATACACATTGTATTTTCTTCGACATCCTTCACACTAACTCATCTTGAATCATTACCAAACCCTTCTACCATCATCATTCATTCACAAAACCAACACAAAACAGCCCCCCTTACTTACTTGAAAATTTGGCCAGCCCTTACATGTTATGAAAAATTAGGCATTCATCTAAACAAAACTTAATGCATGAGTAATCTATCCTAAAGTGCATGAAAATGGATGCTTCAAACTCTAATGAAGCTAGAATGCCAAAGTGAAATTCTAGGGTACTTAATGTGCGAATTTGGGGGTTTCATTTTCTTACTCAAAATTCGAAATAGATGGAAGATAGAGTATTTGTAACTTATTTTGTGTGGTTTGGAGCTTGAAATCATCAACTTTTTCCTTCCAAAAATGAGAGAGAGAGCTTTGAGAGAGCTATCCACGTTTTTTGAAGCATAAAAAAGATGAATGAATAGTTTTCTTTTTATAAGAGAGAGCTATTTTTTTTGGATTAAAAGAAGTGATTCACCTTTTTCCACATGTACAACTTATTTCAAAATTCATAGTTACTATTCATATGAATTTTAAACTATATTTTCGGCTAGTTTTTGCTCCGAATTCGGGAAAATCTTCAACACGGAAGTTGTAGGAATTGGTCTTAACTTTCCAAAAATATAAAATTTATAAACATCGAAGTTCGTATGAAAAAATTAGGGCTGAAATATGCAAAGTCTATAAATTTATCTTAGACCTCCGGATGAGATTTCTAAAGTGTGAAACCTATTTAAATATTATTTTATGAGTTCTAAGATATTATGCATGATGATTTATCATATCGGATATGACCGGTCTGACCGGAGTGTTACATTGATGGTGTTTAAGGGGTGCAAGCTTCAACTGTGAAGGTAATCAAACAAATTATTGTTGAAGCAGTAAATGACATCCATAATGTTTATGGTGATAAAATGATACATGCTTTAACTATGGAGAAAATCGCATGGATTACTATAGAAATGGTGAGGTGATTATTCTGGGAAGTCTTCAGCTTGATGTGTGGCAACACGTAAAAGATAATAGGCTTATCATTTTTTATGGCAACATGAGGCGGGATCAAAGGTAGAGAGTCAACCTTGAGTAGGAACCTCTGAATCCAATGTTTGTGAGAAACCTACATGTAAATTTTGATAAGATTATTGACAACAATAAAATCTTTAGAACACATGCTACTGTAATAAATAAGGTGCGTAACATAATAATTAACAATAGTTGTAATTAGGATTTTATGTTAAAAGCAGCGGTTTGCATGATGATGCTTACGAAAAAAGACATCATTTACCATACAAATCCAAAGGGACAAAAACACAAGTTAGTTTGTTGTGTAAAGATGGATTTAGTTCATAAGAAAAGCCATTGGAAAGAAAGACAATTCCTTGTCCTATTGTAAACATGTCAAAGGGTTCAATTATTTTTGAAGATGGCAACAACATTGAGATATCGAAAGAAGAAGCACCACCTATATTTGATTTGTGTATTGCAATTGATATAGTGTGATTGAGATTGGGCAGTAAGTTCCAATTGAGGGGAAACCATGCTTATAAGGACAATATCATTGACATGGTTCTTCCTATTTATATTGAAGATAATATGGTTATTCTTGAAGATGATTTGGTTACAAATATGATATTAGTTGAGGAGCACATCAAGTAAAAATTAGAGAAATACAAGTGTCATTCAATGATTGTTCATTCTTAGATTTAATGATTGTTCATTCTTAGATATCTAAATTTCCTCGATGAGCCACTCATAAAAGAAGAAAATGATGAAATGTGGGAACTTTTTAGTTCAATGACGAATTATGAAGAAATTTGTAAGTGATGTTTGTCAGCTACTTTACAGCCATACGTCAAATTTCATCTTTCAGATAGTAGCTGAACTTGAGGATGAGTTCTTTTCTAAACGGTGAAGACCGATATAACAAGGAATTAATATCTTATTTGAACGAAGCGAAAGCTTGTTCCCACGAGAACTTCAGTATTGTTTGTTTATGTTTGAACGAGATTCCGCACAGTTCGAACGAAAATAGAACATATTTTTAATTTATGGGTTTTTCTATTTATGTTTTAAATTCAATAAGGCTCATTGACTTTAGGACGGTCAAGTTAAGTCACGCAAGGTTAATTATGTTTCTAATTTTATATAAAAATATTCTTAAACCCTCATTATTGTTTTAAGTTTTAATTTTATCAAGAAACTCAGATTTTATTGAGAAATCAAGGTTTCTCTTTTATATGCACGTTTTCGTTTACTCGTATTTATAATAATATATTGTAAAAATCTAATTATATGCATATTATTATCTAATTAAAAACCATCAATTGCAATCTTATAAACGAGTAAAAAATCTTATGAGAAATATGTTCGATTAAATGTGTTATTTATCAATTTTAACATGTATTATTTATGTTAATCATTTACTAACATACCAAAATCAGAACATAAACCAAGACACTTAGAAAAATCTAGAAATGTATTGAAGAAGATAATGATCTTAAATCAAGTCGAGTTGTCTCTATCCTTAAGAACTTATTAGCTCCGTCTTGGTGCTCTACAGATGTCTTGTGGCTAACGTTCTCTCAGGATTACTTGATTTCTTCATGTAGAAGAGGCACTCATTTCTCCAAGAACTTGAACAAAGACAAATGGTTGAAACTCTCTCTTAAAAAAATGACTCTTTAACTATGATTGAATGTTAGAATTTTTGGATCTCCAAAATGAACACAATACCCTCATTTATATAGGCATAGAAGGGTGCCTTTGTGGGCACTCTTTGGTATAGGATGTAACCCTCCCAAGAGTTATACCCATTCTTTATGTCTTTTAATGTTTAGAGTTGTGTTCTTCCAAATTGGAGGACATGTCATTTCAACTTGTGCCTTCCCATAAAGCACTTCTTTAAGGACATGTCTCTCCTACACTTATATTATATATATTTAGAGAATTTACAACAAAATACATTCAAATCCTATTGTTTTTAATAATTATAATTTGATAGCAACCCAATTCTCACTTTATCCATGTGAGCGGGATTAGAATCTCATATCTCTTATTTCCACTCATGAGATTTTACCAACTAAACTAGCTACCACAACCACATTCAAATCCTAGTGTTTGACAAGCATAACATAAATTGCTACATGATCCAAATTATTCACCTACTCACATCATATATAACACTATATCCAAATCCTTCAATAAGTATGCACTATAATCCTTCAATAAGTAAGCAATTACCAAATTAACTCCAGACAGCAAAAGAGAGGTGGAGGGTGAATGAAATGAAACTTGCCAAAAATGAACCAGAAGACCAAGGGACCCAACAAAGGAAGGCAATATCTGAGTGCAGCCTAATACTAACAAAAAAACCTAATTGATTTCTGACAAGTCAACCCACGGCAAGAAGGTACGGGACTCGTTGACCTTCCCACCTCATAATCATCATACAATCACTTCATACAAATTGCAGAACTTGTCTCCATTCTCGTCTCCTCTCCTTCACACAACATAAAAAGATTCCACACATGGGATGCCAAATTGAGATTCATCGAAATGATTCAGTATTGAGCAGAATTTGTGTTGAACACTCAATTAATATGTCTCATTTATCTTTAATTATTGATTCAGTATTCAATACAAATTCAAGTCAGACTGGATCCTAATTCCATCAAAATACTATTAATTTGGTGCCATAAAATTAATAGAAATCTCAAAATAAAGACAAAGTACTCAGAGAGTTTGTACATATTATTCATGAATTCAAGAGAATATAAATATGAAAAACTAAATTGCTGAGAGAAAGTGCAAATGGGTATCCATATCTATATCTATATCACATGCCGCTGTTTGCGTGAATGAAACTGAATATTTGTTGCACTGAGCTTGCTATATCTTCTGCTGTAATCCTTGTTTCGCTTGCAACCTACAAATTAAGAATATTGATTAGAAAATTTCTAATCAGAATTGGATTCTGCATTGATCTAAGCTTCGAGTTGATGATTTTACACGTGATATAAGATCTTTATCAGCAATAGATTCGAATTCCTAAGTTATATAGGATTTCGTGACCTCATGATGTATAGCATATTGAAATGTAATTAGTACCTTGACGTTAAAGGAATAAAGAACAGTTTGTTCAATGGTGGTGATGTTGGTGTGAAGAATATTGAACTGCAAATCTTCTAAGGCAGCAATAGTCTTAATGAGCTGGCCTGGCCTTCTTCTAGATAGGATCTTTATCATGGCATCAAACCCTAAAAGCTTAACCTCAACATCAGCCAAGCAAGACTTGTTTTCAGCTGTTTCTTCACGGAGGCCGGTTTCAAAGTCCATAAGCTTCATTTGATCATTCGGAAAAGGCAAAGGAGGAGGAGGAAACAATGGAGTTTGCGGCTGTTGCATCGCCATCACAGCTGAATTATCTCCCATTTGCCGGCCACCTCCAGGTGCCGCCGCCGCTTCTCCTAAGATCCTTCGCTGTTTCTGTGACTCCAAACATTGCAGAAGCTGCTCCAGTTCCCTCACAAACTCAATAGCTCCGCCTATAATCGAAGCTTGATCTCCCTGTAATTCCGCATCAAAAATAGAAGAAGTAAATGTTTATGTGCAGGAATTTGGATCCGATGCTAATATTTTTTATATTCAGTTTTTTATAAGCTTCTACTATTCTTTTTAAGATACAATTAATTACTTATAAATTTTTATTTATTAATTATCGATCACAATTTATAAAAAAAATCAACAAAGCTCAACATCCAATGCTTACTCTTTGAACGTAAGAGCCAGGCATGAGAGATCTCAATACTCGAAGATGTTCATTCATTTGTTTCCTTCTATTTCTTTCAACAGCAATATGAGTCATCCTTTGGCTCTCAACTTCTTCAGTTGTCTTTACTGCTCTTGGCCTTTTTCTCTTGTTTTTCACCTCCGCGGGTACATTATTATTATTATCATTAATGCTCTTCTTGCTTTGAACATCATCTCCAAGAAACTGGAGTTGAACTGGCACGTTACTGTCCGAAACCCTAAATTCTTCGCCACTTTCCATTAACATTCTTCCCCTCTTAGAGCTATGATCTTCAAGATTACCACCACCATGTTGCGGAAGCATGAGAGCCTGATCATTTTCTTCAAATTTATCGTTCAAAACAGGAAATTTTAGAAAGTAGACAGGGTCTATAATCCCAGTTTCTTCCTCAGGAACCTTGTTGGTTTGATTTAAGGACAACTTGGGACCAAAATCAGCAAACTGCATCACATCCGCGAAGCTTAATTTGTCGAAAGAATTTGATGTACAAAACCCTGATGATGAAGATATTTGCACTTGTTCTTGTTCTTGTTGTTGTGGTGGCGGCGGTTGTTGATTGTTGTTGATCATATAATCAATCATTCCATGGTCACCAGAAGTTTCACCTATTCTTGGCTTCATGATCATTTCTTGATGATGATGCTGATCTAGAGAGTAATCTAGCCCTGGGAAATTTGCCTGCAACAGGTGAAGTCCAGAGCAAAACAACATGATGTTGATGAAAAGATTTATCACCAAAAAATACAATATATTATAGAAGATAATTATAAGCTATATATATATATATATTGTATATTATATTTACCGAGTAGTTCTCTTCTTTCTCCATTTAACTGAAAACCCTAAAAGTGAGCTCAATACATGCAAAAGACAAAAAGCTCTTCGGGAAACTTGTCAGCTTAAGTCTTTCACCTGAAAAATAATTGCTAAATTTAAATTACTGTAAATAGAACGTAGAATAGTGAAAATTGCATTAATGGTTTTTGAAAATATATTATGTTTTTCTCTTATTAGAAACAATCTCTGGGTGAAAAAAAGGTAAGACTACGTATATTAAATTTTTTCATATTACCATAGTCGGATACAGATACGATTACTATTATGTGCAAATTACTCAACAAAACAAAAGTAGTTGATTCATTCATCAAATTTTTACTGCTAGGGTTTAGGTTTATAGCATAACAATAGGGAAACAAAAACAAGAAAAACAAACCTGAATGGAGGATATAACAAGACAAGAGTCAAAATTGTAGAAATCAAGTGGGGATTTTGATATTTGAAGAGCAGAAGCTAATAGCTAGCATGGGGCCGGGGTACAAGACCTTGAACTGAGAAACTTCGATGGGTATTGATGAGTTGTGTCTTTATATAAAATGGGCCATGCCATATTGCTTTGACTTGAAGAAAGAGACAGAGAGAAGAGAAATAGGAGCCTGTGGATTAATGTCAACCTCACACACACACACCACCACCACCTCTTAAATATTAATGTGAATCACAGGTGACCCAACGCGCTTTTTTTACTTTTATATAACTTTACCGCCTCTTTTCATGATCCTAATTAACGCTCGCTAGCTAGCTCGCTCAAAGTTGAACATTCTATTTATCATTCATCTCAAATTTGAATTTGATGGCGGTTTCTAATTATTGTGTTTCAAAATCTAATTTTAAAATAAACTAGCCTTCTGGCCGCACGTTACGCGGGCAGATGATTGGTGGTTTTTATTTATATGCTTGATTGATTGTTTAGGAAGAATTTGTAATTTGTAATTTTTTTATTTTTTATTATTATTATTTTTGTTTGTAATGGTCTTGATAGTAATAACTTTTTGATAAAATGTAGGTTTTTTTTCCCCAAAAATGCAGAGAGCAATAGACAAATATTTATAACCAATAACAGAGCAAAAGAGATAAAAATATTATCTAAAATAAATATGGGAAATTTTGTTGCCAACTTATGTAGTAATTGAGAATTTGGATGAATTTCTTCTCTCGGGCAATGCTTTATTTTTTTGAAAAGAAACTCTTTTGCCAGTGATTAAATCGAAAAAGTTAAAAATCTTAACCGAAAAAATCGATTTAATCATAATAACCGAACCATTATAAAAAAATTAGTCGGGACGGTTCGGTTAATCGGTTAAAACCGATTAATGCACACTCCTAATAAATGATAGGATTAAAAACATATATAATGAAAATAAGTGAAGCAATTAAAAAATAGAATAAACAAAAGTTGTTGCCTTCGATTTGGCATCGCGGTCTGTTCTAATTGGCTTTTATTGCTTTCTCGTTCATGCTTTCTATCATCTACGGATGACAATTTGAGTCATGATTCGTTTATTCGGGCCCTTTGCTCATATGCTGGATATGAACAAGTTCAGAGGCCTTAAAATTTTCACAGATTGGGAAATGAGATTGTCCTCGATTCCGAAAAATTAGAATATGTGTTATAGGGCCCTTTGCCTCTTGCTGTACTTGTGGATGCAACACCTGAGGAAGTTGAGACTCTCCATAAATGGAGAGATGATGATTTCAAAATTAAATCATAAATTCTAAGTTCCTTGGTTCCATAGCTCGATGCGTTCAACATGATAACACGACTCTGGGAACTGTTTATGAACCAAGAACAAGTCTTGGTTCACATAGTAGCAATGAAATTGTTCCATTCAAGACTTGATGAGGGTCAGTCAGTGAGTTCACATGTGCTTATTTGATCGAGCAATTGAGGCGATGTGATTTCCCTCTCAATAATACTATAGGACGAAGTGTCATTCTAGGCTCTCTCTTGAAGTCATATCGACAATTTATGATGTATTTCAACATGAATGTGATTCATTGTTCTTACCATGAGTAGCATATGAGGTTTTTGTAGGAAAAGATTTCCCGCACAGTGGAAGAGTGTTAGACTGAGATCGACCTTGAAATTTTTTTCTGTCTTTTCCCCTTCTTAGCCCAAACTGTCCAGTCCTTTAGGACTTGTTTTGCTTCTATTTTTGATTATTTTTCCAGCCCCAAATAGCCTCGGAACAGCAACCCAAAACTGGACTATTTTGCAAACCGAAAAACTCCTTTTCGCGTGCACAGCTCAGTCGTTTTTGTGCTGGCTGTTTGCTATTTTTCTGCCATTGTTTTGGATAATTTACTCACTCCAAAAAAGCCCCAAAACTTCCACAAAATACCCTTTTATATTCCCAAAAATTCTAGGCAAAAACACAACACAAAATACTCTCTAAAAATTATGTCTCTTATTTTTGTGTTACTTCATTTTTTGGGAATGTAATGCCAAAGGTCATTTTTTACAAGTATTGCAAAAAATCTTCCTATGTAAATTTGTTGAGTTGTATTAATTTTATGTAATTGAGGAGCCGATACTGCCAACGACTTAACACCATTCCATGGAGCAAGTTTTGAAGACCAATGGATGCCTTGGTAAATTTTGTATTAATTAGATTAGTATAGAAAAATAAGAGTCTGGTCAATGTAATTTTTATTTTATGTTATATGTATGTTTAATTCGAAGTGTTTGAATAACATGCCATATAGCTTAGGGTGCCTACTCTTGAATTTTCATATGTCATAACATGTTACACATGCATAAATGTTCTAAGCCAAAAAAATATGATTTTATGAAATTTAAAGAAGTTAAATTTGTAGATATTATGCATGAAAACAAATTAATTGAATTAATTATTTTAAAGGTTTAAAATCAGAAATTCGAATATATATATATATATATGAGCTTTATAAGTGCATTATGTTTTCCCTTGGTATATCGGATGGAAACCCTGACGTAAATTCCATAGCCGATTCCGAATGGACGGTAGTGTGATATGCACTCGGGATACAATTTCATGTACCATTGAAATTTATAAGACGCTTATATTAATTAAATAGTTTAATTAAATTTAAGTCTCTTATTTGAATTTCTAAATTTTAAACTTGTTAGTGTACTAAAATTTTAAGAGTTAAAATTAATTAAGTCACTAACCAAACTTAATTAAATTAGTTTAATTAAGTACAATATTAGTGGAGACTAATAAGAATTAGTGAATAAAATTTTAAGAGTTAAAATTGGTTAGATCACGAATTTTATACTAGTGTAAAGTTAAGTTATGTTTTTGCCGCACATAAACTTGTAGACACTAGTGTATTAAAATATTAGATATTTTAAATAGAAATCTTAATTTTTTAAAATAGTGAGTGGGAAAGGGATATACGACAATATATCTCGCAATCCTTATTGTTAGTCCGAAAATGTGAGATTCAAAAGGCGCATTGAAACCACTTTATTTTCGTCCCCCTATGGATAATGTCCATTTTGGGTCATTATCAAGTTTGAATTTTGAGAGGATAGAAACTCTAGATGTGTCTGGTGAACTAACCTACCTTACGTCGACACTTCACTAGTTAACTCCAAGGGTTCTGAAACAACGGGTTACACTCACAAAGAATGATTAAATGTTAATCAAAATTCCTTGATCAAATCAAACGGTGGTTGGTTAATATAGGAATAAGAGTTATTCTAACATATATTAATCAGTTAAGATTGTCTCAATCTATCATGCAAATACTTGACATACCCTACGATGACACTTATTTGTGGGATGATAGATTTCAATGGCATGGTAATAAATTTTAGGTTTCTAATTCATGATACATGGTACATGCATCATGTTTAATTTTATGCCTAAATATTTTGATGATTTTGATATACGATAAATTAATATTAAAATTCATGTTTATTTTTTTCAGCCATGGTTTCTCCAATAGTTTTAATTCTCTCAAATGATAAATTAACGAGAGAAGAGAAAACTATGTAAAATGAAAAAGTAACATGAAAGCCATCTTGATATGTGAAGACTTTAAGTTTGTCATGACAGAGAAATTGTAACACCCCAAATAAATTTATGGATTAAATTATTAAGTTTGTGGAAGTTGGAATTAAAATGCGGTTCAAATCAAGTTTAGGGTGGCAAACGAATTTTGACATATAAGTATATATTTTGTACGCACACACGCACACGCTAATTTTTGCTCAGCAGCCACCTCTTCCTATAATAATAAAAAAAAATAGAAGATAGAAAGATAAGAAAGATAGAAAGATAAGAAAGAAAGAAAGATAAGAAAGAAAGAAAGATAAGAAGAGTCAGAGAGAGACGTGAGGGAGAGAGAAAGAAAGAGAAAGAAAAGGAAAAGAGAGAAAAGAGAAGTTTCGGTCCCGATCCGTAGTTCAAATCCGACCGAGTCCTTAAGGAAAAGTGTAGATCTCGTTGAGAGGATCATTTTGGTGGTGATTTCATCTTGGGAAACTTCCAAGTTTTTGAAGAAATCTCGGTAAGAAACTTTTTGTGGTTTTTCTTGATTTCCCGTTGATCCGGAACTCCGATCGACGAACCGTCAGCGGCATTAGATCCGGGAGAGGGAGAGGAATGCACAGCCGTCGGATTTTTCCCCATCCGACCGTCGCGTGGCGCTCACGCGTGCCTTATGTGGCGGCGCGTGAGGCCCACGCGCGGCTTGGGTGAACAGCGCGTGGCCACCACGCGCCGTACAGTGTCTCCGTGCCGATTTCCCGAGTCTCCTCCGCGAATTTCAGACCATTCCGAGTAGTAACGGACCTCCGAATCTTAATTTTCGTTAAGTTTACGAGAGCGACCGAATCACGTTTCTTTCATGTTCTATCACATTTTCTAGATTAAGATTATGTTCCTTATAGTAAATTCTTTTATCTCTTTAGGTGATCGTGATACCATAAGCAGGGACGGTCCTGCTGCATAGTTCCTTTCTCAGTAGTCAGCTTACCAGGTGCGTGGATAAGCTTGTAACATTGATGTTTTCAAAAGTATATAGTATGTATGTTTTCTTAAATGAATTTTAAGGTAATGCATTAAATGAGTTTGATTTTAGAAAGTTTATATTTTTGCTATAAGGTATGGATCGAATATTGATTATGTTGAAATCATGTGTTTGTGATATATGAGAAACTTGCATGATTTGAGATATATGAGCATGGATTTTAAAAATGATTTTTATGTTAGGATGCACCCCGTGTACTTATATGTGCCAGATTATTGCCATGAGATAAGGTCTCATGTTGCCAGTTATTGCCCTGAGATAAGGTCTCACGTTGCCAGTTTGCTCCGGATGCCCGTTTTGCCGTGGGGAAGCCCCATGTTGCCAGCTTTGCCGTATTTGACATGAGGTTGTGATATAGATGAATAAACAGATTTATCTTTACAGAGTATTTTTGAGCAGTATGAGTTTTATGAGAAATGAGATTTATGATTTGAGTTTTATGAGAAATGAGATTTATGATTTGAGTTTTATGAGAAATGAGATTTACGATTTCAAGTAAATGTTTGAGATATCGATTTACAGCTTATGTATTTATTTATATTATGAAAGACTTATTCGATCCACTTTGTTACTTGATTATCCACGACACTAAGCTGTGATCCATTGCACTAAGCGTGAGCTTACCCCTTTCCTTAACATTTCAGGTTCAGCAGTTTAGTAGATTATCATTTCCATCTACTGTTTCGTCATCATTTCCTGCCAGTTAGAGAAAGGTTGTGCCAGCAGTAGAGTGATTTTATTATGTTTTGAGACTGTATTTCTAGATATGTATTTCTTGGGAGAATTTGTTATGTGGTTATAGGCATTGAGCCTTTAATTGATTCTGAGGTTATTGTGTTTCCTTTATGGATATTATGTTGAGTTGGATCATGGAGATCCTAGTTTTATGATGATATTTTATTTTCAGTTTAGATTTTTCCTTGTATTTGGAGGATTAGTCCATATTACAGGGGAACTCTGCCAGTTTCTAGTCTCCGTCTCACCCCTACTCTACCTAAGGGGACGGGTGTGACATTTAATGGTATCAGAGCCCAGGGTTCATAGATTTTGTAGACACTTCATTTTCTTTATTAGTTATTCTATGTCTTTTAGCGGTTGACATCTTTCATGTGTTTTCAGATGCCTCCGCGTCTCAGAGTTCGAGGTGCAGGTCGAGTTCGTACTCGTAGGATAGCAAATGTTGGCCAACCTTCTAGGGCACCTCCAGTTGATGAGGAGGTTAATTCTTATGATGGGGAAACCTTTGAAGGGAACCCTAATCCTGTTGTAGAAGATTTCATAGCCTTGGTTTTCGGGGATAGTACCCCAGTTCATCATCCTCCTAGCAGTAATGTTCCTCCAGCCCCTGCAGCACCTCAGGGAAATATTCCAACACCTCCTCCACCTCCTCCAGTAAATCAGGGTTATCCTATACCTCCTCCAGGTTACTACCCTCCACCGTATTATGCTCCTCCACCAGCAGATGTTCCTCCTGGTGCTTACCCTTATCCGTATTACTACCCTCCAGCATGGGGTCATGGTCCATCTCAGGTAGCTCCTATAGTTAATGAAGATAATATTGCTAAAGGAATGAAAGAAAGAGGAGCTGTTGAGTTTGATGGGAAGAAGAATCCCATTGTAGCTGGAAATTTCTTGGACAGGATTGAGAAGGCTTTTGAGTTGATGAGATTAACTGATGAACAGAAATGCCACCATGTGTATCAACTTTTGACTGAGCAAGCTGATAAATGGTGGAAGAGTGTAAGAGGTAAATTCTCAGAGACTAATGTGTTAACTTGGGAGAAGTTCAAGAGGGAGTTCATGAGTAATTATATGAATTCTGCTTTTATGGATGAAAATAGAAGGGAATTTTATAGGTTGACTCAGGGTAGCCGCACAGTAGATCAGTATGACACCGCATTCCATGAGTTAGTGCAGTTTGTTCCACATTTGAGAGACCATGAACAGGGCAAGATGGATCATTTTCTTAACGGTCTGAATGCAGAATTGAGATCCAGGATCCGATTATTTCCTATGAACAGTTTGACAGAGATGGCAGATTTTGCTAGAAAAGCAGAGTTTGCAGAAAGAGAATGGCAAATTGGGCTAGATTTTCAGATAAGGAAGAGAAACAGGGAACATCGATCTTTTGGAGAAGGAAATCAGAGTAAGAAATGGGGTGACTCAAGACCCAGTGGTAGTTATCAGATGAGTTCTGGACAACCGCAGAAACAAAGTCGACCTACAGTTAGTCAGAGTTCAGTAAGAGCTCCACTAGTGGGATTCCTAGTGGTCAGCAAGGCCAAGCTCAAGAAAGAAGATTTCCACCATGTACTATTTGTGGGAAGAATCATCCTGGAGAGTGCAGATTGGGTACCAAAAGTTGCTTTTTGTGTAGAGAAGTGGGTCACTTGAAGAGAGATTGTCCTAATGTTAATGATAGCAGTAGACAGACTCAGAGAACAACTGTTCCTCCAGCTCAGAATTTCAGAGGTAATTTTAGTCAGAGTGGGGTTCGTGGTCAGATTTCTGGAGCTCACACAGGTTCAGGTGCTCAGAGTAGAGTTGCTCCAAGTGTTCAGACTAGCAGACCTAGAGCCCAAGGCAGAGTATTTGCTATGACACAGCAGGAAGCTTTAGCAGCACCAGAGGTTATCACAGGTATGGTGTCTATCTTTGGTCGAAATGCCCGAATACTTATTGATCCTGGTGCTACACATTCCTTTGTTTCAAAATCTTTTGCATTGCATGCCGATAGAGAAGGGAGTGAGCTAGATTGTGAGTTAGTTGTTGCTACCCCTGTCGGATATTCCTTTATTGCTAAGCAAGTTTACAGAGGATGTGTAATTCGTGTTGGTAAGCATGATTTGTTAGCAGATTTGATTTGTGTGGAGATACATGATTTTGATGTCATTGTGGGTATGGATTGGTTATCTTTTTATCGAGCAACAGTAAATTGTCATGAGAAAGTTATGGATTTTGAGGGTTTGGATGGGCAAAAATTTTCCTTTAGAGGGGAGAGAAGATTTGTTCCTTCCTATGTGATATCTGCAATACGAGCTAGCAAGTTGTTGCGGAAAGGTTGTGATGCCTATTTAGCTCACATAGTAGATACCAGAATAGGTACATCAGAATTACATGAGATTTCGGTTGTGAGAGAATTTGCAGATGTATTTCCAGATGAACTACCTGGTTTACCACCGAATAGAGAAGTTGATTTCAGTATCGATGTAATTCCTGGTACAGCCCCTATATCCCTTGCTCCTTACAGGATGGCTCCTGTAGAATTGAAGGAGTTGAAGATACAATTGCAAGAACTGTTAGATAAAGGCTTTATAAAGCCTAGTTTTTCACCATGGGGTGCACCAGTGTTATTCGTGAAGAAGAAAGATGGTTCCATGAGATTGTGTATCGATTATCGGCAATTGAATAAGGTTACCATTCGTAACAAATATCCTTTGCCTCGGATTGATGATCTTTTCGATCAATTACGGGGAGCCAAGGTATTCTCCAAGATAGACTTGAGATCCGGGTACCATCAGCTAAAGGTGAAGGAAGCAGATATACTTAAGACGGCTTTTAGAACTCGTTATGGACATTATGAGTTTTTAGTAATGCCATTCGGGTTAACTAATGCACCAGCTGTTTTTATGGACTTGATGAATCGGGTATTCAAACATTATTTGGATAAGTTTGTCATTGTGTTTATTGACGATATCTTAGTGTATTCTAGTAGCGAAGATGAGCATAAAGAACATCTAAGAATCGTTTTACAGACTTTGAGGGAGAAGGAGTTGTATGCCAAGTTTAGTAAGTGTGAGTTTTGGCTTGACAGAATTGCATTCTTAGGCCATTTCATTTCTGCAGATGGCATTTTAGTAGATCCCAATAAGATAGAAGCAGTGGTTAATTGGGAATCGCCTACCAATGCGACTGAGATACGGAGTTTCTTGGGTTTAGCAGGCTACTACCGACGTTTTGTTCAGGGATTTTCTATCATTGCAACACCATTGACAAAACTTTTGAAGAAGAATGCAAAATTTGAGTGGACTGAGGAGTGTCAGCAAAGTTTTGATAAGCTTAAGGAGTGTTTGACAACTGCTCCAGTGCTTACACTTCCATCAAGCATTGGTGAATTTGTGGTGTATAGTGATGCCTCGAGGAAAGGTTTGGGTTGTGTACTGATGCAGCATGGCAAGGTGATATCTTATGCTTCTCGACAGCTTAGACCTCATGAATTGAATTATCCTACTCACGATTTGGAGTTAGCTGCAGTAGTGTTCGCACTGAAGATTTGGAGACATTATTTGTATGGAGAGAAATGTGAAATCTTCACGGATCATAAGAGTCTCAAGTATTTACTCACGCAGAAGGAGTTAAATATGAGACAGAGACGATGGATCGAGTTATTGAAAGATTATGATTGTACTATTGACTATCATCCGGGGAAGGCTAATGTAGTAGCAGACGCCCTTAGCAGGAAGTCATCGAGTATTCTAGCTCATATGGAAGTTCTATGGTTGCCATTGCTAGTGGAACTCAGATCTTTGAGAGTTGACTTATCAGTTGGTAATTCAGGATCTCTTTTAGCAACTCTTAAAGTCAGACCTATATTAGTGGAAAGAGTCAGGGAAGCTCAGACTCAGGATGCTTGTTTTATGAAAATCATCGATGAAGTGAAAAAGGAAGAGCGTTCAGATTTCTCGCTTAGAGATGACGATACATTGATGTATGAAGATAGATTATGTGTACCTGAAGATGAGAGCTTGAAGAGAGAGATCATGGAAGAAGCCCATTGTTCTGTTTATTCTATGCATCCAGGCAGCACTAAGATGTATAGAACTCTCAAGGAGAATTATTGGTGGAAAGGCATGAAGAAAGAGATAGCAGAGTTTGTATCAAAGTGTTTATCGTGTCAACAGATTAAAGCAGAACATCAGCATCCAGCAGGTTCCTTGCAATCACTTCCTATTCCCGAGTGGAAGTGGGAACACATCACTATGGACTTCGTATCAGGACTGCCTCGTACGAAGAAAGAACGTGATTCAGTATGGGTGATTGTTGACAGGTTGACTAAATCAGCTCATTTTCTACTTGTCAGAGTAGATTATTCTTTGAATAAATTAGCAGAGCTCTATGTGATGAGATAGTGAGACTTCATGGAACTCCAGTGTCAATCGTATCAGACAGAGATCCAAGATTTACTTCCAGATTCTAGCCAAGTCTACAAGAGGCTTTGGGTACTAAAGTGAAGTTCAGTACTTCTTTTCATCCTCAGACAGATGGGCAGTCAGAGAGAACCATTCAGACTTTAGAAGATATGTTGAGAGCTTGTGTTATGGAATTTAAAGGTAGTTGGGATCAACATCTATCTTGATGGAGTTTGCTTACAATAGTTAGTTCCATGCTAGTTTGGGCATGGCACCTTATGAGGCATTATATGGAAGGAAATGTAGAACTCCTATATGTTGGGATGAAGCAGGTGAGAGGAAACTCTTAGGTCCTGAGATTGTTCAGATTACTGTTGATAAGATAGAAGTGATCAGATCAAAGTTGAAGACAGCCCAAGATAGACAGAAGAGTTACGCAGATCTAAAAAGGAAGGACATCGAGTATCAGGTGGGAGATAAGGTATTTTTGAAGATTTCTCCTTGGAAGAGTGTCATGAGATTTGGCAAGAAAGGGAAGTTGAGTCCTCGGTTTATTGGACCATACGAGATCACAGAGCGAATTGGACCAGTTGCCTACAGATTAGCATTGCCACAGGAGTTGTCAAAGATTCACAATGTTTTCCACGTGTCCATGTTGAGAAAGTACAGATCAGATCCCTCCCACATTTTGCAGGAGCAACCAGTTGAGTTGAGAGAAGACTTGACATATTCTGAAGAACCAGTGGGAATTCTAGCTAGAGAGTTGAGACAGCTGAGAAACAGGACGATTCCATTGGTAAAAGTCCTATGGGGTAAACACTCGAAGGCAGAAGCAACTTGGGAGCGTGAGGAAGACATGAGGAATAAATATCCTCATTTGTTTCCACCATCTGGTATGTGAATTTCGAGGACGAAATTCTTTTAAGGGGGAGAGAGTTGTAACACCCCAAATAAATTTATGGATTAAATTATTAAGTTTGTGGAAGTTGGATTAAAATGCGGTTCAGATCAAGTTTAGGGTGGCAAACGAATTTTGACATATAAGTATTATTTTGTACGCACACACGCACACCCTAATTTTTGCTCAACAGCCACCTCTTCCTATAATAATAAAAAAATAGAAGATAGAAAGATAAGAAAGAGAAAGATAAGAAAGAAAGAAAGATATGAAAGAAAGAAAGATAAGAAGAGTCAGAGAGAGACTGAGGAGAGAGAAAGAAAGAGAAAGAAAAGGAAAAGAGAGAAAAGAGAAGTTTCGGTCCCGATCCGTAGTTCAAATCCGACCGAGTCCTTAAGGAAAAGTGTAGATCTCGTTGAGAGGATCATTTTGGTGGTGATTTCATCTGGGAAACTTCCAAGTTTGAAGAAATCTCGGTAAGAAAATTTTTGTGGTTTTTCTTGATTTCCTGTTGATCCGGAACTCCGATCGACGAACCGTCAGCGGCATTAGATCCGGGAGAGGGAGAGGAATGCACGGCCGTCGGATTTTTCCCCATCCGACCGGCGCGTGGCGCTCACGCGTGCCTTATGTGGCGACGCGTGAGGCCCACGCGCGGCTTGGGTGAACGGCGCGTGGCCACCACGCGCCGTACAGTGTCTCCGTGCCGATTTCCCGAGTCTCCTCCGCGATTTCAGACCATTCCGAGTAGTAACGGACCTCCGAATCTTAATTTTCGTTAAGTTTACGAGAGCGACCGAATCACGTTTCTTTCATGTTCTATCACATTTTCTAGATTAAGATTATGTTCCTTATAGTAAATTCTTTTATCTCTTTAGGTGATCGTGATACCATAAGCAGGGACGGTCCTGCTGCATAGTCCTTTCTCAGTAGTCAGCTCACCAGGTGCGTGGATAAGCTTGTAACATTGATGTTTTCAAAAGTATATAGTATGTATGTTTTCTTAAATGAATTTTAAGGTAATGCATTAATGAGTTCGATTTTAGAAAGTTTATATTTTTGCTATAAGGTATGGATCAATATTGATTATGTTGAAATCATGTTTTGTGATATATGAGAAACTTGCATGATTTGAGATATATGAGCATGGATTTTGGAAATGATTTTTATGTTAGGATGCACCCCGTGTACTTATATGTGCCAGATTATTGCCATGAGATAAGGTCTATGTTGCCAGTTATTGCCGTGAGATAAGTCTCACGTTGCCAGTTTGCTCCGGATGCCAGTTTTGCCGTGGGGAAGCCCCATGTTGCCAGCTTTGCCGTATTTGACATGAGGTTGTGCATATAGATGAATAAACAGATTTATCTTTACAGAGTATTTTTGAGCAGTATGAGTTTTATGAGAAATGAGATTTATGATTTGAGTTTTATGAGAAATGAGATTTATGATTTGAGTTTTATGAGAAATGAGATTTACGATTTCAAGTAAATGTTTGAGATATCGATTTACAGCTTATGTATTTATTTATATTATGAAAGACTTGTTCGATCCACTTTGTTACTTGATTATCCACGGCACTAAGCTGTGATCCATTGCACTAAGCGTGAGCTTACCCCTTTCCTTAACATTTCAGGTTCAGCAGTTTAGTAGATTATCATTTCCATCTACTGTTTCGTCATCATTTCCTGCCAGTTAGAGAAAGGTTGTGCCAACAGTAGAGTGGTTTTATTATGTTTTGAGACTGTATTTCTAGATATGTATTTCTTGGGAGAATTTGTTATGTGGTTATAGGCATTGAGCCTTTAATTGATTCTGAGGTTATTGTGTTTCCTTTATGGATATTATGTTGAGTTGGATCATGGAGATCCTAGTTTTATGATGATATTTTATTTTCAGTTTAGATTTTTCCTTGTATTTGGAGGATTAGTCCATATTACAGGGGAAACTCTGCCAGTTTCTAGTCTCCGTCTCACCCCTACTCTACCTAAGGGGACGGGTGTGTGACAGGAATTTCCTCCCGAGCCAGCTAGAAATTCTGGCCAAGCTGTGGGCGATGACAACCAAAATTGGATCTCAGCCAATGAGAAACCCTACTGCTAATTGCTACCAGAGATGTCCGAGGTTCTTGGTGTAAAGCATGAGCCAATGAATACAATATCTTTGATGATGGAGTCATTGCAGGACATGTTCAGACAGCCTTCAGAGCGGCAATGTCATGAGGCTATGGTCTCAACGATGACAATAAGGATGAAGGAAAAGACATCGGTCCGAGAGGAAGTCTTGAGGATGATGACCTATCTCAACACGATCGAAATTCGTGAAGCTCGTATTGACGAGTGTAGCCAGGTGACCATGTTCATGAAAACTCTTCCGAAGAGTTTCATACAGTTTAAAAGAAACTATGTTATGAACAAGTTGACTTTTACTTTGACTCAGCTGCTTAATGAGCTCACCGATTATGAGTTCATACTGGTAGATCCTCGTAAGCCCAGTGGAGAGGAAAATATTACTGAATCTTCTAAATATGCAAAGACGAAGAAGAAATGCATTGGGAAGGCTAAAACAAAGCCAATGAAGAATAACAAGAGAAGCTCCAAGAATTCCAAGCCCAAAGGAAAATGTTTCCATTGCAACAATGATGGGCATTGGAAAAGGAATTGTCATAAATACATTTCTGAGCTGGAAGAGAAAAAGGCCATACATAAATATATTTTACTTGTTATTGAGTCTTTTTTAGTAGAGGATTGTAAATATGCATGGATTGTTGATTCTGAAGCCACTAACCATGTTTGTTCTTCTTTGCAGCTACTTGACTAATGAAGGGACCTTGCTGAAGGTGACTATACCATGAGAGTCGGGACAAGGGATGTCGTTTTAGTAAGAGTAGTGGGAGTTTTAAGTTTAAATTTTGTAAATAATAGTTATTTACTTTTGAACAATGTGCTGTTTATTCTTGATTTTCGCAAGAATTTGATTTTTGTCTTTAAATTTTTGGATGATGGTTTTTCTATTTTATTTAATAATAATTTAGTTATTATTGCTAGAAATGGATTAACTATATGCACATGAAACTCATAAAATAATTTATGTGTTAAGGCTTTTAACACATAGTTCACTGCTCAATACTGAAATATTTAAGGTTGAAAAATCTAGAACAAAACAACAAAAGATTTCTCACGATGATATATATCTGTGGCATCTTAGACTTGGTTATATTAGCCTTGACCGGATAAATAGGTTGATAAAGAGTAGAGCTTTAAACCAGTCAAAGCTTGAAACTTTACCGGTCTGTGAATCTTGTCTAGAAAGAAAAATGGAGGATTAGGCTAGTGGCCAAGGATTATGCCCAAAAAGATGGAGGCGACTATGAGGAGACTTTCCCGCCAGTAGTCATGCTCAAATCCATCTGCACTCTTCTCTCTATTGCTACATATTATGACTACGAGATTTAACAGATGGACGTTAAGACTGCAATCTTGAATGGCAATCTTGATGAGTGTATCTATATGGTATAACCAGAGGGGTTCGTAGTCCAAGGTCAAGAGAAAAAGGTTTGCAAGCTGCAAAGGTCCATTTATGGACTTAACCAAACATCTCGATCTTGGAACATAAGATTTGATACCACGATCAAGTCTTATAATTTTGAGCAAAATATCGATGAGCCTTATGTATATAAATGTTTCATTGACGAAATGTGGTTTTTCTCATTTTGTACGTCGGTGATATTTTACTCATTGGGAATGATGTAAAAATATTATCGGACGTGAAATTCTAACTAGCTAACCAATTCCAAATGAAAGATTTGGGAGATGCCAGTTATTTACTTGGGACCCAGATTCTTCGGGATCACAAGAGACAATTGTTAGCTATGTCTCAGGTATTTTATACCGACAATATCCTTGTGCAATTTGGGATGTAAAATTCCAAGAAAGTTCTGATATGGAATTCATCTGTTAAAGGAACAATCTTCTAAGATACCTCAAGGATTTGAAGAAATGAGACATATTACATATGCCTCAGTAATTGGTAATCTCATGTATGCTATGTTATGCATGAGATCAGACATCTGTTTTGCAGTGGGAGTAGTCAATAGATTTTAGTCTAACCCAAGATTAGATCATTGAGTGGCTGTGAAACATATTCTCAAGTATCTTAAGATAACGAGAAATTATCTGATTGTATATTTTAGAGATGATATGATCCTCATGAGATATACATACTCTGATTTTCAGACGGATGTTGATTCTAGGAAATCAACATCTAGATCGGTGATTACCCTAGGTGGTAGGGCCATTGTGTGGAGGAGCATAAAACAATCTTGTATTGTTGACTCCACCATAGAGGCTGAATATGTAGCAGCTAAGGAAACAATTTTCGCTCCGAAAATTCTTGAGAGATCTGGAAGTTGTTCTAGATATGGATAAACCACTCCCACTTTATTGCAATAATAGTGGTGCATTGCCGAATTCTAAAGAACCAATAAGCCACAAAAGGGAAAACATATAGAAAGAAAATATCATCTCATTATAGAGATAGTGCAGAGAGGAGACGTTTCTGTCACGAAGATTACATCCACATGAGATGTTTAGGTTTTTCCACTAAAAATCCAAAACTGCACTCTCGTTACCATGGATATATCATATAAGTCAAACTATGTCGATGTCCATCAATATAGTCATTACATATGGATTGGCCCTTCACGAGTATCTCATAATGAGAGCCTGGTCATAATGTCCATTATACCATTTAATTATTTTTACCTTAAGTACCATTGATTCTCTAATGAATGATTTATTCATAACCGTTATGAATCTTAATCTTTCTATTCGTAAAAGAAAGACTTGAGCGCTCTAATCGTTTAAGTACCGAATCAACCCTTAAGGAAGATACTCCTCCACTGCTCGCAATAATGAGTGAAATCCATTTATATGTAAAACGTCCCCAGCTACACACCAAACCATGTCCCCAAAGTACGTAGCTATTGGTCGGGATTGGTACATCAACCTCACCTTTGTAAATCAAAGGACATAGCATGTCATACATGAGTTCGTAGTACTGTCATGATTCAGATCAATCCATATATGATCATCTAATATATTGAAATAAATTTCTTTATTTAACGGTTATTATAAGAAATTCATTTCTATCTGGGTCAAATCATATATGATCACATCATATAAGGAGCCTTCATTCTCATATCACCACATGGACGATCCCGGATTAAATTCGTCATACATTTATAGAATGAACCGCAACTATAGATAAACCACAAACAAAATACCCACTTTGTTTGCTCTCTATGGTCTATTTTAGATTACTAATTTCAGACTTAAATCCTCTTATGTATGACACTCATACACTAATTGTGAAGGTACATAAGTAATCAAGGGTAAACTGGATAATTTATAATATGCGATTTAAATCAAAACAATTTGATAAATGAACAATGCATCTTTTATTTCATAAAAAATAATTTCGTTTATATTATCTAAAACTCTAGAGCATATATCCCAACATCTTTTGATAGCGGAGGAAGAATTAAAGAAATGAGTGTCGACTCGCCCTCCGAAACGCACTGCACTTTTTGTTTCTTCCAGTCCAAGTTGAAAGGGAAAAAAAATAGGGAAATAAGAATAGGGGTTCAAATTTTCCTCCTCAAGGCCAGATAGCGAAGCCCAAAAAAGCTGCTGAAGATAAATGCCACCACTGTAGTAAGATCAGACATTGGAAGAGAAATTTTCCAGACTACCTAGCCCATATCAGGAAGAAAAGAGCAGTTACATCAAGTATTTTTATTTTTCCTACTATTGATATCTCTTTAGCTTGTGAAGCTATGACTTCTTGTTGGATTTTTGATTCTGCTTGTCTTGTTCACATATACAATTCGTTGCAAGTGCTGAAGGAAATTGGAAAACTAAAACCTAGTGAGATGCAGTTGTGTTTCGAGAGTGGTGACTCTCTGGATACGATTACAGTGGGATTATACGAGATTCCATTACCCAGTGGGAGTCTTTTGTTATATGTCTACTTTATTATTCCTGGATGTGTAGCTAATATTATATCATTTTTTGTATTAGATACAGAAAGTGTATCATGTAAATACTAAGAATTGTTTCTTGTATTTATATGATAAAAATAATATTCATATAATTGTGTGTCCAAATGAGTATATGTAGGACACAGGACCTGGGCGACGCCGTTTCTAGGCTCGCGGCACTAGTTTGGGAAGTACTGAATAACATGGAGTCGCCACCCGGTGTGAACCGGGATAAAGATTTAAGGCCGCACTCACCCCTCGCAAGGGAAGACCTCAAACCGTTGGTTCGGAATGGTCCCTTACTTATGTCACTTGTAATGAAAGGATTTATGTAATAATTTAATCAAGCTTAAGTAACACTTATTTCCAAGAGTATCATGCTTCTAAATTCTCATGTGTAAAATAAGACTTATGTACGCATTTCACATATATCTTACATTTAAATTTGCATGCTTAACGTATATCAAGATAGCAACTAACATACAACTTTACTTGCATATCACATTCAGGAAAACACAAGCACACATATTAACCATACAAGCACACATGTTAACCATACAAGCACACATATGGGCACTTTTCCAAGCGGTACGTGGAATTGTAGCCCAAGTACAAACCGCACTACCGTCCATTCGGAATCGGCTACGGAATTTACGTCTGGGTTTCCATCCATATGAATGGTAATACATCAACATATTTGCATTTATACATGTGGAGATAGCTACTAGGAAAACTATGCATGAAATCTAATGAAAAAGACTCAGTTCAGTGTGTTCGCGTTCATGTAGCGTTCGTAAACGCGTTCGAACGGAAATGAAACAGAATGCTCACGTTCGAGTAGCGTTCGTAAACGCGTTCGAACGGAAATGAAACAGAATGCTCACGTTCGAGTAGCGTTCGTAAACGCGTTCGAACGGAAATGAAACAGAATGCTCACGTTCGTATGGCATTTGTTAACGCGTTCAAACGTAGATGAGACAGAATGCTCACGTTCGTATGGTGTTTGTTAACGCGTTCGAACGGAAATGAGACCTGACACATGATAAGGCAAAAACACATGCGCGTTCGAGTTGCGTTCGTAAACGCGTTCGAACGGGAACAGACCTGATGCATGAAATGGGACGCAATACATAAACACAAAATAAAAGAGCGCGGTGAAGTACTGCCATAAAGGTGACCTTTTGGGGCTCTTGATCTCTCAAAGAGAGGACCTTTAGACCAACATGCTAAGCCCATGCGCGTCACATCACACATACAAGAATAGAACCAATCATATCAACCAAGTATGCCCGATTGAACACATCTGACATCCAATCTGAACACACATCAACCGGCGCGGCAAAGCATCGTGGTAACGGGTTTTAACCCCTCCCCATAAGGGATCTTTCATTCCACTTACTAAGCCCATGCGCTTGATTGAACCATACATAACTAAACAACATATTGAATTCAAGTAAAGAAAACTAAATAAACAAAAGCAACACAACAAAAGAAAGATGGTGCCGTTTACCCAAGCGGTACGTGGAGTTGTGGCCCGAGTACAGATCATATTACCGTCCATTCGGAATCGGCTATGAAATTTATGTCCGGTTTCCATCCGATATACCGCGAGAGTTGACACATCTCTCATTCATCCGATACCCACAACATACATCATACACACAACGGATACCACAAATACAGAAAATATAATAAAAATAAATGACCAGAAAATAAAATGAGAATAAGTGTGAAAGATACCCTCAGGTCTAACCTTTTAAGCCGTCTCTCGGACTCGCGTTCCACAGAAATCGAAAGGGGGTAAAGCTCCGCAACTTTCTGGTTCACTTGTTTAGCGTCTTAACTTGTTGTTCCACTGTTTTCCCCGCTGTTTTTACTCCGTTTTGCTGCTGTTTCCTCGCGGTTTCTGCTTACTGTTTCAGGTCTCGTTTGTTCACTGTTTTGGCGATTTCAATAAACTATTCCAAGTTTGTGTGGGTTCTTAGTGCAATTATATGTGATTATTTTTAAGATTATCTATGCAGTTTTTATGTTAATGTTTTTTAAGGATTTGGGCTACTGTTTTAAGGTAATCTAGGAGGTTGTTTAGGCGTGTTTTAGGATTCGGCTAAGGGTGAGTTTGGTGCTTTAGATTCGGCTATGGAGGGTGGTTGTAGATGCTTTGGATTCGACTATGGAGGGTGGTGACTTGTGGTGGTTTCTTTGTTTTCTTTCTTGTGTATGTGTGAAGTGTTTTCTCTTTTGTTTAGTCTTGGGTGTGTAGAGAGAGTCTAGAGAGATTTCGAGAGAGTTTGGGTGTGAATTATATGTCCAGGAGAGGATAGCTTTGGTTAGGGGTTGTTTATATAGAGAAGGGTTAGGGTTGACAAGGGAAGGGATTTTGTGCATTTAATTAGGATATGATTTAGTTTTAAACAAGGAAATCAAAGGATTGAGGGGGGGACAAAATATTTTAATTTAGGAAGTTGCAATATTTAAATTGGTGTATATCTTATTGAATTAGGAAGTCAATATATGATTGGCTTTAATTGGTTAAGATTGATTTTAATTAGGCAAATCTTATTTTTAGTTTTAGTATATAATATATTTGATTTATTTATATTAGGCATGATTTTATTTTATGTTTTATTTAATTGGTAAATGATTTAAATATTTTATTTAATGTTTAATATTTATTTATTTAATTTGGGATGTGTTTTATGGGCTTTGGGGAGCTAAATGGGCTGGGGTGTGAGGCTAGCAGCAAAACCAGAATTACCGGCTCCGTTCGAACGCCTCCTCGCATGCGGCACGAACGTCCGCAATCTGCACGAGGTTCGAACGAAGTAACGAACACAACACCAATGAAGACAGTGAGCTTGTTTATCCTGAATTTCCCCTTCCGATATCCGTTTCCCGCGGCTTTCGTGACTCAAAAGGTAGTGCCTCCAAATGAGGCTCATCACCGGGTTTCACATGCGAAAATGCAATGCCTACAGTATAGTCATTATATTTTATATATTTCTCGAGATATTTTGAATACTATGATTAATAAACGTAAATGATTTAAAATAAATAATACTGAACTTTGGCATATGAGGTTAGGTCATATAGGCGTGAGACGCCTAACTCAGTTGGTTAGGAATGATTTGATTGAGAATCTTACCATTGAACCCTAACTGACTCGTAAATTTTGTATTCAGGGTAAAATAACCAAAGCCCCATTTTCGGGTGTGGGACATCGAGCCACTGGCTTATTGAAACTAATACATTCCGATGTATGTGGTCCCATAAGTCAGACTGCTCACAGTGGTTTTTCATACATTGTTACTTTTACCGTTGATGTGTCACAGTATGATTATGTTTATTTGATCAAACATAAATCAGAATCCTTTGAAAAGTTCAAAGAATTCTGAAATAAAGTAGAAAATTAAACTAAAAATATATTAAATTTCTTCAATCAGATCGAGGCTGTGAATATATGAGTGGTGAGTTTACTAATTATTTAAAGGAGAATAAGATTTTTACTTAATATACTCATCCGGGTACTCCACAGCACAATAGAGTGCCTGAAAGGAGAAATCAGACATGATTGGATATGCTGTGATCTATGTTAAATTTTACAGACCTGCCATATTACTTATTTGGTTATGCTATTTTAACTGCCGCTCATCTTTTGAATAAGATTCCTTCTAAAACTGTTACTACGACTCCGTATGAGATATGGACTAGTAGGAAACCGATTCTTAATTATGTTAGGGTTTGGGGTTGTCCTGCATATGTCAGGATGGCTCAGCTGAATTAGTTTTTGCCTCGAGGATAAAAGTTTAGGTTTGTTAGATATCCTTCAAATACGAAATGATATTTACTCTATGATATCTAGCATCGAAATGTGTTCGTAGCTCGCTTCACTAAATTTCTAGAAATAGATTTTTTGTCAAAATGTGGTTGTAGGAGCGAAGCGGGGTTTACCGCTATGTCTATGATGTTCGGTGACCACGACACTGTTGGGCTCGCAGCCCATAGAGAGTACGAAATAGCCCGCGGGGGACTAAACCGGAGAATAAAGGAGTCGCCACCCAGTGTGAACTGGGAAAAGATTTAAGGCCGCATTCACCCCTGGCAAGGGAAGACCTCAAACCGTTGGGTTCAGAATGGTCCCTTACTTATGCCAGTATAATGGACGGGTTCACACAATGGTATAGCCAAGTCTTATGCAGTTCATGCAAGATAATTCAAATAAACACACAAATTTGCACACCCATATTAATATAAATAAAAGCAAATTAAATTAAGAAATACAAGGTACGATAACAAGAATCATAATAATCAAAAACAAATAAAACGTCAATAAATAAATAGTAAATAAAAGGAGGGTTAATCATGCATATATGAGTATTTCCCAAGTGGTATGTGGAGTTGTATCCCAAGTACAGACCGCACTACCGTCCATTCGGATTCGGCTACGAAATTTATGTCTGGGTTTCCATCCGATATACCACAAGGGATAATACCATATGTAATCATCAATGCAATGTAAACGATTATAAAAAAGGGTGAAATAATAAAATAACAATAAAAGTAAATAGGCAAAAAGCTAAATAGCAAAAATAAATGCGGAATAATAAATAACGATGAAAGTAAATAAATAAATAATAAGATAAACAACACTTAATAGATAAAAATAAATAAATAATAAAATGTCGAAGAAGAAAACATAATGTGACCAGAAATTTGGCCATCTTTGATGTAGGACTTCACATACCCGGCTGGATGTATTCCATGTCCACCCAAGCACGTAGTGTCCAGAGCTATGAAAATAAATGTAGTAAGAGTGCCCTCAGGTCTTACCTTTTAAGTTACTTCTCGGAAGTGCGTTAGGCCGTCACCGGAAAGATAAAAGCTAGTTCGATGTTTGCTGTTTCTGGTTCGTTGTTTCACTCGTTGTTTTACTGTTTTCTGCTTGCTGTTTGCTGTTTGCTATTTTTGTCTGCTGTTTTTGGTGATTTTAAGCTGCTGTTTTGGTTGTTTTTCTTACTGTTTTGGCTGGTTGTTTTCACTATTTTTCTTACTATTTTGGCTGGTTAGTTTCACTATTTTTCTTGCTGTTTTTGGTAAACTAATTTTGCGGTTTTGGTCACTATTTTTGCGGGTTGTTTTCTAGGTCTTAGTCACTGTTTTTGCTAGTTTAGGGGCTGCTGTTTTCACGATTTAGGGGCTGTGTTTTCACGGTTTAGGAGCTGTGTTTTCACGGTTTAGGGATGTGTTTTAACGACGTTTCAGGGTTGGTTTGTTTAGTGTTTCAGGGTTGGTTTGTTCAGTGTAGGGGCTGCTGTTTCTCGGTGTTTCAAGCTTAGTTTTCAGTGATGATTTTCTTTTTGTGTTGTTCACGGTTTTGGGCTATTTTTATAGTTATTGCTTTCGGTTTGGAAGGTTGCTGTTTCACGTTGATTTGGGTTTTGGTGGCTTGCTGTCTCACGTTGATTTGGGTTTTGGTGGCTTGCTAGTTGTTTTTTGCTCTCGGTATTTTTCTGTTTTTCTTGGTGATCTTAGGCCTTTTCGTTGTGAGTTGCCGTGAAAGAAGAAAATAGGTCAATGGTTTCTTGATGATGATTTCGTGTGAAGCCTCACTTCAAGCTTGGTGATTGCTCATTTTTATAATGACAAGGGATCTCTAAACAAGGGAACCAATCATGTCTATTTGGGGGAATATCTTATTTGGGGATACAATCTCTTGTTAAATTGGATGGGATCTCACTAAATTGGAAAATGATTTGAGGGGATTTACACATGTGAATTGCATGGGATTTCATATCTTGTTAAATTTGAAGGTGTTGATGAGGGAATTTGAGCATGTGTTTTGCATGGGGTTTTCTTCTTTTGGGCATGTATGGTGTCTTTTCATGGGCCTTGTGCGTGTGCTGCATGGGCTTTCATGGGTTGCAAGGGTTTTGGACCGAGGCTAAGGTTTGAAACAAAAACTGACTGAGCGAATTCGAGGCTGGCTAGTGAGTCCGAATCTAATGAGGTGCTAATTTTGGAGTTTTTCCTTCCGGCATTCGTTTCCCGCGACTTCCATAACTTTTCAAGTAGTGCCTTTATACAAGGCTCATCATTGGGCTCATGTAAAAATACAATGTCTACAGTCGCCCCCACTTTGATGGGGCTTGTGCAGTGTGTGATAGTGACAAACCTATCAAAGTAATGCATGCATTTTTACTTACCTGGTTCATTGGTCGTTGCCGGACTCACCTGTCGTTTCGCTGCTTTTGCGAGATGTTTTGATCTCGGGGATTCATTCCCAAAATGAGTTGATTTGGTGGCGAGGTGCGTCGACCCCTGGGATTCATTACCGAACTGAGTTAAGTTGATGGCGAGGTGCTTCGTCCTCTGGGATTCATTCCCGAACCATGATGGGTGTGAGATTCTTCGATCTCTGGGATTCATTCCCGAACTGAGTTGAGTTGATGGCGAGGTGCTTCGACCCCTGCGATTCATTCCCGAACCATGTTGGGTGTGAGATGCTTTTATCTCTGGGATTCATTCCCGAACTGAGTTAAGTTGATGGCGAGGTGCTTCGACCCATGGGATTTATTCCTGAACCATGCTGGGTGTGAGATGCTTCAATCTCTGGGATTCATTCCCAAACTGAGTTGAGTTGATGACGAGGTGCTTCGACCCCTAAGATTCATTCTCGAACCATGCTGGGTGTGAGATGCTTCGATCTATGGGATTCATTCCCGAACTGTACTAGGTGATAGTGTTTTGGTCCTTCTGTGTGACTCTTCGATCCACTGGGGGTTTTTTCCATGATAATGAGGTGCTTCGACCTCTGGATTCATTCCCAAACTGTTGATAATGTGGGCCTCGCCCCCTAGGATTCATTCCTGAACTGTTGATAATATGGGCCTCGGTCCTGGGATTCATTCCCAAAACTGTTGATAATGTGGGCCTCGACCCTAAGATTTCTTCTTGAACTGCTTTGAACCGATGGTGGTGAGGCACTTCAACCTCTGGTCCGTCCTCATTCCCGAGGTTGTTCTCTATCCCCGGAGTTCTTCATCCTCATTCCTGAGGTTGTTCTCCATTCCCGGAGTGCAGTTCCCAGTTTGCTCATCCTCATTCCCGAGGAGTTACTAGTCCTCATTCCCGAGATTGTTCTCCATTCCCGGAGTTCCATTCCCGGCTTGCTCGTCCTCATTCCTGAGGAGTTGCTCATCCTCATTCCCGAGGAGTTGCTCATCCTCATTCCTTAGGTTGTTCTCCATTCCCGGAGTTCCATTCCCGGCTTGCTCGTCCTTATTCCTGAGGAGTTGCTCATCTTCGCCGCTTTTTCTTTTTCTTCAAATCCTGCGAACATAAAACTAGAATTGTATGTATGCGACGTGTATGCATGTATGCATGGATACATTCCCTATTCCGATGGGTTTTCTTTGTCCTATTGGCATGATGTTATCCTTGGTTATGCCTTCCTTGTGTTAGATGGTTTTCTTCACCCCTTTGCTTATAGAAGTCTTTGGTCGCCCTCTTGGCCTGCTTATATTTTGCTTCTGTCAATTCTATTCCGGTAATTTCTCAGTTCTCTTTGGTCTCTTGACTCAAGGTCCCGTTGTGTCCTTTATTTGGGGGGTGGTAGACTGGTCGCCCCCAGACCTGGCTCAGCTTTCTGTTCTTCGCTACCTGCATTGGGTCAAGGTGGATTACGCCTTTGTGAAAGCGGCCTCATCCTTTTGAGATCATGTCTTTTGATTCCCAGATTTCGAAATATGCCCTCTCCTTGAGGAGTCTGCTGCCATTCTCGGCTTGCATTTTTCCCTTACTACCCTTCTCAGATACTGAAAATTAGGTCTTCCGATTCCAGAAGCTTTCCTTTGCTGTCTTGAGGATGTGGAAAATGTACTGCCTTGCGCTTCATCCATCGAGTCACAAGTCCTTTCTATATTTTGCTTAAGCTGTCCTTTCAGATTTTCAACTTAGCGGACTGCTCTATCTTGCTTGAGTCGCCTTTTTGGGTTTTCAACTCAGCGAGCGAAATATTTTTTCTTGTTTTTTTTTCTTTTCTCTCATTTTTTTCTCATTTTTTTTTCTTTTTTTTTTCTTTTTTTCTTTTCTGTCCTCATTCTCGAGGCTCTTCGCTCGTCCTCATTCCCGAGGTTCCTCTCAATTCTTGGAGTTATTCTCCTAGATCTCCTGACCTTGGTCCAACATCTAAGAATACAAAAGACGTGATTTGTAATCACTTGACTCTAATCTTTCCCGGGTAGCTGAAATTTATGCAATCTATGAACATCTTGAATATATGTTTCAACAAAAACGTTTGCATTACTTCTTAGTACATATGTAGGAAATAAACTGCATTGCAAGGGTACCTCTGTCGCTAACTGTTCCTCATAGATTTTACAATTAACTATTTTTCTTGCTCATTCATGCTCTAATTTTACTTGGGCTGTCCTTTGCGGATTTTCAACCCAACGAGCCCCTTTTTCTTTTTTTTTTTCTCTTTTTTTTTTCATGCAAAGTATTGTTTCAGCCTGTCCACGTTGATGGGCTCGGTGACCTTGTTCCTTTCCAAATCTGATAGTCTCACTACCTCATTCCCGATTACCTTTTAAACTAGGTAGGGCATTTCCTAATTGGGCCTGAACTTTCCCATTGGGTCAATTATCAGTGGCTTTGACTACTTGAGCACTAGATCATCTTCTCTGATCTTGGTGGGATGCACCTTCTTGTTGAACGCCCTGGCCGACCTTTTCTAGTATAGCTGCATGTGGTGCAAAGTCTTTATCCTTTTCTCATCCAATAATGCTAGTTGTTCGAACCTCTGCAAGGCCCATTCCTGCTCATCTGCATGTACCATCATCGCCCCCAGATCTTCGGGTTATGTGGTCAAATACAACACCAAGGGTTTGCTCGGGCGGTTTAACCACGTATTTTTTTGATTTTGTCAAAGGCTTATTGACATTGCCTATTCCACTCCACAGGTTGGTCCTTCCTCAATAGCTTGAAGATAGACTCACATACTAATGTTAGCTTAGCAATGAATCGACTGATATACTGGATTTTCCCGAGAAAAGCTCTAACTTCCTTTTATGTCTCTGGTGCGGGCATCTCGGTAATTACCTTGATCTTTTTTAGATCCGTCCACATCATTGAGGCTCTTTGTTTGTCTTCATTCTCGAGGTTCCAATAGTCCATGTATATTCTGACCTTTCCATCTTTCTTCGGTACCGGTACAATATTGGCTACCCACTCGGGGTACCGCACCACCTCTAAGAATCCCATATCTCTCTGCTTGTTGACTTCTTCCATAATCTTTTCGACCCATTCTGGCTTCATTCTTCGGAGCTTCTATTTTACTGGTCTCATTGTAGACAACAGAAACTGGGCGACGCCGTTCCGGGCTCGCGGCCCGGTCAGGATTTCGAAATAACATGGAGTCGCCACCCGGTGTGAACCGGGACAAAGATTTAAGGCCGCACTCACCCCTCGCAAGGGAAGACCTCAAACCGTTGGGTTCGGAATGGTCCCTTACTTATGTCACTTGTAATGAATGGATTTGTATAATTTTAACCAAGTCTACTCAACATACATGCCTAAATCTAAGTTCACATGCTTTGAAAGTAAAAACAACATTACAACAATCTAATCATGCTTCAAATACAAATTTGAGTGAAATGAAACATGTGAGTCTTTTAAGTGGTACGGGGCGTTGTATCCCGAGTGCAAACCATACTACCGTCCATTCGGATTCGGCTATGGAATTTATGTCAGGGTTTCCATCCAATATACCACAAAAAGAATACATATTCCATTCACTCAAAACCACATCACGTACTAATTAATGACATTCATGCGACAGAAAAACAAATTACATGCAATCCTACCTTATTAATTTATGTAACCTAAATTAATTAACATGTTAAATTAACTATTCATGCTAGCATTATTAAACACATATTCTAAGTCAATATTTCATGTAAACTAATCCTAAATAATATGCTTAAATAGCCATTTAAATTAAACATACTTCCTACGTCATTACTCCATGTAAACTAATAACATGCTCAAACAACCATTCTAAATCATTATTTCATGTGTATTAATCCTAAATGACACGCCAAGCTAATCATTCATGCTAAACAAATAAAAATACATTTCCTAAATCATTATCTCATGCAAATAAATTTAATACAACATACTAAACTAATTAAACACATTAAACACATTTTAAACCATTATTTCATGTGAGCCAATTCCAACAACATGCCAAGTTAACTACTCATGTTAAAATGCCATAAAATACATTTTTAAATCATTATTTAATGTGAGAAAATTCTGTGATATAAAACCTCAGGTCTAACCTTTTTATGCCGTTCCTTGGAGATGCGTTATATGGCCGTCGGAAGGGCAAAGGCACTACAATTTCACTGGTTCGCTGGTTCAATGTTCTGCTCACTGTTTCGCTGTTTCGTCCGCTGTTTCCGCTTCGTTTCGCTGCGATTCAAGTCTCCACACTCGGCTCACTGATTGGCTGCGGATTAAGGTCGATTTTGGTGATTTTTGAGAGGCGTTGGACTGCCGTTTGCTTGGTTTACTCAAGGGCTTACAACTGCAGTTTTTGCTCACTGTTTTGGTGACTTTGGGGACTGTTTTGAAGGCTTTTGAGCTGCTGTTTTTGGGCGAATTTTGGAGGGTATTTAGGTCAGTTTGTGTACTGGTTTGGGGCTAAAATTAGGTTGATTTGGGTGTAAATTCCAGGGGCTAAATTGGGCGTGACAATGGGCTGTTTGGTGGACTGTTTTGGGTGGAATAAGGGGCTGTTTTGCGTGTTGGGTGCAAGGGCAGTGAGGGGAAGTCGAGTGGGTGCTTTATGCGTGAAGATGTGAGGGTTAGGGGGCTGGATGAATGCTTGAAATGATCAGAGGTAGTGAATGGAAGGGCTTGGGCGTGACTTGTAGGGAATATAGAGGGCTGTTTATGATCTTTAAAATGCTAAGTCTTTTCTTGATGTGTGCTTGATCTCCTTAGGTATGTGTTAGGGGTTTCAAGGTGGAAAATGATGGTTTATATAGGCAAATGGTATAGTGGAGGTGTAAGTGTGAATGAGTGAGGTATGGGTGTGAATGAGTGAGGTATGGGTTTGAATGAGTGAGGTATGGGCTTGAATGAGTGAGGTGTGGGTGTGAATGAGTGAGGTATGGGTTTGAATGAGTGAAGTATGGGTGAGGTATGGGTTTGAATGAGTGAAGTATGGGTGAGGTATGGGTTTGAATGAGTGAAGTATGGGTGAGGTATGGGTATTGAATGAGTGAAGTGTTATTTATTTAATATTTTGTTAAAGTGAGGTGGAATGGTTAAAGTAAGTTTGGTATATGGGTAAATCATGTTGGAATAGTGTAAGGAGGGGTAATTTTAGTGTTATGGTCGTGGTCCTAATGGAGGGTGGGCTTGGTGTTTGATTTATTTTGGTTTTATGGGCTTTGGATGTGGGTTTGGGTGCTTAGGTGGCTTTAGAATGGTTTGGGGTGATTTCGGGTTAAGAGATACGTTTAAAAAATGAACTTTCAACAAGCGAACTCCGAGCGAACTTAAACAACACATGTCAATTCTTGACTTTGCCTTTCCGACAACCGTTTTCCGCGACTCCTACGACCTAAAGGTGGTGCATCCATACGAGACTCCTCATCGGGTTTCACATGCAAAAATGCAACGTCTACACTCATGTTCGGATACGTTGGTATCCTGTGCTGGGCAATACCCTTATCCACTCCTGGCATGTCTTCATGGCGAATAGTTTTGCATATTTTATTAATATTCTCTCTAATTCTTTCCGCTCATCAGAGGTAACCTCACTTGCAAAGGAAAATTCCTTGTGGTTTTCACATGTACCAAGATTAAATGCATTTGTCTTTGTTGAGTTAATGTCAAATATGCTCATGTCATGCGTGTTATGATGCAGACTAACAGGAAAATACTCGAACAAGTAAGCAAAATCAATGTCTTTATAATTATTAAATGCAGGATTACAATTAAATAAGTCAGAAAAATAAACATCTTCCTAATTTGCAGTCTTGTTTTCTTCCGTCTTCTTGCTTTCTTCGAGCATCAGCTTCTCCAACTGCAGTAGTTCTTTTTCCCATTTATCTTCTCTTTATCCATGCTCGAGAAGTTTTCTCAGAAATCTCAACCCTGCTATGTTTCATCTTCACTGATGCTATCCCATATCCCCATACAGGAAGCTTGGTGGCTGGGAGCTTGGAGGAAAAGCTTTCGGGCATGTCGAAGTTGATCATGTAGGTGGGTGGTGGAATAGAGTGGTAGTTAGGTAGAGGGTTTCTGTGTGTGTTGGGTTGTTCCTTTTTCCGGGTCAGATATCTTATGGGTATCAATGAGGTCTTGGATCTCATGCCTAAGGCGTGGGTAGTTTTCAGTTTCACGGCCTTTTTGCTGATGGGAGTGACATTATAGGTTTAGGTCGAAGTATTATGGCACAGGGTTTGGAAATGGTTTGGGTTCTAAGGGTTTTATGAGTCCTTGCCCCTTCAGCTTTTCAAACACCTTTGACAAAGGTCTACCAAGATTGGAGAATTGCCTGTTTCTGATGGCGACAACCTCAGCAGGAGCGGGCTTGGTCTCTGAAGGTCCCCCAATCGTCCTTCTATTCTGGCCATAAAACATTTTGTTCTCGGCTTCCTCTTCCTCGATATCCATGACAGTTTCTCTTAGCTGTCGAAAGTCACTAATCATGGAGGTTATCATCCTCAGCTTGTTATAAATGGAGGGCTTGGTGGCCTTAATGATCATCTTGATATGGTCTTTCTCCGAGGGCCGAGTCTGCATCTTCAAGAGCTGGCTTCTCCAGCGATCCACATAATCTTTGAAGCTCTCTTCTAACTTATGTTTGGTGTTTTCTAGGTCACGGAGCGACAAGTCGATCTCTAAATCCGTGACATATTGGTTCAAAAAGGCCTCCACTAATGCCATTGAGTCATCCCTGACTTTTATTTCCAGGCCATGATACCATACTACGGGCGCCCCTTCTACTGACATCCCGAACATCTTCTGTACCTGACACTTCGACAAACCCACTGAAAACATCACTGAAATATATTGTCGAAGATGGACCCTAGGATCTCCATTCCCGTTGAACTTGGTCATGTTTTCCCTTCAGCTTGCGGGTAACTGACTCTATTTGTTCTCTGAGTTTCTGTAACTCTGCCTGAGTGCCGGTTATCCTTCCCGCGGCATACTCAGCCATGTCATCATCAAAAACAGGGATTTCTTCGCTCACCATATTCGGGGGCACCTCACGTCTTCCATCCCCGTTGTTTTATGTTCCCACTGTGCGGGGTTCTGTCAGATTGGCCATAGCATTGGTCAAAGCTTGTAGTTGCTTGGTAATTCTGGTGATGTTGGACTTCACTTGATCCATGCGGGAACTTTCACTGTCTGATGCATTCATGCTTACTAACCTCTTCTTGACAAGTCTTCATTATTCTCTAACCCAACGGATATCTATGATGGTTGTTAAGACAATGAGTTAGTATGATGCGTGTATGCATGCGATGCATGTGGTTATCAAAACATCATATATCCTTCCGACCTTATTCCTCCCACACTCATGGTAAGTCTATTTCTGTCCTAGGTGTGGCTCATTTTACGCACCAATATGGGGGTGCATAAAATTGTTCTCTCCTACGCTACATAGGTGAACCTTGGCTACCTCAGTCCCTTTCCATTCGGTAATAGACAAAGACAGCCCATTTACATTATTGACTAAGCCTATTATGAGGATCGTGCCATTGTCTAGAAACGACGAATTGGGCCCTCGGTAATCATGGTTGTGGCGGGGATGGACTTGGAGATATCCAAAAGTATACAAATATGCCATAACAAGGCGTACCCTTGCCGGATGAAAGCCAGTGAGGATATTGGACTCATGCATCTCGCATATTCGGATCATGTTTGGACCTTCTAAGCCCATCAAGGTTTTCATACAAGTTGGCCCATTATCATTTTAAAGCGTTCAATCAGATTATCGCGAGGTGTAAACTTGTCCCTGTTGAAAAGGCCCAACATGTTTACACTTTTGTGATAAGGTGGCTAAACAACTTCAAATGATAGGGGGCCCAAACATAAGGTGGCCCATCGTCATTTTGAAAAATTTTGGCCCAATTACCATAAGATGCAAACTTGTCCTAGTTTAAGTGGCCCAACAAGTTCGTATCCTATGACGAGAGGTCCAAATGGATCCAAATGATAATGGTCCCAAACACAAGCATATGGGTAGCTTCTATAGGACATATAACTGTGGTTCATATGTGGGCTTATAAGGGTATGCATAAAGGCTCCCACCGGTGAAAGGTTGCTCACAACTAGGTCTTCCTACTCAAGGGTTCGAGCAACCAAGTGAACGCATTTTTTTTATACCCTAGGGTACGTGCCAACGAGTGATGATCATCACATAACGATCCACCGCCTTGAGTGAAAGCGACTTCACGATACATGACGCCATCGGGGTAAAAAGGGTATGCAAAATATATGAGACTTGGTTAGCCAAAGCCAAAGCCACAGACACTACAAGGCATTATTTCGGGGCCGATTCTCTATCCCCAGTGGAGTCCCTATTTATAGGAGCGAATCAAGGTTTACCGCTATGCCTATGATGTTCGGCGACCACGACACTGTTGGGCTCACAGCCCGTAGAGAGTACGGAGTAGCCCGCGAGAGACTAAACCAGAGAATAAAGGAGTCGCCACCCAGTGTGAACTGGGAAAAGATTTAAGGCCGCACTCACCCATCGCAAAGGAAGACCACAAATCGTTGGGTTCGGAATGGTCCCTTACTTATGCCAGTATAATGGACGGGTTCACACAATGGTATAGCCAAGTCTTATGCAGTTCATGCAAGATAATTCAAATAAACACACAAATTTGCACACCATATTAATATAAATAAAAGCAAATTAAATTAAGAAATACAAGGTACGATAACAATAATCATAATAATCAAAAGTAAATAAAACGTCAATAAATAAATAGTAAACAAAAAGAGGGGTTAATGATGCATATATGAGTATTTCTCGAGTGGTATGTGGAGTTGTATCCCAAGTACAGACCGCACTACCATCCATTCGGATTCAGCTACAGAATTTATATATGGATTTCCATCCGATATACCATAATGGATAATACCATACGTAATCATCAATGCAATGTAAATAGTCATAAAAAATGCGAAATAATAAAAAATTAATAAAAGTAAATAGGCAAAAAGCTAAATAGCAAAAATAAAAGCAGAATAATAAATAACGATGAAAGTGAATAAATAAATAATAAGATAAACAACACTAAATAGATTAAAAAATAATAATAAAATGCCGAAGAAGAAAACATAATGTGACCAGAAATTTGGCCGTCTTTGATGTAGGATTTCGCATACCCGGCTGGACGTATTCCACGTCCAGCCAGGCATACAGTGTCCAGAGCTATGAAAATAAATGTAGTAAGGGTGCCCTCAGGTCTTACCTCTTAAGTTACTTCTCGGAAGTGCGTTAGGCCGTCGCCGGAAAGATTGAAGCTAGTTCGCTGTTTGCTATTTCTGGTTCGTTGTTTCACTTGCTATTTTGTTGTTTACTATTTGCTGTTTTTGTCTGCTGTTTTTGGTGATTTCGGGCTGATGTGTTGGTTATTTTTCTTACTATTTTGGCTGGTTGTTTTCACTATTTTTCTTACTATTTTGGCTGGTTGTTTTCCATAATTTTCTTACTATTTTTGGCTCACTGTTTTTGCGATTTTGGTCACTATTTTTGCTGGTTTTTTTCTCGATTTTAGTCACTATTTTTGCTGGTTTAGGGGCTGCTGTTTTCATGATTTAGGGGCTGTGTTTTCACGTTTTTGGGGATGTGTTTTCATGATTTAGGGGCTGTGTTTTCACTGTGTTTCATGGTTGGTTTGTTCAGTGTAGGGGCTGCTGTTTCTTGATGTTTCAAGGTTGGTTTTCGGTGATGATTTTCTTTTTGTGTTGTTCACGGTTTTGGGCTATTTTTGTGGTTGTTGCTTTCGGTTTGGAAGGTTGCTGTTTCACGTTGATTTGGGTTTTGGTGGCTTGCTAGTTGTTTTTTGCTCTCGATATTTTACTGTTTTTCTTGGTGATCTTAGGCCTTTTCGTTGTGAGCTGTCGTGAAAGAAGAAAATAGGTCAATGGTTTTTTGATGATGATTTCGTGTGAAGCCTCCCTTCAAGCTTGGTGATTGCTCATTTTTATAATGACAATGGATCTCTAAACAAGGGAACCAATCATGTCTATTTGGGGGAATATCTTATTTGGGGATACAATATCTTGTTAAATTGGATGGGATCTCACTAAATTGGAAAGTGATTTGAGGGGATTTTCACATGTGAATTGCATTGGATTTCATATCTTTTTAAATTGGAAGGTGTTGATGAGGGAATTTGAGCATGTGTTTTGCATGGGGTTTTCTTCTTTTGGGCGTGTATGGTGCCTTTTCATGGGCCTTAGGCGTGTGCTGCATGGGCTTTCATGGGTTGCAGGGGTTTTGGATCAAGGCTAATGTTTGAAACCGAAACTGACTGAGCGAATTTGAGGCTGGCTAGTGAGTTCGAATCCAATGAGGTGCTAATTTTGGAGTTTTTTCTTCTGGCATTCGTTTCCTGCGACTTCCACAACTTTTCAGGTAGTGCCTCCATACGAGTCTCATCATTGGGATCATGCAAAAATGTAATGTCTACAGTGGTCATCATAGACAGGTTGAACTTGATGAAGTGCATCATAAATCTGATGGACCGTAGGAGGAACGAGAAGTTCAAATAGATGAAGAATCTTCATCACACACACTCTGTAGGTCTACTAGAGTATCTAAACCCCCTGAGTGCTTGTATTTGATACAAGAAATGAATCTTGATGTTCTCTTAATTGAAGAGACTTAACCTTTCACCTATAGAGAAATGATGTTAGACATCGACTTCGTGAATTGCAAGAAGCCATGAAATCAAAGTTAGACTCTATGCATCAGAATCAAGTTTGGGACTTGGTTCAACATCCTGAAATAATTGTTCCTATTTGTTGTAAATGGATTTACATAAGGAAACGAAAGCCTAGTGGAAAGGTTGAAACCTCTAAGGCTCGACTGATAACTAAAGGTTACACGCAACGACCTGGTGTCGACTACGATGAAACTTTTTTCATGTAGCGATGCTAAAGTCTATTAGGATTTTATTGTCTATTACTGTTTATCATGATTATGAGATTTGGCAGATGGATGTCAAAATGGCTTTTCTAAATGGATTTCTTGACGAAGAAATCTATATATAACAGCCAGAAGGTTTTGTATCCAACAAAGACTCAGACATGGTTTCTAATTTTAAGAATTCCATTTATAGACTTAAACAGGCTTCATGAAGTTTGAATCTTCGATTTGATGAGATAATCAAATTGTCTGATTTTCTCAAGAATTTAGAAGAACCATGTGTGTAAAAAAAAGTCAGTGGGAGTATGATGGTATTTTTAGTACTCTATATTGATGACATCCTGATCATTGGGAATAATATCATGATGATGCAGATAGTTAAAGCTTACCTCTGTAAAAACTTCTTTATTAATGACCTGGGAGAAGCTTCCTATGTCTTAGGCATAAAACTCTGTAGGGATAGAGAGAGGAATTTGAATGGGTTATCCCAATCAACGTACATAGATAAGATCTTAGAACGATATAACTTTATTAACTGTAAGATAACAAATATACCATTCAAACATGGCATTATCTTTCAAATAAGATATGTCCATAAATTGAAGATGAGAATATTAGAATGTCTAATCAACCATATGCTTCGTGTTTGAGCAGCATCTTGTATGCCATGTTATGTACCAGGTCTGATACCAGTTCCGCGGTTAGTGTAACCAATAGATATCAATCCAATCCAAGGAATGACCATTGGATAACCATTAAACATATCCTAAAGTATCTTAAGGGTATTAAAGATAAGTTTTTGATTTATGGAGTAGATGAATTGTAGATTAATGGGTATACGGATTCAGATTTCCAATCAGATCTTGATGATAGAAAGTCTACATCAGGATTTGTGTTTACCCTTAACAGAGGTGTAGTTAGTTGGAAAAGTTCCAAACATGGGTCGAAAGTTGATTCCATCATGAAAATGAAATATATTGCAGCTTTTGATGCTGCAAAGGAAGCTGTTTGGCTTATGAACTTTATCATAGAGTTGGGAGTTATCCCAAACATCGAGAATCTGATTTCGTTGTACCGTGGTAATAATGGAGCCATTGCGAAAGCCAAAGAACCAAGGGCGCATCAGAAGTCAAAGCATGTGGAATGGAAGTATCACATCATTCAAGAGATTATGTCACAAATGAACATTATCATATGCAAGGTCTCAAGTGAAGATAATGTAGCAAACTCACTTACCAAGGCTATTCCTCTCAAGTTATTTAATAAACATATAGAGTCGAAGAGTATGAGATAGGATCGATATTAGCTCTAGAGCAAGTGGGAAAATTTTTTAGGGTTGGTGCTCGGCGCGCCAAATTTATGTTGTATTTCATTGTAAATACTTATGTAAATATTTTAATTTGAATAAAATAAATAGTTTCATTAATATAACATCCTTTTTTATATGGTAAAGATGTAACAAACCTTAGAATAATTAGTTATGATACAGTTGCAAAAGCGACGCAATTGTCATTAAGTTGTATCATAACAATATCATTTTTCAACTGTTTATGGTCAAGGTTTACATTACTTGGCCAGTAAGTAAACCTGCAGAGAGAGGTACGTGTTGTATATTGGAGTTAGGATTTCAATGGTTATTACTCAAGGAACCATGAGTCTCGGAGACTCGTATATATATGTAGGTGTTTATATTGGATAAATATTGAACGATTCACCGAAGATTCTTAATAGATGGTACACCAACGTCAATAAGAATCTTTTCGAGTTGAGTAGCATAATGATTATTTGACTTGAGATACCACTGTGGATATATGAGATATCCTCTACACTTTGATGGAAGTCACGTCACCGACTTATTAAGGTCAGACCTCCGCTGTTCGTTAGGTGTGGACGATTCTCATGATATCCTGTGTGTATCAAGAAAGGATCCGTCACTTCTGTGTACAAAGCATAAATATTCGATATGAGATTAGAAATATGTTAAATCCATGAGCTTATGGTACACTGTAGAAGTGAGTTTTAAGTGTTATTTAGATATCGCTAATTAATACGTCAACGAGATTATACCTAAGGAGATTGACGTTTATATATATATATATATGTATATTTATCTTCGGTATAATCCAGATATATGTGACAAATGGATTATACGTATGCAATGACCTCGACTTGTATAGTTCAGCGAGTTTATCTGTGGTCGTCATAATTTACGAGTGGGTAAATTATGGACGCGAAATTGAATTTTGTGACGGATATACCTGAACTTAGAGAGACTCACATAATAAAATATACTCGTAGAGTACTAGGACGATAATTATAAATAATACTGATAATTCATAAATTGTTTAACGGTTAAATGAATATATACATGTAAAGGAGGCATTTCGATAATTTCCTAATTAATGTGTATTTGTATTTAATATGTGATTTTATTAAATATATGTAGGCGCTGGTTTTCGCCCGAGGCCTACAATCGAGATTTCGTGAGGATGGGGCATTGGCGATCCTGCAAAACAAAGATGTAGAGTGAGCGGGAGTTCTGCCCACCGGTGTGGTGGGTGCCGGGGGCACTCCGACGCTCAAGTCAGTCGAAGAGATGAGCTATAAACACCGTAGGATGGAGAACAAGGGCAGATATTACCTTGGTTCTCGTATCATGCCGTGAGGGCGGTAGGTGGGAGGTGCTGAGTGCTATGGAGAGAGAGTATTCTCAGGCTATGAGAATGAGAGCTTGAATGTTCAATGTGTGAGGCCCAAGTTCCCCCTTTTCCTCTAGGAGCCTCCTCTCTTATATACCCACCTGGGGGTATGTCCTTAATCATACTTGATCACTTGTAACTGTCGACTTCATGAGGGGTATTTACTACTTTTACCCGTTGTAGGTTGGAACGACTGGCTTGTGTTTATGAGCCTGGGCGTTACGTAGATTGGTGTATGGAAGGTTCTTTGGTTATAGGTTGGGTGACAGTGTTGGCGTTTCACTGGATATGGGCTTTCTAAACATCTTCGGGCCCATTCAGACTTTATGAGACCTGGACCTTTGAGGTGGCAATCCGGATTCGGATCTTTATGTTGGAGAGTCTTGGGTGCACTCATCGTTGGGCCCGAAGTAAAAGGTCAAAGTTACCCTTGGACCAAATTTGGCCCGTACAGTTTTTCCCCTACTCTCTAAGTCAAGGAGTCCTTGGCTTGAAGAGTATTTGATGCGTGTGTCGCTTGGAACAGGGCCGTAGTATGTATGTGTACTCGAGCTTTGATGATGCCTATTGATTGAACCAAACGAGTGTCAAGTTATGAGCTTGACTCTACATGAGCCATTGGGGAAGTACCCAGTCGACCGAACCTGATGATGATCGGGATGAACTTGACTCTACCAGAGCCATTGGGGAGGCACCTAATCGATTGAACCAGATGAAGGTCAGGATATAAGTCATACGACATGTGTATTCACAAATTGACTCGACATGAATCTGTGGGGGGTGTCACCAGTCGACTGAACCAGACGGTCAGGACAATCTCCATACTATTGGTCAAGGACCAGTGGAGTCTTCAAATTTGTCTAGACCAGACGAAGGTCATGTACTGAACTCGACTCTACATGAGCCATGAGAGAAGTCCCCGGTCGACTAAACTTGATGAGTCAAGGAAGATATAAGTCGTACGACATGTGTAATCCATGTCTACAACTTGACTCGACATGAGCCCGTGGGGGGTGTCACCAGTCGACTGAACCAGACGGTCAGGACAATCTCCATACTATTGGTCAAGGACCAGTGGAGTCTTCAAATTTGTCTAGACCAGACGAAGGTCATGTACTGAACTCGACTCTACATGAGCCATGAGAGATGTCCCCGGTCGACTAAACTTGATGAGTCCAGGAAGATATAAGTCGTACGACATGTGTAATCCATGTCTACAACTTGACTCGACATGAGCCTGTGGGGGGTGTCCCCGGTCGACTGGTCTTGATGAGACCAGGAAGTCATAAGTCATAAGACATGTGTAATCCATGTCTACAACTTGATTCGACATGAGTCCATGGGGGATGTCCCCGGTCGACTGGACTTGATGAGTCCAGAAGGATATAAGTCATACGACATGTGTTAATCCATGTCTACAACTTGAATCGATATGAGTCCGTGGGGGGTGTCCCCGGTCGACTGGACTTGATGAGACCAGGAAGTTATAAGTCATACGACATGTGTTAATCCATGTCTACAACTTGAATAGACATGAGTCCGTGGGGGGTGTCCCCGGTCGACTGGACTTGATGAGACCAGGAAGTCATAAGTCATAAGACATTTGTAATCCATGTCTACAACTTGACTCGACATGAGTCCATGGGGGATGTTCCCGGTCGACTGGACTTGATGAGTCCATGAGGATATAAGTCATACGACATGTGTTAATCCATGCCTACAACTTGACTCGACATGAGTCCGTGGGGGATGTCCCCGGTCGACTGGACTAGATGAGACCAGGAAGTTATAAGTCATATGACATGTGTAATCCATGTCTACAACTTGACTCGACATGAGTCCGTGGGGGATGTCCCCGGTCGACTGAACCAGATGAAGTTTCAGGAGTAAATTCATTCATACTACTGTGTCGTATGGACGGAGGGAAGTCCATGTCTACTTTTGACTCGACATAAGTCTATGGGGCATGTCCCCGGTCGACTGAACCAGATGAAGGTCAAAATCATCTTCGTACTACGAATCAAGGGTTTAGGGGAGTTTTCAATGTCATTTGGATCAGATGAAGGTCAATGAAAGTCTTCACTCTACAGACCTGACGAAGGTCTAAGAGTATTTCCTTCTCATACTACTAGACCTATTAAAGGTCTTAGTAAGTCATCACTCATTCTCCTGATGTGGGTCCATGAGTCTACGGTCGTATGGACCCATCGAATGAATTTGATAAAGGTCTAAGAAGGTCACTACTACTCACTTTAATAGACCTGACAAAGGTAAATGAGAGATTTCCTTCCATATTCTACAAGACCCGACCAAGATCAATGTGGGTATAGTTCCTCATTCTACAAAACTTTGACAAAGGTCAATGTGGGTTTATGGTTGAATGGAGTCTACAGTTGGTGGCAATCCATTTATGTAGTATGGGTGAGACGACAATCTATCTAGTCATGTGGAGAATATGACAATTTTCCAATGTCATGTCGAATGGGATCTTAAGTTAACATCTAGTGTAATGTCGAGTGAGACTTATGTTTCATGCTGAGTGTAGTATCCAGTGGGATACTTATTTGTTGTATTCTTCATCTAGAAGATCTTCCTTTTGCCGAGACTACATCATGTTGTGTCGAGTGGGACACTCACTTGTTGCATCTTTCATCTATAGCATTCTCCTTTAGCTGACACTACATCATTGTATTGTCGAATGGGATAACATCCTCGTGATGTATCCATGCAACGTTGATTGGAACCCTTAGTAGCTCAAACTGTCTATTTGTCGTGTCGAATGAAAAAGTGGACGAGATTTGTTGAGATGGTAAGATGTAAATTGATATTCTTAGTTTAAGACAAAGAATTCCCTGACTAAATAAGGCATATTTGGCGTCTGGATTAAGTGGATTACCAATTTTCTTAAAACCGGATGAACTTTGTTGTTTACGTTTTGATGCTCCTCTTGCACCAATCGATGTAGGACTCCCCTTGCAGTTTAAGTTTTGTTATTGCTCGGTATTAAACGATGTGGGACTTGGCGTAGCTGGGGATTGGATTTCTGGTTCATAAAGCTTGTTTTGACTTCGGTCTCTTTTGGTTCTCAGGCAGAAAATGGCTCCGGCTTCCCTACTTCTACAAACAATGGGCGAACTACGTCTACTGCCTCATGATCTGAAACCTTCTCCCAAAGGCCGTCAGAAACTAGGATTAAGAACTCACACTCTGGCTTATATCCGACTCATACGACAAGTCGAGTGATATTATTCCTGATACACCACTTGGTTCAGTCGACCAGGGGACATCCCCCATATGATCTGAAACATTAGGTCTAGACCATCCATACTTATGATCTTCATCACTTAGTGCACTGCAATTGACAATTTGAGTATCATTCTCCCCTTTTGCCTCACAACTGTCTACAAAATTTGCTGAAGATCTATTTCGCCTTAAGGAATTCGTCGAGTGAAGCACTCTCCATTTCGATCTTCAACAACCGTAACTCTGCTCTAAAGTCTTTCGAAAATTGGTCTTTGGCATCCCACAAGATATCTACTTCACCATAGATCATCCTCCTAATGGACGCACTTAGGAACAACATCCCATCTGACTCGACAATTGATATCTAATTTGATCAGAGCACATTCACCCTGCATTAACAATGGGGTCGATGATGTGCATGAATGTAGAGTGGCTGACACCCATAAATGGAAAAAACGATAGGTGGTCTTTCTGGTGTAGGAACTGTGCAATGAACTTCAACTCCGTTTGGTCCAGAGTTAAGGCTAACGACACGCGACCCCCATAGTTGAAAATAGGGTGGTTGGCGATGACGCTGCTGAAGGGAAATTAATACAATTGTGCAGAACTATGGAGGCTAGTGAACCCAATTTTCTAGATTCATCTCACAAGGGAGATACACATGTGTCGGCTGGAAGAGGTATGGAGGGATGTATGTTGGCTGGGGTATGCTCATTTCTGGAGGCAAGTATGAGCTATGTGGCTGGCTTATCTTCAGCAGGTTTCTCTCAAGGGTTTGTCGAATGGGCTGGCTGGGAAAGCAGGGGCATATGTATGTGGGCCAGTTGAAAGGCGCGAGACCTACATATTCACGTAGGCATCTTTCTTCAAGTGGTGTCAATATGGCTTTGGCACGAGGGGTCTGGCTTATTCCTTGACTACACATATTCATGCTACTCGATTTTTCATAACGTGTGCCCCATCATCGACTGCTACATCCCACAGTCGACATTTACAATATGGAGCATGCGCTTGTGCGTGTGAACTATGTAGCATCTTCGTGGGCTTGTCTTCGCGTGTTTGGGTTGGTTTGTTGGCAGCTTCCTCAAGCGACTTTTCTGCAGTATAAGTGGGCCTCGCAGCATGCGTAAAGTTCTTTGGCTAGTAAGGCATCTTATTGGGCAGTGAGCGTGTCGATGCCATTCTTCTCTTGCATAGGCTGTAGCACGACGTTATTTACACTCGCCCATTGCTCTTTGTTAACTAAATTTTCCAGCGTCATGTTATTTATTGAATCGAGGAAATTGAGCTTGTAGAGAGCTGTTCTCTTCTAAATTATTCCCTAGACCTAATGAGGATCCATGGTGCTTATGTAGACTGGACTCTGAATAGGGTTGATCGATTGAACCTGATGGAGGTTTAAGAAGGTTCTCTATTCTACCTGGCCTTTCCATATCATCTAGAGAAGAGTACAATCCTTCTATGTCGTATAGATCAGTAGTCTGAAGAAGACAACCTTACATCTATGTCATCTGGGGGAGATGGTAAATCATACATTATTCGGAATAATAACAATGTTCTTCGTCGTTTAGAGAAGATGTCGACCTCTAGATGTAATGTGGAGTTGATAACTACCTTGTCATATGGAGAAACCGACTATTCTCTTATGCTCTTTGGGGGAGATGACAATCAACCGACGTAGTATTTTGTCATATAAGCAATTGGTCTATGTTTTATCTAATGGTACCTCAGTCAAGCTAAGTCTTCTTACATCTCTTGTCGGATGGGATCTTTAAACATGTGTCAAAGCTTATTATGTGGTGTGTCGAGTAGAATCTTTAACAAGTGACAAGCTACATAAAGTAATATCAATTGGGACATACTAATATCGAGTAGGGCATTCCTAACAAGTTATATGCCAGACATTGTGAATGTCGACTGAGCCATCCAAAACCAGTACCTAGTTTGTAAATTGTTGTGTCGACTAGGATACCCATAGCATACTATAAATTGTAATACCTACAATGATATCTATTACAAGTCTCATGTCTTTCTAATGTCGACTAGAACATTATTAAAAAGTACTAGCCATACCTGGCAATGCTAACTGGGATGTCCATGCCAAGACTTCATTCTGGTACCGTCGATTGGGGTATTCTCCTCATGCCAAACTCATATCACCTGTGGTAAATGGTGGGAAATACAATTCCATTGAAAGGAATGACTAATTGTGATCAGTCTACTGGAGGGATATGGATTTTTCTTTGGTGATTTTGTGGACGGTCGTTTGATGGTGGATTTCCGCTTCCCCCATTGTTAAATGTTTTTCAATGTTTGTAATTATCTTTGGAGGATGGCTAATTTGGTGATCATAAGATCTGGAGTCTGCTCGTTACGCGATGCAATATAAGTATGAGTGTCTGAAAAGATCGTAGATGGAGAAATCTTTGCATGCTATGAATCGCTAGGGCCCCACGGTGGGCGCCAAACTGTAGGCGCTGGTTTTCGCCCGAGGCCTACAATCGAGATTTCGTGAGGATGAGGCATTGGCGATCCTGCAAAACAAAGATGTAGAGTTAGCGGGAGTTCTGCCCACCGGTGTGGTGGGTGCCGGGGGCACTCCGACGCTTAAGTCAGTCGAGGAGATGAGCTATAAACACCGTAGGATGGAGAACAAGGGCAGATATTACCTTTGTTCTCGTATCATGTCGTGAGGGCGGTAGGTAGGTGGGAGGTGCTGAGTGCTATGGAGAGATAGTATTCTCAGGCTATGAGTATGAGAGCTTGAATGTTCAATATGTGAGGCCCAAGTTCCCCTTTTTCCTCTAGGAGCCTCATCTCTTATATACCCACCTGGGGGTATGTCCTTAATCATACTTGATCACTTGTAACTGTCGACTTCATGAGGGGTATTTACTACTTTTACCCGTTGTAGGTTGGAACGACTGGCTTGTGTTTATGAGCCTGGGCGTTACGTAGACTGGCGTATGGAAGGTTCTTCGGTTATAGGTTGGGTGACGGTGTTGGCGTTTCACTGGATATGGGCTTTCTAAACATCTTCGGGCCCATTCAGACTTTATGAGACCTGGACCTTGAGGTGGCAATCCGGATTCGGATCTTTATGTTGGAGAGGTCTTGGGTGCACTCATCGTTGGGCCCGAAGTAAAAGGTCGAAGTTACCCTTGGACCAAATTTGGCCCGTACAATATACATTAATTAATTGTCAAATATATTTTCTTGACACTTGTCATTAATTTATTTTTTATGTTATTTATTGTAAATAATAATATATATATTTAAATATTTACATTTATTTATTATTAAACTTATTTAATTGTTAAATAAATTAAGTAATGAAAAACAAAAAATATCTAAAGTAATGATGAGCTTGGAAATGACATCTTGTAAATGGTTGCAAGTGGCCACATACATATTAATGTTGAAGTAACCAAATTGATTTTGTTAACTTGCTCAACATTTAATTTACATTAAATAAAGAAAAAATTATAAAATAATTTTCCCCACTTGCTCGACCATTGACCATCATATATAAAGTGAAATTTTTTCATTTTTGTGATATTAGGTTAAGTCTCAAAATATACAAAATAGAGATTTGAGAGAAAAAGCTAAGTGCTAGAGTTTTAACAAAGAAAAGCTTGGAGATTTAAAGGTATTTTCATATTTTCTTTAAATAGAAAAATGTTTCAATTGTTCTAGGCTATAACATATGATGTGTATATGTTTTTTTTTCTTCTCTTGAATTTGTGTTGAAATGCTTGGAAGCTCGATAAATGAATATATGCATGTATAGTTTTAAAGTAAGCTTTATTAATGAAATACAAGCTCACTTTTTGCCATTTGATGACTTGTTTGTCATTCTAGAGTTCTTAAGCCACTCAATAATGACCTAGAAATGTTATTGTATTATTTCAAAGTGGTGAGGCTTGATTGGTGTGGTAGAGATTGGATTAAGTATGTAATGGAATTAATTTTGATTAATTTTGGTTAATTGATAAAATTAGGGTTTATGCCTAAAATCAAAATTGGGGCTTTTTATATATAGGATCTAATATGATGTATATATGAAATACAAATCATTTAGTAGTGATTGGAAATCACCTGAGCTTGTATTTGACAAATTAGGACTAAAATGTAAAAGTTTGGCAATTTGCTTTGATGTCAAATCTGATTTTTCAGAATTGGGTGATTAGAATAAATTAGTTTATTTTAGTTACCCAAGAAAAATCAAAAAAATCGAAAAAAATTGATTTTTCGCGTTCCGCTGCGCTACCCGCTTAAACCGCGAACATCAACAACTATGTTGTAAGGTATAATAAATGCACAAAAGTGTACGTGGAACTGTCATCTCATGTCGAATGTCATGTCTTCGATAGTAGGCATCAAACACTCTGGAAGTGTACTCGCCTCCATTATCTGTGCGGAGGCAATTCAATTTCATTCATGTTTCACGTTCTACCATGACGTGAAACAATTTGAAATGATCTACGACCTGATTCTTTGTTTTCAAGAAATACACTCATTCTTTCCAATAAACATCATCAATGAAAGTCATAAAATACTTGTTACCGCCCAATGAATTAACATCAAATGGACCAAAAATATGAGAATATACCGAATTGAGCAACTCTATGTTGCTTACCAAATAGACAGTGATTACAATGATTTAATGCAATATTATTGGAAACAGTGATAAAATAATTGTTTGTCAAGTTATCTAACATTTTTCTCACTTATGTGACCGAGTATCTGGTACCATAGATTTAGAGAAGCATGTCGTTTAACCATATTGAGGCTGTCTGCACACATCTTCATATGAGTATTGTATAAAGTGCTGCAAATATGTCCTCGGGCGACAACCATGGCACATTTTATCATTTTTCATGTGTCATTACTAAAGTGATTGGTATAGCCCTGTTTGTCAATGACTATCCCCAAAAAAATATTTACCTGAAGTTCTGGAAAATATTTGACATCCTTCAGGGTTACTGTACACCCAATATTTGTCTGTATCCGAACATCACAAATTCCCACGATCTCAGAGGAATTAGTATTTCCCATCTTCATTGCACCAAAGTCTCATACTTTGTATATTGTGAAGAAGCTACAGTATTGATGAGTGGTAATTATATCACTATTTCCCACTCATTTAACCTAATATTTTGTATAGTTTCTTGAGTTTTGTGAATATTTTGATGTGTTTTGTGTTATTTTGTAGATAAATAAAGTTTCAGGACATTTTGGAGGTGATTTGGACCAAAACAGTGAAAATTAGAAAAAGGGCATTTTGGTAAATTTGGCGTCGTGACACCTAACGTGCACCAAGTCCATGCTAACGTGCGCCGGGTCCACATGTCAGAATCTGAAAAGTTTGACTTTGTTAATGTGCGCCGTGACACGTGTCACCATCACAGCTGATTTGCTAACATGCGTTGTGCCACGTGTCATCACCCTACGGTGCCGACAATCACCATTGCCACGTGTGCCACGTGTCACTCCACGTCACCGCCACATCATCATCCACATCACCAGTTGACCGAGTCAAAGTGCCACGTCATCACCATGTCATCATCAACCAATCACAGCGTGCCACGTGTCGCAATCCTACGGTGCCGACACTCCTTTTCGCCACGTGTTTCCATGTCAGTGCCACGTCATGCCACGTCAGCATAATAATTGAGCTCTCAGCCGCCTTGCCACGTGTCGCCTTATCTCCTTATCCAGAATCGCTACGTGTCAATCCCTCAGCATGCCACGCCAAAAGAGACCGACGTCGCGACGCTATAACCTTTGGCGTCGCGACGCCCAGAGCCTATCCGCGCCTATAAATTGAGCTCGAGGTTTCAGTTTCAGATGTACCATTCTCTCTGAATTATCTGATGTAAATAGGGAGTTCTCTTCTTAGTTTCTTTAAAATTCAGTTTTGTAATTAATTTTAATTACGTTCTGTAATAGTAATTTACTTTTGTTATAGTAATAGTAATTTATTTCTTTTTAACTTTTACAGTTTTACTATTCAACCATGAGGAGGTAACTTCCCCGTGCTAGGGTGAAAGGTAATTCTTTTACTATTGCTATTTAGATTAATCTCCCGTAAATATAATATATTCATTATTTAAAATTTGACTTAAAAAGGATACCGCCAGATTGGTCGGTTGGTAATTCATTTTAATCTGGTTTAAACTTGACTAATCAAGGATACCGCCAGATTGGTCGGTTGGTAATTAAATTTTCTTACCGCCTATATGGAGGTTTATTTTGGTTCCGCCTTTATGGCTGGTTGGACTTAATTTGACTAATCAGGTTACCGCCTATATGGCTGGTTGGTAAAATAATCACAAGTTTATATATTATATTATGGGAGATATCTAAATAGTAAATAGTAAAAGTTGATCATTTTACCTTAGCATTTTATTTTTCAGCGTTTACTTTACCGCAATTACTTTTCAGCATTTTCACTTTATGTCTTTTACTTTCAAGTTTTTACTAGCCTTAGTTATGTGTTGTAACTAAATTAGTTATCCGGGGTTGTGATGACTTTTAATATCACCGGTTTATAAGGGGTTATTTTATAGTTTGGGTAATTTAAATGTTTACTTATTAAGTCTTATGCCTAATGCGTCTTGTTAATTGGCCACTAATAAGATTGATCTGGTAAATCTAAAATAAATTTGACAAAGGAATTTTAGGTTTTAGCCTTAGACTTAATAGCCCAAGATCTTCCCTGAGGATAGATAACCCTTTAATAGATTTCTTTACAGGATAGACATATACCTTTCGGGCGGGGGGGGTAGCCATAATTGGAACTTAAACTTAATGAATCCAGATAATTTGGTTGACATAGACATATGGTTCAATTGGGTTAAACTGGGTATTTGCGTCTGACCATCGACAGAGGCTTTCGCATCATTTAGTGTTCCAGGTTAGTAAACCGATTTATTACACAAACATGAAATAATCACTTCATCTTTTAAAAGATATTAGAAAGATTCACAACCCTAGATAGTTTTTAATATTGAATTTTCTTAAACCTACTTTCAAACAATTTTATTTACTTGTTTTTAAATTTAGAATCGTCACCATTTCAAATCAATCAAACAACCTGTTAGATACTAGTAATCATTTGACCTCATAAAATTAATAGATTAGGTATTAAGTCATCGTGGGATCGATACTTTTTATACTACTTGAACAATACGTGCGCTTGCGTTATACGCGTGTGTGTAAGCACCGATCAAGTATCTACCCCCACTCAACATCTTAGGTTGCGGCGTGAAGACATATATCTTCTTGAATGGAACAAATAGCTATATCAACTGAGACAGTGACCAATGTCTCTCAATCATTATTCAATGGTTGGGAATTGTCTTGACCATACTCTCGTAATTTTCAGCAATTCTTTTTTCAGTGACCTTTTATGCCACAATGGTAGCACATGAAGTAAACTTTCTTTCGTCTGTGGATCTGCCTCTGTTTTTGCTTCTGCCCCTCCCCTACTTTGATTTTTATCATGTTGTCTTCCTCGGTTCTCCGTGATGATGACTTGTGACTGAACTGTGCCAACATCTTTTCTCCTTGCCTCTTCATTTGACAGGGCATCTTTGACCACATACATGGTGAGTTTGCCACATGGGGCCTGATTTCTGAGAGAAACCACTCATATCTCCCAACTATCGGGAGGATAACTGAGAAGTATAAGGGATTGTACTTGTTGGGGTTTTAAGGGGTATCACCGGGTAACGCAGCGGAACGCGAAAAATCAAAATTTTCCGATTTCAAAATTTTTCTTGAAGAATTAAAATAAACTTATTTATTTTAATTAATCAATACTTAAAATCTGAAATTTTTTTAACCAAGAAAATCATATTTTTTCTTAATTGTCGTAAAGCCCAAAAACTATCCATTTTAATCATTTTAGTCCTAAGTTGTTCAAAATAAACTTAGCTGATTTCCAATCACAACCAAAATGATTTGTACATCAAATATACATAAAAATATAATTCTGTAAACTTTTTCCATATTTTTCATTAATTACAAAATTGTATGAGACGAGTGATTACAAATTTCTATTTGACTCCACATGAGTCATCATGGGGATGTCCCCGGTCGACTTAACCAGATGGTGGTTCAGAAATAACTTCACTCGACCTGTAACAAGAGACGAGTGATTACAACTTTCTATTTTACTCGACATGAGTCATCATGGGGATGTCCCCGGTCGACTGAACAAGATGGTGGTTCAGGAATAATTTCACTCGACCTGTAGCAAGAGAAGAGTGATTACAACTTTCTATTCGACTCGACATGAGTCGTTATGGGGATGTCCCCGGTCGAATGAACCAGATGGTGGTTCAGGAGTAATCACACTCGATTTGTCGTATGAGACGAGTGATTACAAATTTCTATTTGACTCCAAATGAGTCATCATGGGGATGTCCTCGGTCGACTGAACTAGATGGTGGTTCAGGAATAACTTCACTCGACCTGTAGCAAAAGTCGAGTGATTAAAACTTTCTATTTGACTCAACATGATTCATCATTGGGATGTCCCCGGTCGACTGAACCAGATGGTGGTTCAGGAATAATTTCACTCGACCTGTAGCAAGAGACGAGTGATTACAAATTTCTATTCGACTCGACATGAGTCATTTATGGGGATGTCACTGGTCGACTGAACCAGATGGTGGTTCAGGAGTAATCACACTTGACTTGTCGTATGAGACGAGTGTATTACATGATTCTATGACTCGACATGAGTCATCTGAGGGATGTCCCCTAGTCGATTGAACCAGATGGTGGTTCAGGAGTAATCACACTCGACTTGTCGTATGAGACGAGTGTATTCCATGATCCTATGACCCGGCATGAGTCATCTGGGGGTCGTCCCCTGGTCGACTGAACCAGATGGTGGTTCAGGAGTAATTATACTCGACTTGTTGTATGAGACGAGTGTATTCCATGATCCTATGACTCGACATGAGTCATCTGGGGGTTGTCCCCTGGTCGACTGAACCAGATGGTGATTCATGAGTAATCACACTCGACTTGTCGTATGAGACGAGTGTATTCCATGATCCTATGACTCGACATGAGTCATCTGGGGGATGTCCCCTGGTCGACTGAACCAGATGGTGGTTCAGGAGTAATCACACTCGACTTGTCGTATGAGACGAGTGTATTCCATGATCCTATGACCCGACATGAGTCATCTGGGGGTTGTCCCCTGGTCGACTGAACCAAATGGTGTTTCAGGAGTAATCACACTCGACTTGTCGTATGATGCTATTGATTTCCAAAAATGTCGTGTCGAGAGGTCGCCACTGTGGTACCTATATTTTATTAGGTGTTAAGTTGAATGGCGAGTGGATACTGCGTCAAGCCTTGTATAGATGTTGTGTCGAATCGATATTCCAATTATATTGATCTTACGTTTGAGGTGGTGTCGAATGATCAAACAACTCGAAATAGTGGTTGTTTAAACGTCGAATCAACCTCTGACTTGATGAGTACATTACATGTATATAGATTTCAGATGTTGTCGTGTCAAACGGGGAAGACTTAAATGAAATTTATTGACGTTGTGAGTGCACAACATATGATGTTGTAGTTCTTTTATTCATTCGACGATACCTGATAGAACGATTCTGGATTTTCCACGTGTCACTAGATGCAGTAAAACCTAATGCTAATAACGAGGCGTTCATTTGGCGGGAATTTTGGCGCCAAATCTTAGGTAGCGTGTATAAAGGAGCTTTGGGTGTTTCTTTTTGCCTCATTCGGATGTCGAGTAAGGAGTGCTCTCAAGTGTTTCAAGGTATTCTTCGAAATCTTCCTCTTGTTCTTCATTTCTTTAAACATACATAGTGAATATTCAAGCTGTTCTTAGGTTAATTAGGCTTGTTTGATCTCTATGTTAGTGTGATTTGTTTTAAATTTGTGTTTGTGGATTTTGATCTTTATGAGGTAGGTTGACTAGGGAGTTTAGTTGTTTTTATGCTTGTCGTTTGGAAGATGTCGAGTGGAGAATCTTTAGGCAGTTTAGGTGCCAATATTGATACTTATGTCGAGTCATCAAGTGAAACCAATGAATCATCAAGTGAGACCAATGAGGGGGTAGAGTGCGAAGATCGGTCGTACCAGAAGTTGATCCAGAGTAGCGTAGTTACCTTGGCTAGGCCTTCTCAACCAGTAATACCTACTGAGGCTATACCATTAAGGTCTAATGAAATAATCGATTACAAGGTTCCTGAGTGGATGAGATTCTATGTACGTCCATTTTTTATAGGGCTGAGGTTCCTATTTCGAGATTGGTTTAGGAGGTTTTGGATCATTTTGGAGTTGCTCCTTCACAGCTGATGCCGAATACGTGGAGGAGTTTATTGTCGATTGAATGTTTGTCCTTCGAATTGGGAGTACTTTTTGAGGTAAAGGATGTTTTAGAGACGTACTACCTGAAGGAGCATTTGAAGGAGAAAGGAAGATACACATTGATCATTCGTCAAAGAAAGACGCATTTAGTTACTGGATTGCCGACTAATGATAGGGGAATTTGGCAGTCTTATTATTTTTTTGCAAATGGTGAGGGTATATTTGGATCGACCGGGGCTGGTCGAATCCTAGAATTTTGGTGTTTGTCGAGTGAGTAACGTACTTTTGATTAATTTCAATCTTTGAGTCATACTTGTGTTTTTGAATAACCATGCTCTTATTGTTGTAGATACTCTACGAAACAAGTCATTCATCACGACTGCACGTACAATCTCCAACACCAAAGCCATTCTGTCCCTGTCGGCTGAAAAAAGGGACTGTAAAACTATTTTAAAGGAAAAGATGTTAAGGTCGACTCCGTTGTGGAAGGAAATCTTTCATCGAGAAGAAGGTAAGGTTTTGGCCTCATGTAACGACATTTTGTCTGTGATAAATTGTAGATGGTCGTGTCAAAAGTTATATGGAGGGTATAGATATCGAGAGCCCCTAAAACCCGAAGAATTTTTATGCTCAGAGGAAATGATGACTGGGCCATTCACCGTAGCTTCACTCGACGAAATGAAGAGCCGGAAGAATCAAGGAAGCAACTGAAGAAAAAAGAGCTAGAGGCTGAAAAAGAGGTTGGGCCTCAACAAAGAGAAGTTGTTTCAAGTGAGGGTGTCGCAAAGAAAGTGAAGTCGACTGCAACGATTTCAGTGGGGAAGAAAAAGAAGTTTGTCGCTGAAGCGGAAGTGGAAGAGGACTCTGATAACCTCATCTTAAAAGTTCCACGAGAGTCGACTGCAATATCTGACCCTTCAAGCATCGACTCATTCGTGGAAGGTCTTCTTCTTGAAGGGGATGAAGTAAGGTTGGCACAAATTGGCCCGGTGGAGGCCATGAAGAAAACCATCGCATTAAATTATCAAGTGAGTAGAGCTTTTTTTTTTTTTGGGTCGAATGATGATCTGACTCGACTTTATCAGGCACTAGAATGTAGTCTATTCATGCGGAAGAATGTGGAGTCCAATCAAAGGAGGACCAATGAGCTGGAGAAATAATTCTCGGTGGTGAGGAATGAGTCATCAGAGCTGAAGTCCGGGTTGATTGCTTCCCAAAGGAAGGAAAGAGGACTTGAGAAAGAACTGAAGAAATTTAAAGCTGCACTGAGGTTGGAGAAAGAAACGGTTGAGCTGACAATCGACAGCTACAAAGAAGGTTTCGAGAATGTGAAGAAAGAGAAGGAATTACTGTTAGAGCAAGTGGAGGACATCGCCATCGACTCCATGATGAGAAACATATGTGATTTAATGAGGTAATTCGTAGCTGGGAAACACGTAGACTGGAAACCTGAGAAGTGGATTAGAGAATACGAAAGGCGTGAGGCTGGTATTTCTTCTTCGACGGAGGACGATGGTGAAGAGAAAGGGTTGGAAGTCGAGTCGAAGAAGGATGAGGTGGAACCAGATGCAGTTGTTGTTGTTGAAGCAGAAGAGGTCGAAAGACATTTAGAGGGAGAAGAAGTCGTTCCGGAAGCTATGGAAACTCAAGATGATGTTCCTGCCAATCACCATACGGCTATCGACGAAGCACCAGCCAATGTCTAAGAAGTTTCAGGGTCTAAAATGAAATTTGAATTTTTGTATGAAGTTTGAATTAGTGGTTTAACAGGAGGGTGGAAAGCCTCAATTGAACAATCGAGTTTTGTATGTGTTGAATATGTCGTATGATATTCTAAGGAATGGTCTTTTGAAGTGTTGTACAAGTGTCGACTGATTTTTTTTAAATGAAAAATCTTTTATTGCAACTTGTCGAAAGAGTTCTACAGATTTCCTTATTTCATCCTTAAGACTACTAGTAGAAAATATAATTGCAAACAGACAAACCACAAACATAAGTGTTACGGGTTGAATAGCTTAAGATGCACCGTATTCCAACTGTTGCGCACGAGAGTCCCCTCCATAGTCTGTAGCTTGTAGGCTCATTTCTCGACAACTTTCGTGACGAGGTAAGGGCCTTCCCAATTTAGACCCAACTTTCCGTCTCTAATTTCCTTGGTATTCTGGAAGACTCTCTGTAGGACCCAATCTCCATCCTTGAAAGTCCTACTTTTGACGTTTTTGTCGAAGTATTTGGCCATCCTTTGTTGATAAGCGGCCAGTCGAATGGAAGCTCGGTCTCTCGTCTCCTCAATCGTGTCGAGATTGAAATTCATCAGTCGTTGATTGTTTTCTTAGTTGAGCCATTGGTAGCGTGTTGAAGAGATGACTTCTTCAGTTGGAATGACTGCTTCTGTTCCGAATGCTAAGGTGAAATGAGTTTCGCCTGTTGAAGACCTCACTGTTGTCCTGTATGACCATAACACCCCTGGTAGTTCATCCGTCCATGCGCCCTTAGACTTCTCCAACTTCTTCTTCAAGTGTTCATGATTGTCTTGTTGGACGATTCGGCCTGACCATTTGCTTGTGGAACGCGTGGTGTCGAAAAGTTCAACTTTATGCCCCAGTTCCTGCAAAAGTTTTGAAAGTGATGGCTGATGAATTATGAGCCATTATCGGTCATAATTTCTCATGGTTTGCCGAACCGACAAATGATGTTTTTTCCAAACGAATGTTTGAGCTTCTTTATCGCGCATTCTGGCGAATGCTTCAGCCTCTATCCACTTTGAGTAATAATCTGTCATAACAAGCACGTAGACTCGTTGGCCAGGCGCGGTTGGGAGTTTTCCTACTATGTCCATACCCCACTTCATAAAAGGCCATGGAGATATAATGGGATTTAGTCTCTCTGGTGGAAGATGGGAAACCGGTGCAAATCTCTGGCATTTGTCGCACTTTTTAGTGAATTCTGTGGAGTCAATTCTCATTGTCGGCCAATAATACCCAGTCAAATGCGCTCGAAGAGCCAGGCTCCTGCCACCAGAATGGTTCCCACACTCCCCTTCATGCAACTCTGTCAACACATGTTGTGCTTCGTCGTGTGTTAGGCACTTTAAATAAGGTCCTGTGAAAGATCTTCTTAGCAGTTGTCCGTCGAACACAACGAACCTTGCAGACTGTCTCTGGACTTTTCTGGCTTGCACTTTGTCGTCTGGAAGCGAGCCTGTTTGTAAATACTTGACAATAGGTGTCATCCAAGTGTCGACCGAATCGACCGCTGCAATAGCTATTTCTTCCTTCCAAATTGCCGGCCAGCACAAATGTACTACATGAATTGTTCGTGGTTTAACACCCTCCATTGTCGACCCCAAAGTTGCCAATGCATCTGCTTGGGAATTTTCGCTTTTTGGGACTTGGGTTATGGAAAATTTCTCAAATGTCGACTGAATCTCTTTTACCTTCAATAAGTAGGATGCCATCGCTTGACCTCTGGCATGATAAGATCCTTCAATCTGTTTGACTATCAATTGAGAGTCGGATTTCACTTCTATTTCCCTAGCCCCCAGTTCTTTAGCTAATAATAACCCTGCGATCAATGCCTCGTACTCTGCTTCGTTGTTGGTAACTCTAAAACCGCATTTGATTGCCTGTTGCAAAAATGTCCCCCATCGAGGTAGTCAACATGAATCCAAGACCGCAGCCTTTCTTGTTGCTGGACCCGTCGACTGCTAACTTCCAAGGTACTGTCGGCTGAATGGAGTTGACCTCAGTTTCAGCCGCTGCAAGGAGATCGGGGGCGAAGTCGGCCACAAAATCTGCCAGTGCTTGGGATTTGATGGCGATCCTAGGCTGGTAAGCTATGTCGTGTTCCCCAAGTTCAATTGCCCATTTCATCAATCTTCCTGACAATTCTGGTTTATGGAGTATGCTTCTTAAAGGATATGTCGTATACACCGTGATCGGGTGTCCTTGAAAGTAAGGTCTGAGTTTTCGCGCGGCTGTGACAAGGGCGAAAACCAACTTCTCCATCAACGGGTAACGTGATTCTGCTCCCAACAATGCTTTGCTTACGTAGTAGACTGGTTGTTGAGTTCCCGACTCTTCTCTCACTAAAACTTGACCGGCGTAAACACACACGTATAACGCAAGCGCACGTATCGTTCAAGTAGTATAAAAATATCGATCCCACGAGGACTTAATTCCTACTGTTGTTATTAATTATTGAATCTATTTATTTACAAATATCTAATTGAGGGTGAAGATAATGATTGTTTGATTGGTTGAAAGTGGTTTTACAAAATAAATAAATAAATAAAAGACAAAAGAAAATACTAAGGAAAATAATAAAAGACACAAAGATCTAGGGTTGTGAATCCTTCTAATATCTTTTAAAAGATGAAGTGATTATTTTATGTTTGTGTAATAAATCAGTTTACTAACCTGGAACACTAAATTATGCAAAAGCCTATGTCGATGGTCAGACGCAAATACCCAGTTTAACCCAATTGAACCATATGTCTATGTCAACCAAATTATCTGGATTCATTAAGTTTAAGTTCCAATTATGGCTACCCCCGCCCGACAGGTATATTCATATCCTGTAAGGAAATCTATTAAAGGGTTATCTATCCTCAAAGAATATCGTGGGCTATTAAGTCTAAGGCTGAAACCTAAAATCCCTATGTCTAGTTCATTTTAGATTTACCACATCAATCTTATTGGTGATCAGACAACAAGAAGCATTAAGCTTAAGACTTAATAAGTGAACCTTTAAATTACCCAAACTATAAAATAATCCCTTATAAACCGGTGATATTAGAATTCATCACAACCCCATATAACTAACACATAACTAGGGCTAGTAAGAACTTAAAAGTAAAAGACATAAAGTAAAAATACTGAAAAGTAAAAGACATAAAGTAAAAATACTGAAAAATAAAATAAAATATAATGCTAAGGTAAAAGGAATTACTTTTACTACTACTAATTTAGATATCTCCCATAAATAATATATAAACTTGTGATAATATTACCAACCGACCAGTCTGGCGGTATCCTGATTAAGTCAAATTAAGTCCAACCAGCCATAAAGGCGGAACCAAAATTAAATTACCAACCGACCAATCTGGCGGTATCCTTGATTAGTCAGGTTTAAACCAGATTAAAATTAAATTACCAACCGACCAATATAGCGGTATCCTTTTTAAGTCAGTATTTTAAATAGTAAATATATTATTTTTTAGGGAGATTAATCTAAATAGTAACAGTAAAAGAATTACCTTTCACCCTATGTGAGGAAGTTACCTTATCATGGTGAATAGTAAAAACTGTAAAAACTAAAAATTAAAAATTAAATTACTATTATTACAAAACGTAATTAAAATTATTTACAAAACTAAAACTAAAAATAAAAACTAAAGAATGTAGAGAGAGAAACTCTCTCTTTAGAAAGAATTAAAGAGAGAGGAAGGTACACTGAATTCTGAAATCTCGAGCTCAATTTATAGGCGCGGGTAGGCTCCGGGCGTCGCGACGCCAAGGGCTTCAGCGTCGCGACGCTGGAACAGTGAGGCGTGGCACAATGACAGCTTGACACGTGGCGATTCGGATAAGAGGATAAGGCGACACGCGGCAAGGCGGCTAAGAGCTCAATTATTATGCTGACGTGGCGCTGACGTGGCAAGGCGGCTGAGATCAATTGTCGGCACCATAGGATTGCGACACGTGTCACGCTGTGATTGGCTGATGATGACGTGGCATGTTGACTCGTTGACCATCTGATGTGGACGATGACGTGGCATGACGCGTGGCATAGTTGACTCGTTGATCGGATGACGTGGATGACACGTGGCACACGTGGCAATTGTGAGTGTCGGCACCGTAGGATGATGACACGTGGCACGGCGCACGTTAGCGGATCGGCTGTGATGGCGACACGTGGCACGGCGCACGTTGGCAAAGTCAAACTTCTCAAATTCTGACCCGTTGACCCGCGCAGTTTAGCAGACTCCGGTGCACGTTAGGCGTCGCGACGCTAAAGGCTTGGGCGTCGCGACGCGGATAATTTACCGAAATGCCCTTTTTGCCAATTTTCACAGTTTTTCTCCAAATCACCTCCAGAATGTCCTGAAACTTTATTTATCTACAAAATAACAAAAAACACATCAAAATGTTCACAAAACTCAAGAAACTATACAAAATATTTGGTTAAATGAGTGGGAAATAGTGATAGATTTACAACTCATCAAAACTCTGCTAACCGCGTGTTCTGAAATTCCCAAATAGAGGTAGAGTCGCTCATTATCGTGTGGTTTCGACAATAAGGGAGGTGTAGTGAGGTACCGTTTGAGTCCTTCCAGTGCTTCCTCACAAGCAGGAGTCCATTCAAAGCTGTTTGCCTTCTTCAAAGCTGAAAAGAGCAAAAAACTCTTATCTGTTGATTTGGAGATGAACATATTTAACGCGGCGATCCTCCCGATCAGTCGCATGACGTCCTTCGGGCTGGAAGGAGACGAAATGTCGAGGATTGATCTAATATGGTCTGGATTCGCTTCTATTCCCCTTTGAGTGACAACGTACCCCAAGAATTTGCCTGAGACGACACTAAATGCACACTTAGTAGGATTCAACTTCATTTCGTACCTGTCCATGATGTCAAAGGCTTCTTCCAGATGACTAAGGTGCTGCTCTGATTTGATGGACTTCACCAGCATGTCGTCAATGTAAACTTCCATTGTCTTCCCAATTTGTTTGTCGAACATCTTGTTGACCAACCACTGGTAAGTTGCTCCTGCATTTTTTAAGCCGAATGGCATGACTTTGTAACAAAAAATCCCTCGATTTGTAACAAAGGCTGTCTTCTCTTGATCGTCAGGATGCATGAGAATCTGGTTGTAGCCTGAATACGCATCCATGAAGCTCAACAGCTCATGCCCAGCAGTTGCATCGACCATTGAGTCAATATGTGGCAGCGGAAACGAGTCCTTTGGACAGGCTTTGTTCAAATCCGTAAAGTCAATGCACACTCTCCACTTCCCATTCTTTTTCTTCACAACTACAACATTCGCGAGCCACTCCGGAAACTGTACTTCTTTGACTGCACCGTTCTGCAATAATTTCTGAATCTCTTCGTCAATGATCCGGTTTCTTTCAGGGGCGAACTTTCTCCTTTTCTGCCTAACCGGGATGTGGTCCGGATCTACATGCAGTTCGTGAGTTATGAGCTCCGGATCGATTCCAGTCATATCTTTGTGAGACCATGCAAAACTGTCGTGTCGCCTCTTCAAGAATTCAACTATGTCGGTTCTGAGTTTGGGATCCAAATCAGCCCCTATTAATGCCTTGTGATCTGAAAATTGAGGGTGAATCTGGACCTCATCGAGCTTCTCTATATTTGGTAGAGTCGGCTCCGGAGCTGGAGGTCCGGTCTGTAATTGCTATGCTGAGTCAACTTTAGCCTTCAAAGTCGTCTGGTAACAGCTTCTTGATGCCAATCTATCACCTTTAATTTCTTGAACCCCCCACTTGGTAGGGAATTTTATTACTTGATGATAAGTAGACGAGACTGCCCTTATGTCGTGAATCCAAGGCCTGCCCATGATCAGGTTGTAGGCTGATGGGCTGTCTAAGACCAGGAATGTGGTCATTCTGTTGACTCCAGATACGTAGACTGGGAGTGATATTTCCCCCATTGTGAATTTCTGCTCTCCGCTAAACCCGATCAATACTGTCGTCCACCGATTTATTTTATCCAACTCCGCCCCCATGTCCGCAAGGGCACTAGCAAAAATAATATTAGCTGAGGAGCCCGTGTCGACCAGCACTCGTTTGATCATAAAGTTAGCCACCTGCAAAGAAATGACCAAAGCATCATGATGTGGATTTAAGTTGTGTGAATCCCCGTCGTCTGGAAACTCCATTAGCAAATCCGTGAAGGCTTTCTCCACAGACATCGAGGTATGTGAAGTCCTATATATCAGAGCCCTTGAATGTCGTTTAGCTGCCGAATATGTTTCTCCACTGATTTCTGATCCTCCTGAAATGACATTAACAATGTTATTAATTGGGGGTGGTGGGGCTGGAATTTCTCCTGGGGCATCTCTCTCATCCCTTCGCACCATGGTTGCTTTCCCTTTATCAGTGAGCAAGTCCCTCAGGAACCCCTTGTTCAGTAACTCTAGAACTTCTAATCTCAAGGCTACACATTCCGCCGTCGTGTGACCATAGTCCCTGTGGAATTCACACCACTTCCTGGTGTCTTTTTTGGTCGAATTATCTCTGGAGCGTGGAGGCCACTTTACATCACTTCCCATCTTCTTAAGCACAGAGACCAGTTCCCCAGGTGAAATGGTAAAGTTGTAGTCCGGGAGCCTGGGTTTGTTTGCTGGCAGTTCCTCCCTACTTTTGTACGGCCTTGGTCGTCTGTCTATATCCTTGTAGAAAGGTCGTCGTTCTGCTCTTGGCGGGTTCCTCCTTTCCTTGTAAGACTGGATATCCACATCGTGTCGTCTGGGAGCAGGCCTTCGGTCCATTCGTGCATGCGAAACATCCTCCTTCCTTTTATTTCTTTTATCTTCTTCCCACTTTATTTCTATATGGGTCCGTGCCATGACTTGGTCCATTGTGTAGCATCGGAGCTTTGTAAATTTCTTGTAGAGCCCACTGTCAAAAAGTAGTCCATTCGGAAGGCTTCAACCGCAGTTGGCTGGTGGAGATCCGAGATAGCAATCCTCTCCCGGTTGAACCGGGCCACGTAGCTCCGTAATGACTCTTCTCTTCTCTGTTGTATGGAATTGAGGTCATCCGAAGTTTTTTCTAATTTGCATGAACTTGCAAAATGCTGCACGAACTTGTCAGCCAGCTCTTGGTATGACCTGATTGACATGCAGGGTAAGTTAATGAACCATGAGAGGGCAGGTCCAGCCAGTGTCTCCCCAAAACATCTACACATTCAAGCCTCCCACTGACTTACGGACAAGCCGGTTGACATCATCTTGAACTTGTAATGTATCATGTGGTCGTCTGGATCGGTGGACCCATCATATTGCTTCATTCCGGGTGGACAGAATTTTCGAGGCAGCTCAACAGCTACAATCGATTCCACAAACGGTGTATCAGAAATTGCTCTCGCCCTGCTCTTCCTGATTGGCAGCCTTACACCCGGAAGTCTTGACATAATTGCCTCTTTGAATTCAATCATTTCCCTTCTGATTGAGCTAGCAATTTGTAAGGAATGATCGATTAGAGAGTTCGTCTCGTGTGGAGTCGGCTGATGATTGTTGTTTAGCCCCACTGACATGGCGGAATTATTGGGTTGCTTCGGTCGTCCGGGTCGCTGGTTTGACCTTGAGTGTGGTGCTGGGGATATGGTGATAACTGCTCCAGCCTTTTCTGCAGGCTGTCGTTGGAATTACGTATCGTCTGATTCTCTTCCTCAATGGCTTGCAGACGTTATTGGAGCAGGGCAAGTTGTGCCATCACGGGATCCGGGGTTTGTTCGTTGCTTGAAGCCATTTCTTTCTGATGTGTTTGACGTATGGCTTGGATGTGTTTTCCTTTTGCGAAATCCGCTCGGTAGCCCCACGGTGGGCGCCAAATTATGGATGTTGATTTCAATCGAGGTCCACAATCGTGAATTTGTAGTATGAGGGGCACGAGCAAATCTGCAAAATAAAAGTAAAGCGAAAGCGGAAGTTACTGCCCACCGGTGTGGTGGAAGCCGTAGGTGTTGGTTTCTATATTAGGTCCCAAGATCATGAAATCAAGCACAAAATTCGCATGAATACACAAAGGAGTAAGGCGGAATACATACTCACATTGAACGGTTTGATGCTACGAATAACACAAGCCTTCAAGCTCCCTCAAAAGCTCACGGTAGCAGCTCCCCTTGGCAGTGGACTGCACGGTGGTGACTGGTTCGACTCCTCCAAGAATCGGCCATTGAAGACCTCCATTGAAGCTCCAAGCTTCAAGCTTCCAAGCTCACAAATTCGATGCCCTATCACCTTAAGATGACTCATGGTGTGCTAGCACTAGATTTTGCAACAAAATCAATTCACTCACTTCTCTTATGCATTCGGTTTTGCAGAAAAACAGAGGCAGATTTGGCTTCAAGCCGAGAAGGATAATAAGGAAAGAGAGGAGGGAAAAAGGGTTTCATTGAAACCGTAAATGGGAGAGAGAGAAAAGGAAATGAAAATGCTTTATATATATTTATTTATTTTATTTTCCAAAAACAAAACAAATAAATAAAATCATTTATCATTACCAAAAGTCAAAAAAGCAAAACCATTAATGCCTTTTCAACAACCACATCAATCACTCAATCAAGTGACAACTTGTCACATCACTCAAAGTGACATTTGATTTGACGCTTGATGTGACTAGCGATTTGACGCTCGATTTGACTTGCGTGCCGCACTCGAATTCGAAATGCGAATGCGCTCGCAAATAATCCCGGGCTCGGGTTCGCTAATTCTAAATTAATGAATTTTCCGTCGCGACGCAATTAAACGATTACGCCTAGTGAAATCACTATTCACGTCGCTAACGAATTAATTCTAAATTAATTCGTTCGCCCGTATTAAAATCTAATTTCAATTCCGAGTCGAAATCCAATTTCGCATAATATATCGAATATATTATTTCATCGATTAATTCTAAATTAATCGTTCTCTCTCTTTAATTAATATTTTATCCCAGATAAAATATCTCTGTAATTAATCCCAGATTAATTTTCTCTCTCTTCTAATTAATCCCAGATTAATTATAGTGCGAGTCATACGTCATCGGTGAATCTTCGGGAAGCGACCCATGAGATCCCCGGATATGTTGGCAGTAAATACGGTCGTCGGACTATCCGAACACGTAAGTACCTCGTACTACGATTGTACCGATTTACAAGACAATGTTGGCTTCTAGCAAAGCGCCATGCCTACCCAATTCTCCAGAAATATCCTTACAGGAATAAGCGATCTATATCAAGCGTAGTATACCGTAGTATTGTGTATGTCGATCCAGTATCGGATGTTCACGTGCTAGGCCTGGGGCTGGAATTGTGTCTGCCCCGTACGAAGCACATATCGGATGTCTGGCAACTAGTCTCTATAATCGGATATACATGACCTAGTCATAATATCCCGATAGCTCGAGCATTTAAGAGAACGAGTTCCGTATCCTATGTGACCATCATCTCCATATGACTGGAGTGATACTTCCGTCTTAACATCACACCCAACACACTACGATTCTCAATATACCCAGTATTGGCGTACACAGAACCGGTTAAGGCCCTGGACGACCTCAACCAAAGTATATTGATTGTCGCAAGTATTAGCGGTGCAAGTCTCAGGTTAAGACCAAATACACATACCCTGATTGCAGACTCCCATAGACACATAGTCATACTACCAATGGGATTCTGCAGGGGTCTATCCAGAGCGAAGCTGTTTCCCGTACCATCGGTAAAACACAACCTCCTATTAAACTTGCATGAGTATTCTATACCCAAATATATGAGAACTATGATGTTGTGCCCTCACAACGTGCACAAGTGTAATACTAGTCTTTTACGTATTTATCGATGTCCAATCTCGATAATACTCTGACTAGGGATATTTAATGATTTATCCTACGTGGACTGATACTGTCTCATATCATTCTCTGTCCAGGAACAAATCATAGGGACCTCCTATCATTTATATATCTAGGTGATCTAATCACAAATGATAAGAGTGCAATATCCTTTGTCACATAGTTAATTTGTACAACAACACCATGATCTGTACAAATAGTGACGCTATGGGTCATAATTGTCCAACAGTAGGCTCTCCGACGCTCAAGTTAGCCGATAAACGAATGAGTTCAGGGAGAAAGGATTAAGGTCAATGGAGTACCTCAACCACAGATCGTTTGCCGTGAGGGCGGAGCATTAGAATTGTGTATTGAAGGTATGAGTAGTTCCTGGAAGAAGAAGAAGAAGATCACTCTCTATGTTGCCTTGTCTACTTCTTTTATAGGTTCCTTAAAGCGGGTCCCTAATTTGCCCGTTGGAGTCTTCTCTCATGATGGTTTAATTCATGTGATTTTATGTTCGGTAACTGATGATCGTGTCTATGTCTTGTAACTGTCGTATTTTATGATGAAGTTTATGAATTTGGATTCTCTCTTGACTCTTGTAACTGGTGTACGTTGGTTCTCTTTATGTTAAAGGGTTTGGGCTTCCTTGTATGGCTTTTCTGTTTATAGGCTGAATCAGCTAGTGGGCTTCAGAGTCGGTGGTTTGGTTTTTGGGTTAAATGTGGATTTTACCCCTGGACCAAATTTGGCCCGTACAATGGCACTTTGTCATAATAGGGAGTCGATACCTTGTATCACTTCCTCATACGTAGTCAGTTGGTATTCCTCAATAAGATAGACATCTTTATGAGGTGAGATCAAAAACCCATACCCCAGGTTGTTTTCTGACTCTCTCTGACATACGCGGTTCTTGTGTATACGAAGATTAATGGTATAGTTTCATCATTGATGAACTATTTATGTTCCATTAGGATTCGGTGCCTTGAATAGTATTACTCTGATTTTCATCGAGTTTTACTATCCTCCCACTTACCACTGTATATCGGTATTCCTCTTAGAAAAACCGCATGGCGAGCAACAATTACATTGTTCTCATGTGAGTTGTATAAGTACAATACTTATGGTATCCCTAGGATAACCTACATTTGGCACTTATCCAATTTGGGTTCTAGTTTGGTATCATCCAAACATATGCCTAGCATACCCAAATTTTCAGGATTGAGAAACTCGGTTTCCTTCCCGTTCATATCTAATATGATATCTGTCAAACAGTTTTTTATGGAACCTTATTCTAAATAAATTTTACATTGTTAATGCTTATCCGTTGAAGGAAATGGTAGCTCAGAGCGACTCATGATTAACCTTATCATATCCAACAAAATTCGGTTAGTCGGTTCGGACACACCGTCAAACTGACGTGTTCCGGGAGGAGTCCTCATTGAAAGAATATTATACTCTTTCAAGTATTTTAGAAACTTATTGCTTAAGTATTTTCCATTACGGTCTAACCGTGACGGTTTAATACTTTAGCCAATCTGTTTGTCTATTCCGTGTCGAAACTTTAAAAGTTTTCAATTTGTGTTTCTTCAAAAGAAACACATAACCATAACGCGATGCCACATCCGTAAAGGTCACGAAATATTCATATCCACATCTAGCCTAGCTAGACATGGGCACACTTGCTTCACTATGAACTAGGGCTAACAGATCAGTGGCATTTACACTTTTACCAAGTAAATAGTGTTTTAAGCACTTTGCCCAATAAACTAGATTCATAGACTTTATTTGAATAGAATCAAATCAGTCCAAGTACCCACTCTTCAAAAGTGTGGATATACGATTTTTGTTTTAGTTGTGTCCCAGACAACAATTCCACATCAGTTTCTTCTGATCAAATCAGTTTGAGCTATTTGTTTGTCATGTTATATATTTGAGATTTATTTATATTCAAAATATAAATTCTGTTATTCACATCTAATGTGTTTATCTCAATATCATCTTTATATAATAAAACACTTTAGTGTTCTAGAATATAAAGGCCAATCCGCAACGGATTAAACACTGATATAGAGATAATGTATCTAGTCAAACTAGTTACATTATAACAGTTTCCAAATTTAGGTACACACCCGAAGGTAGTTCCTAAACTTAGGTATCTACGGTTGAAACAGCGACTTTCGTCCCGTTTCCAATTCGCAGATAAATCTCTACTGAAGTCAGTATCCTGCTCACAGCAGATTCTAAACATCAATACATATATTTATGTATCACACTAAGTATTTAAAATCTAATTTCAATACTAGTCATGAACATAATTATGACAAACATATTTGAAGTATGAGCCTTGCTCGTCTTCAATTCCTTCATGTCTGCTTTGTCCAAACGGCAGTCACGCTTCCGCGATCCCGTTTGCCACAATTAGTCAGACATTTTGGGATATGTCATTTTTCTTCCCAGAAGAATATAATGATTTTGCCTTTGCCCTTTTTCAACATTCCAGAAGCCTTTGGCCAAGCCTGGCCTTCTAGAATATCGAAGTAAGGTGCGACTAGCGCTACTTGCCTTATTGCAAATTTTGACTTTATCTCCTTAAGAATAGTCATTAACTCTCCAAGAGTTATTATTGCAATTTTAGTACTTCTAAGATCTAATTATAGATCTATGAAAATCCTTCAATTTCATTATCATACTTTAAGGATCTAATCCTTATTTCTGATTAAGAAATTAAGGAGTCTACTGCAACAAGCTTAATGGATTAAACACTAAAGTCATCATTACATGAATCTTCCAAAGATCATGCTCTACTAATTGCTCAACTCCGGGCTTAGGCCTAATATGTTATTTTATCAAATAAAGTAACTTATTAGTTTCCAGGACCATCCTGAAATTATTCCCAATTTGAAAATTAAACCATTTAAATACATTTTCCATAGGATCATGTTTTAAATGTCAATCTTTCAATTTTCTTGATTTTAATAGTCCAACTATTTAATCAATGATTTAGGTACTATTTATTATAATGATTACAATAGTCCAACTATTTAATCAACTATAAATAATTAAATCAAATATATTGATTACTATAATCCAATTATATAACCAACTATAAATGAAATGTTTGAATATAGTCCAACTATTAATTAAAACAACAATTTAAATATTAGTCCAACTAATATTTAATATATTTGACGAATGATATTTGATTTGAGCGCGTATGGCAAGTAATTAAACGAATATTGCAAATTCAATTCTTGCCTCGCACTATTTTTCGGCGAGCCTCTAACCCTCTATCGAGTACTCGGGAAACCGTGTTTC